>JAVUPR010000042.1:3585000-4082500 GCA_036785695.1 Gentiana straminea
TCGGGTCGATACTAGACGTACCAGTGAAGACCACAGCTCGAGTGGGATTCACCAAGTGTCTGAACTCGAGCGCCCACGTCGGCCGTCTTCGAGTCGATCTCGATACGTTAGCCGGTGCTCCCGGGTCCACATCCCACAGGTTACTTGGGAAAGGAGGCAAGGCCCATTTAAGGGTATTTATGACAATAACTCCAGCCGCCCTTAGTCCTAGGGCAGAAGAAGGACATGTGCCTATAAATACATAGCTCCGGGAACTACGTAAGGCTTGATTCCTGGACTTTCACACAGGATACGTAGGCAATCCAAGATACATTCTTGGACTCAGCCGTAATACACCAAAAACTCCATCTTTTGTTCATATTTAGCCATCTCGATCTCTTACAGCTCATCCTTAGATTACACGTGGCCTCAGTTCACTGGTGGTGCGTTATTTAGCATCGTCATTTGGCGCTAGAAGGAGGGCCTTCTACCGGTGAGTTGGTAAAGAGATTGCAATGGTGCCGCCAGCAAGGAAGAAACCGACGAACGGCAAGAACATGCGGATCGAAGAGCACACGGATATAGATCCGGCGGGGGTTCCCTCACGGATTCAAGAAGTCCCCACCGGATCTAGACCCGCGATTGCGCATCCTCCCAGCCCGGCTTCCCCCGGTACCGCAAGACATGGCGGACCACTTGGCATCTTTGGATGAGGACGCCTTGAAGAGGGTGGTAGCCTCGGCATTTATAGGTAAGGGAATCTGCAATCCCCCTGTTGAACACCAGTTAGACCCTCCAGGTCGTAAGGAGATTGATAATGCTAAGGGAAAGAGGCCTGTTGGGGTTGAAGAGGAGTGTGAGGAAGGCGCGATTGAAATCAGCGTGACTAACGCCCGCAAAGGTCCTGAGCAAGAAAAGCTTCAGCGGCAGGTCGAGGATAGCATCCGAAACGAGTTCAACCGCATTGTGGGGAAAGATCAACCCACCGAATGGCTTGAGTCGCCATTTAGTCCCGAGATCGAAATATATACGATGCCCGAATCCTTTAAGCCGCCAAAGATGGAGCCCTATGACGGTACTACGGACCCAGAGGACCATCTATATCGATACATATCTTTGATGAGGTTGAGAAACGCCAATGACGCCATGAAGTGTCAAGCTTTTGATACGTTGCTCACAGGTCGAGCTCGGGAGTGGTTTCACAAGCTACGTCCCGGGTCGATCTCTAGCTTTCTACAGTTGGGACAAAAATTCCGAGACGCTTTCATTGGGAACAAGAAGTTCCATCTTAGTGCTACCCACCTTATGAACATCAAGCGGGGAAAAAGGGGAATCTACTATCGACTTCATGAGACGTTTCAACCTTGAAGCCATGAAAGTGCATAATGCCAGTGATGCGCTGCAAGTTAATGCCTTTGTGGGAGGTCTGCGGAATATGAAGTTGTATGATAAGCTATCCAAGAAAATGCCGAATGATATGGATGAATGTGTGAACATAGTCCATAGATTCTGCCAAGGTGAAGAGGCAGTGCGTCTGCACACCATTTCACTTGGCCTCAGCTCGAGGAACGACTCCCGAAGCCAGAACAAGGGTCAGCCTAGGGATCGGAATGAAGAAAGCAAGTCCAACGTCTTTGATCGACTGACAGCTCCAGTATCGGATCGGTTGGGAAAGAAAGGAAATTTAAAAGACCGAGACTTTATCCCCCTCAACCGATCTCGGGGGGAGGTATTGGCAATCATGATCAAGAAGAACATCGCTAGGACACCTAAGCCGATGTCTAAAGATCCGGAGAAAAGGAAAAATACTCACAAGTATTGTGACTATCATAGAGATGTGGGGCACGACACGGAGGAATGCTTTGACTTGAAGAGGGATATCGACGCCTGTATCCAAGAGGGTCGATTGGATGAAGTCGTTGACAGGTCAGAAAAAGACGAGCCGAAGGGCCGCCGGGAGTACAAGAGAAAAAGCTACAACGGAAAGAAAGACCGGTCTCCACGTCGAGATAATCGGAATCGGCGGGAAAGGTCATCGACCCAACCTACGAGACAATCGCCGAGATGACCGCCAAGAAATTCGAACCGAGATCCTCATCGAGATAATCGTGCCGGATATGACGTTAACACAATCGTGGCGAGCATGAGTCGGATCGACCTCGATCAAGTCGGCACTCGTCCGACAGACGAGAGAGTCAAAAAAGATCGGGTTGACAACGGAAGTAGGTTACGGACCCAAGGACGATGTTCCGAGTTCCCCACGGTCATAGCGAGGGATTGGTGATCGAGGCGAGTAATAAGCAGAGGTCGAGTAAAAAGAGTTTGTGTCGACAGTGGAAGCGCCGTTAATATCCTTTATTATTCAGCGTTTAGGGCCATGAGGTTGAAAGATGAAGATATCATTCCGTTATCTACCCCTCTTTTTGGATTCACGGGGCGAGGCCATCCACCCAGTCGGGTCGATCAGTTTGTTAACGACGGTCGGAGACGGAGAAAAGGGGCGGACGATGGAAATGACCTATGTCGTAGTTAAGGCCCCTTCAGGGTACAACGCGATATTAGGTCGACCGGCTTTATATGATCTCAGAGCTATTATCTCGACTTTCCACAACAGCATGAAGTTTCCCACCTGGTACGGTACCCATGAGGTCAAGGGAGACGTTGAAGTAGCCCGGAATTGTAGTTTGGTTACGATCAAAGGAAAAGGAGTTGGGCAAGTGCTAGTTGAGGAGTTGATACCTGAGGAAGAGGAAGAGCGAAGCTGGGTCTCTGCCGACCCGACCGAGGAAGTTCGAGTTTGGAAGGAGGAAGAAGGTCAAGGGGTCCAGATCGGGAAGTGGATGCCTGTGATGGATTTTTGCAAACGAAACACAAAGACAAGTAATAAAAATCCGGTTAGTCGCTCCAAGTGCAAAGCTTGTAGTAAAGCGGTTATGCCGGGTCGATCCCACGAGGAACGTGAGGTTTAATGCGTTTTTAAGTTTAGGCTAAGAGTATCACAGAACGAATGATTTCAAGTTTATCAAATAATGGGGAGAAAAAGGCGGACGAACAAAGATCCACAATTCAAGATAATCGCACAGCTCCTAATTTCCTACGCATGCAAATCAACCAAGGTCAAAATTAACCTATACTAAACGCAAATTACTAATATCTTAGGTAATTTGTTTATCAACTTTTATCAAAGATTGATTCTTCAAGCACGATAGGCATAAATTCTTTCAAACCTATTATTTAGATTAACAATTCGATAACTTTCGTTCCTCAACAAATTAATTAACCTGATTATTATTGCGGTGATCTAGGTATCATTCAACTATCGTTAAACGAATATCACAAGCTTTATCTATCGATGTCAAGCACACAGCCAGAGGGATTTTCAGAAGGTGATCTAAGGGCTTTAACTACACTGTAGCGTACTTCCTCTGCTTGAGTGACTCTCTCAGGTTCATTGATTCGGTTCTCACTCACCCGAGATCCTTCTCCAGCCTCGATCTCATTTTCATCTTTCGGCTCATCCAAGTCGGGACCGCGAATCTTCCCTCCTACCGAATCAAGGGTAGGAGGGTTTACTCGTTTCCCGGTTCTGTCTATAACTAGGTTGTTGCAATTGTGTACCGGACCTCAAATTCATAGCATTGGACTCCTCTTGTCCATAGGAAGTAATGGGCGTGAGCTCGGAACAGTGGTTTGTTCTTGCTTCAGCTTGGGCTGCATGATCACTTTTAGGGTTTTTTTTCTGTAAAACTAGGTAGCTGACCTTGAGGTCTGGCAGCCAATTGTTCAGCTAGTTGTCCTAACTTGTCTTTCTAAGTTCTTCATCGTCCTCTCGTCGCTCTTTCATACTCGCCTCGTAGGGGCGGTGCCATAAGTGGAGGAGTCCTGATTAGGGCGGTTTTGCTGCGAGTTTTGATTAGCTTTTGGTTGAGAATTTGAACTTTGACTCGAGTTGGGGTTCTGGTAGTAGGCATTGCGAGAGGTATTCTGTCCCGAGTTTTGAGTGCGGTTTTGGTCATAACCATAATTTCTATTCTGGTTGTAGTTTTGACCTTGAGAGTTATTCTGGTTCGAAAATCTCTGGTGTTGCTGGCCAGAAGAATTGCTTCTCTCATGTCCACCATTCAAGGGGCATGTTGCAGAAATGTGACCTCTAAGCCCACAGGTATAGCAGTTTAGAGAATCATACTGCCTCGTTTGTTGGGCAGCATTGGCTTGGAAGCCGGGGGTAGGAGTGTATTGACAATGGTCACCGATGTGACCGGTCGATAACAATTATCACACGAGAATACTTGTGCATTTCTGTTGGAGAGAGGGTGATTTTGATTTTTAGTCATGGTCAAAGCGAGAAAGTTGAGCACTGCGCAGGCTGCAATCATTTGACCATGATTCTCGGTTGTTGACTTCTTCAATTTTTGGTGCGGCGGGGAGTGTCGGCGATTGATACGTAGGTGCATAGTTGTACCTAGCTATATCTTCAAATAACTCCCACCCTTGTGGGGTTTTCTTCAAGAAGACTCCTCCGGATGAGGAGTTGACCATCCCTTTTGTGGACTCGTTTAGACCGCCGAAGAAAGTATGGACCTTCCTCTCGCAAATCCATTCCATGATGGGGGCATTTATTCAACAAAATTTTGAAGCGCTTCCATGCTTCAAAGAAAGATTCATCACTCAGTTGATGAAAATTTGAGATCTCGTTAAGACATTGAGCTGTCTTAGACGGGGGGAAATATTGGGCTAAAAATTGACTTTCAAGCTGGGCCCAAGTTTGGATAGATTCAGAAGGGAGAGATTTAAACCATTCCATTGCTTCTCCACGGAGTGAGAATGGAAATAGTTTTAGCTTAATGATGTCTTGGCTGACATCCTTAATGCGAGTAGTATCGCATATACCCAGAAATACATAAAGATGCGTATAGGGGTTCTCAGATTGATACCCATAGAAAGTTGATGCATGTTGCACCATCCGGATAAGGGCTGGCCTTATCTCAAACGGAGCGTATCGGTAGGGATAACTACAAACCGAACGAATATTAACATCACCAGGAGTGGCATAGTCTGCCAGGGTACGGTTGGCTTGAGCCATTGAATCAGTAATTTCTTCCTCAAAGAAGAGGTTAAATAAGAAATTATCTTCAGAAGAGTTTTCACTCAAACTCTCTTCGATTTCCTCTTCGGAAATTGGAATGGGTTCGGGGACTTTTCGTTTACGGTTCACTCGAACTACGTCTCGTTCGAGCTCGGGCTCAAAAATTAAGCGCCCTTGTTTGCTTCGTGTTTGCATACAACGGAGTCAAACTAGGGAGAGACAGAGAAATAAAAGAAAGGAATCGGGAGGACCGGACGGGCGTTTAGTGACACAACCGCTCGTTCGTCTAGCGAAATACGAACGGGCGTCCAAATATTACGGACGCTCGTTCGAGTGAATAAAAATGAAATCGGATCGAAAATTTCCGGTGGACGGGCGTCCAAGATTCGACGCTCGTCCGGTACCGGAAGAACAAGAACAGACGCAGAAGTTGCAGAAATCAAAAAGGCTCCTAAGGGAGAACCTTAAACCCTAACTAAAACAGCAGCGACTGATCTACCTAAATCTTATGCTAAAAACACATAAAACCGTGCCAAGTTCCCCGGCAACGGCGCCAAAAACTTGTGATGGATTTTTGCAAACGAAACACAAAGACAAGTAATAAAAATCCGGTTAGTCGCTCCAAGTGCAAAGCTTGTAGTAAAGCGGTTATGCCGGGTCGATCCCACGAGGAACGTGAGGTTTAATGCGTTTTTAAGTTTAGGCTAAGAGTATCACGAACGAATGATTTCAAGTTTATCAAATAATGGGGAGAAAAAGGCGGACGAACAAAGATCCACAATTCAAGATAATCGCACAGCTCCTAATTTCCTACGCATGCAAATCAACCAAGG
This sequence comes from Gentiana straminea, assembly GCA_036785695.1. Lineage (NCBI taxonomy): Eukaryota > Viridiplantae > Streptophyta > Magnoliopsida > Gentianales > Gentianaceae > Gentiana > Gentiana straminea. The sequence goes on from JAVUPR010000042.1 coordinate 3,590,899, forward strand.
TCAAAATTAACCTATACTAAACGCAAATTACTAATATCTTAGGTAATTTGTTTATCAACTTTTATCAAAGATTGATTCTTCAAGCACGATAGGCATAAATTCTTTCAAACCTATTATTTAGATTAACAATTCGATAACTTTCGTTCCTCAACAAATTAATTAACCTGATTATTATTGCGGTGATCTAGGTATCATTCAACTATCGTTAAACGAATATCACAAGCTTTATCTATCGATGTCAAGCACGGAATAAACGCAATATAAATCTAACCTTTGTCGAAATAAACCGCGAGAAAAATAAGAAAACCGAATGCCTCTTGAATTGCTTCACCCGTTCGTCCAACCCAGGAGTTTAGCTACTCATATTAACTTTGAAATCAAAAGACTGTTTGATTGTATTCGAAAACCAAAAGAAAAGACAAACTGCTGCTGTTTTTTTTTATGAAAATCGACTATATGTTGTGTGGTGCCCCCCTTTAGGGTTTGATACAAGCTGCTATATATAGATGAACTAAGACGGCTAGGTCAAAACTAAATCGGTTGTGCTTCAGTCGGCGGTCGGACGCCCGTCCACTAGGTTTGAACGCTCGTCTGCTCTATAATGAACTTCGAATCGGGCCTGAGCTTTCCTCAAACGTTCGTCCGGCCTGACGTCCAAACCGCGTCCAAACTTGCCGAATGTCAAATCTACTCCTGGACGCTCGTTCAATGCTTTAAACGCTCGTCCACTGGACGGGACACGGACGCCGATCCAAGATGACTGAATTCCGATTTCTTGACTCTTGTCTCTTCTCCTCCATCTTTATCTCGGTTTAGCTCGAATTATATCAACATTGATCATCAATTTAGCCTCCAACATGTATCTACATCACATCAAAAACACCGCAAAGCGTAACACAATTCTAATAATCATAAAAATCATAATTAAAACATACAAATCCATCAACTTTGCGATTAACTCCTTAGCCACGTCATTTGCCCAATATTCCATTTAAACACGTGATTTCCATGCGATAAATACGAATGTCGGGGAAAACATTATAAAATATAACGTTATAAAGCACGTAAATTCACCCTTAACAATGCCACACCCCGACATGAGAGCCTTGGTCGACCTCCTAGTTGAGTTTCGAGACGTTTTTGCGTGGAAGGCAGATGACATGCCTGGCCTATCGGCGGATATAGCTATGCACCAGCTTAACGTCGATTCCAAAAAGAAGCCAATACGGCAAAAGAAGAGAAATCTTGCACCTGATAGAAAAGAGGCAGTGAAGAAAGAAGTTGACAAGTTGCTCGCCGCGGGGATCGTGAAAGAGGTATTTTATCCGGATTGGTTGGCTAACCCGGTGTTAGTTAAGAAGCCGATCGTAGCCGGCGAATGTGTGTCGACTTTACGATCTTAACAAGGCATGTCCCAAGGATTCTTACCCGCTACCGAAGATCGACCGTTAGTCGACTCGACACCGGGCTTCGAGGTATTCGGGTTCCTCGATGCGTACGGGGGTTATTATCGATCTTTATGGACCCACGGGACTCGGAAAAAACCGCTTTTATCACGAGTTTGGCACGTTTTGCTTTGTTACGATGCCGTTTGGGCTTAAGAATGCGGGGGCTACTTATCAACGGGCCGTCAACAAAATTTTCAAGAGGCAGATAGGTCAGAATATGGAGGTTTATGTGGATGATTTATTGATCAAGAGCAAGTCCTTGGGACAGTTTCTTGTCGATGTGAGAGAAGTTTTTGAAGTATTGCGAGCAGAAAAAATGAAGCTCAACCCAAAGAAATGCACATTCGGAGTTCGATCAGGGAAATTTCTAGGGTACATGATATCGAGAGATGGGATCAGAGCTAACCCAGATAAAATCGAGGCTCTCAAAAGCATGCCCGCACCTCGGAATGTCAAAGAGGTGCAAAGGTTGACAGGTCGGATGGCGGCTCTCAACCGTTTTTTACGTCGATATCGGCGCGAGAGAGCTCTACTTTTCTTCAAGATTCGAAAAAGCTAGTCCGTTCCGATGGGACGAGGAGTGTCGAAGGCGTTTGACGATTTGAAAGAATATTTATCGATTTGCCAACGCCGTCCTCACCTCGAGATGGAGAGAAGCTCTTGGTTTATCTAGCGATCCGCGAGGAAGCGGTAAGCGCCGTCTTAGTTCGAGAAGGAGACCAGGGACAAATCCCAGTCTATTTTGTCAGCAAAGCCCTACATGGTGCAGAGGTCAGATATACTCCTGCGGAGAAGTTAGCGCTGAGTTTAGTTCATGCGTCGAGGAAGTTGAAGCCATATTTCCAAGCACATCCTATTGCTGTGGTTACTGACCAACCGTTAAAACAAATTTTGGCAAAGCCCGAGACATCGGGTCGATTAACCAAGTGGGTTGTCGAGCTAGCGGAATACGACATAGAGTTTCTACCTCGAACGTACCATCAAGGGTCAAGCTCGGGCCGACTTCTTAGCGAAGGGCCGTCGATTCGGTTAGAGCAAGGAAAACGGTCGTCGGAGGAGCGTGGACACTCCACGTCGATGGTGCCTCGAGTAAAGAGGGGGCCGGAGCCGGTTTCTCGCTAGTTAGTCCGAAAGGGGAAGAATTTCCGTATGCACTTCGGTTCGAGTTCAAGGCTACGAACAACGAATCCGAATATGAGGCCTTAATCACAGGTTTAAAGCTAGCATCGAAGTTGGGAGTCGAAAGTCTTCTGGTATACAGCGACTCTCAACTCGTGGTAAATCACGTGCGGGGAGAGTATGAAGCTAAGGAAGAATCAATGAAAAGCTATCTAAAGGTTGTTCAGGGGTTAATGTCGAAATTCAAGACGATCCAAGTCGAACAGTACCTCGGAGTGAGAACAAGCGAGCCGATGCGTTGTCTAAGCTCGCGTCGAATTTCAAATCAAAGAGGAAAGTTCGGTTGAGATGCTAGCGGAACGGAGCTATAACGAGGTCGACGTGCAGCCCGTGGTTCAAGGATCGACCGGATGGACCCTATAGCACTATTCTTGAAAGATGGAATACTTCCCACCGATAAATCTCAGGCCAGGAAAATCCGACTTCAAGCCTCCAGGTACGCTCTTTTCGATTATGTGCTTTATCGAAAATCATTTGTAACCCCTTGGATGCGATGCGCATCGGAAGAAGAGGGGGCTTATCTGCTCGAAGAGATACACCGAGGGGTCTGTGGTAATCATTGCGGAGCTCGAATGTTGGCAAGGAAGTGCAAACTAGCAGGATATTTCTGGCCGTCAATGCAAAAAGATGCGAGTCGATTGGTAATGAGTTGCAGAGCCTGCCAAGTACACGACGTGGTAACTCATCAGCAAGCACGAGAAATGAATGCCATCGAGTCTGTATGGCCGTTCGATGAATGGGGAGTCGATATAGTCGGACCTCTACCTCGAGCTCCGGGGAATTTCAAATACGTCGTCGTTGCGGTTGATTATTTTACTAAATGGGTCGAGGCCAAAGCTCTTACCGACATCGGGCCCGGACCATCAAAAAATTTCTATGGGAGAATATTTTGTGCGGGTTCGGAATTCCGAAGTATCCGGTCTCGGACAACGGGACTCGGTTTCTTGATGATAGAGTGCGAATTGGTTGAAAGAATTCGGGATCGAGCACGAACGACGTCGGTAGCCCGACCTCGCCCAATGGACAGTCGAGCGTACAAACAAAGCGGATCAAGTTTGACCGAAGAAGCGATTGGAAGATGAAGGCCGAGATTGGGCGCTCGTTACCCAAGTATATTATGGTCATATCGCACAAAGACCCAACTCAAAGAACCCAAGAAACTCCTTTTGCCATGGCCTATGGATGTGAAGCCGTGATACCTGCAGAGATCGGACTAGCATCGCCTCGGGTTTTAGCTTATAATGTCGAAACTAATGCTGCCGATCTAAGAGAAGAAAAAGACAATGTCGAAGAGAAGAGGGAAATGGCGGCGTATCGAATGGCCAGTTATAAAAGAAAGATTGCTCAGTATTACAACGCAAGGGTGAAATACAAATACTTCCAAGAAGGAGACCTCGTATTGAGAAAAAATGAAGCCAGCAAGCAGGACCCAATAGGCAAGCTCGAGCCGAATTGGGAAGGTCCGTATAAAATCTTGAAAGTGCATCCTAAGGGGTCATATCAGTTGGGCAGGTCGGATGGAAGCACAGTGCCTCGAACTTGGCATGCCACCAACCTCAGAAAGTATTATGTTTAAATTATTTCTTATTCTCATGACTTTTGCAGTTCTACCTTCATCAGTTGTAACAGGTCGATATGACATTGTATTGCGATTCCTTTTATAAAGCATGCTTTCTTTTCCTTTTTAATTACGCTACATGTGCAAGACCGTATGAAAAAGCAAAAGGGGGCAAATGAAAAAGCGCAACAATCGACCGAGACATCAATTCTCCGACCCGAACAACTCGGCATTGTATGGTGAAAAAAGCCAAGTCACTGACAATGCTTATATCACTCCCGACATGCCAGTAAGCCACGATGCTAAGCAGTCGGAGGATTTAAAACAAAATAGTGAGTAAAGCCAAGTCACTGACAATGCTTATATCACTTCCGACATGCCAGTAAGCCACGATGCTAAGCAGTCGGCGGATCCCACGATGGATCCTTAACTCGGCCCGATCATAAGCACCACGATGTGCCCGATCAAAAGCAGAATAGTCGAATCGAGCTCCGACCAAAAAGCCAAGTCAAGCCAACAAGGCAACACAATGCTAGGTCGACTCATACTCAAGTGTACCGGAGTCATGAACTCCTACTACACTTCGAGGGCCGACGGGGAATTAAGTCCGAAGGACTACACCCCATAAGGCAACATTTTCAAGGGAATTAAGTTCAAAAGGACTACACCCTAAACAAACGATCAACAAGAAACAAAAGACATTCAGTGAAAAGCATAGTGATGATTCAAATTCAAAGATCAAAATGCAAATTAAAATGTCAAGTCTATGGGATCGAAATGACCAAATACAAGTTTAGACAAATAAAAACGTAAATGTTATTACAACCGGATCGAATAAGAAAAGTTCAATAAAAAGGCGACAAGGGAAGGCATCGAGGCGGAAAAGGTCGGTTTGAAGTCGAAGCATTGGGATCGACACTGTTCATCCAACTCGGCGTTCCCTTCACCGGCTCCCTCCGGGCCGGGACCACGTACTTGTTATAGAGAGACACGCCAGCCTTGAAATCGGTGATGTATCGGCCATATCGGGGAATGGACTCTGGGTCATATAAATAGGCTTTGCCGATGCTCTTGACCTCGAAGTCAGGGACGACCATCTTGACTTCGTCCAGTGCGTTCGAGAACCCCCCCTTCATGGCCTGACTCATCAGAAGCGCCAGGTCGTTATCAAACTCGTCAGACGTCAGGAAATCCTTTTTAGCTGCTTCCAAGCGGGTCGTGAAGCTATCGACCTCGAGCTGAAGGTCGTCTCGAGCCTTGGTAGAGGCAGCCAGCTCAACTCTAGTTTGATCCAGCTCCGACTTTACCGCCGCCAGCTCAGCATCTCTAGCAGACAGGTCTTCTCGAGCCTTAGACAGATCCGACTCCAGTTTCAGGCGTCTATCGTCCAACTTATTGGCTTTAGCTTTCAGCTTCTCGAGATCCGATGTCAGCTTAGCAATTGTCTCCTTCTGCTCCTCTAAAGCAGCCGAGGGAGCCTCGATTCTATTTAACGCCACTTTCGCGGCCAGACGAGTCTGCAAAAAAGGGAAAACATTGTTAACTTCGAAGTCAGACAAAACCTTGAAGATACAAGGAAATAAAAGAAGACTCACAACTCGTTGACTCTTCATGATAAGGTCGTGTAGCTCCTCTGGAGTCATGCCCTCCATCTCTGCTACGTTCATCCCGGGGATCGCCTCAGTAGAATTTGGTGGAGCAAGGTGACGGGTCTCCTTCCCGACCCCATGTCTCACATCGGATGTTTTATGGCGTTTTCTCGAGACGAAGTCATCTTCGGTCAGCTCTACCACATTAGCCTCGTCAGGCTGACTCCTTAAGATCTCAGATGTCGGAGCAGGAGTAGAAGACCGAGTCGTACCCCTTTGTCCGCCGGATGTACCCGAGGAAGGCTTCTTCGACTTGATGCCAGCCATTTCCTGGATTGTGCGAGGATCTACCTTTTTAGGGTCGGGCATCTTTCCAACTGCCTCTAGCCTTGCAAAGTTTTCCACTGCGAACAAAAGATAAGTCGACGTTAAAATAGCATTTAAAAATCTAGAAAATACAAGTACAACAGTTCAACAGAATGAATCAGTCGCCTACGCAAAACTCGAACGTCCTCATCGAGTTCCAGATAAGCGCCTGGACCTGCCGTCTCGATGTCAGCAAACGGATATAGAGAATGTAGGTTCCGAGTCGCAACGTCGGGATGAGCGCACTCGATGGTCACACACTCGCTGGGAACATCCGATTTGAGCCGATCATGCCATTTTTGCGGCCTTTGGAACCAAGTATGTATGTCGATATCAATCAAACCATGTCGAACAAAGAAAAAGTTGGGTTTCCGGGGGCCGCCACGAGACGAGATCACCTTCCTCACGAACTCCGATGCCAGAGGACGCTTCTGAAATGTATACCATCCCACGTCCTGCAAACTCGCCAAGGCAAAGTACTGACGGAATAGTCGAACCGAGAATTCAACCTTGGCGATTCGACACGCCAGCGCGAAGCCCATTACGCTCCTGATCCCATTGGGAGCGAGCTGGGTGATGCAGATCTTGTAGTGTTGAAGGACGGCGATTAGACACGGGTCGAAGAGGAATCTTAATCCCTCTCTCAATTGCGCCTCGTATATGGCACGAACCCAAGGGGAGGGTCGCATGCGGCGGTATCGATCGTGTGACACTTTAATGTGGTCGACGAGTAGGGGATTCCATATCTCAAACGGATCGCTTTGGCTTTCTCTGGCGTTAGATTTGACACACATCCATACGGTCCCTGGCCCTGCATTCTGGTTCTGCGCTTGGCAACAGGTCGAGAAGATCCAACGGGTCGAAGAGATGTCTCCTGTTCTCCCTCCCCTTCTTCTTCTCCGGCTGCTCTCTCACCGGAAGCGGTTGGATTCTCAGAAATTGTTTCCTCCGTCGATTCTACCTCAGTTTCAACAATCTCCTCTCTATTTTGGGAGTCACTATCGCTGCTAGACATGGGCTTAAGGAGAAGATGCAAGAAATAAAAATAAGAAGGAGAACTTAAGTGAATTTAGGGCTTACTTGAACTTTCGGCTAAGAAACTGAAACTCGCTGAAGATTATAATGACGAATGAGAAACGTCAAGGTCTTGGACTCCTTTTATGCGTGTGAATCTTGCAAATGATTTGAAAGGGTGGAGATTGTGGGTAGTTATAGAATACATAACGCGAGAATCAAGGGTAGTGGACCGCCTAAAACGCTTCGTTTCCCGCACCCATTAATGCTAGTACAAGTATGACGTCATCCTACGACGGCCCCTAGATCGGGTAGATAGGACAACGCGTTCCCGCCTAAAGAAGACCACGTGTCGAGAGAGTTATTTAAATTTTCGGATCCGATCTCAAAGACTCGAGATGAGCTTCGCTCCGATCCGGGGGCTTATGATGATACGAGAATACACACCTCCACGTGGAATTATCTGATTGGTCCATCTGGCGTTTGAATAAGTCTGGGACGGCTATCGGCATCGGGTCGATACTAGACGTACCAGTGAAGACCACAGCTCGAGTGGGATTCACCAAGTGTCTGAACTCGAGCGCCCACGTCGGCCGTCTTCGAGTCGATCTCGATACGTTAGCCGCGTTGCTCCCGGGTCCACATCCCACAGTTACTTGGGAAAGGAGGCAATGCCCATTTAAGGGTATTTATGACAATAACTCCAGCCGCCCTTAGTCCTAGGGCAGAAGAAGGACATGTGCCTATAAATACATAGCTCCGGGAACTACGTAAGGCTTGATTCCTGGACTTTCACACAGGATACGTAGGCAATCCAAGATACATTCTTGGACTCAGCCGTAATACACCAAAAACTCCATCTTTTGTTCATATTTAGCCATCTCGATCTCTTACAGCTCATCCTTAGATTACACGTGGCCTCAGTTCACTGGTGGTGCGTTATTTAGCATCGTCACACATGTAAGAGTTTGAGAATGTCAAATGTTAGTGATCGTATTTCAACATTATAATATCTTTAGACTCTGAATGATATTTTGGGGGAAAAAATAGTGTCATGTTGACTCATTTATCTAGTGCAGACAACAACATTCACAAACATGAGTATATATTCTAATATTTTAATAAAAAGCTTACCCGTATAGCATCGGCGGATAAAGTTAGAGTTTTTGCACAATCGAAAGCACAAACTACTTCAACGACTATATTGCACAAGTCGGCTCGAGAGAATCGATGTTCAAAGAACTTAAGTCATACAAAAAGTCACATAAACTTAATCCAATGATTGATATTATTTAGCATGCAAAGAACAAACAGCAACAAACAGCAAGATGAAATTAATATTGGATTAATAATGTTTGTGGGAAAATTGGAATTTTTGTCCGATTCGATTTTAGTCCTGTTTTTACTCCGGCGAGAATTTTAGTCCTGTATCTTTTAAAACGTTGTGAAAATGGTCATGTCTGGCCGGAAAAGCTGACTGGACTCATTTTCCGGCAAACTTTGCTGATGTAGCAGCCACATAACGTTGACGTGGCAACTCCAAGTAGCCACGTAAGCGTTATGTGGCAGCCACGTCAGCGTTATGTGGCAGCCACATCAGCGTTATGTGGCAGCCACATCAGCAAATTACGCCGGAAATGAGTCCAGTCAGCTTTTCCGGCTAGACAGGACCATTTTCGCAACGTTTCTAAAAGATACATGACTAAAATTCTTTCCGGAGTAAAAACAGGACTAACATCGAAAACGGGTAAAGTTATCGGACGAAAATTCCAATTTTCCCTAACGTTTGTTGAATATATATATATTTTGGATTTTTAAGATTTGAACAAGATCGATGCATGGAGGTTTATGTATACATATCACACAGGCAGCCGGATTATTTCCACTTTTCTCGTTTCATCAGATCCTTTGGAGAAGGATTTTCGTAATTCGTAAAGTAAAACCCATCTTCTTTCACCGCCCACCAGCAAATATTTGTACTCAGTCTAACGCCGCATAACGTGGTAGCTATTCTACGCGTAAAGACCTTGAAATCAGCTTTTTAATGGTTCCACTCAATATGACACTGGAATTTAGTGCTAAGCCGAACATTCATGTCGAAATGCCAGTGCAGATCACCTTTAGGGTAAAGATCATGCAACCCAAGATCATCTTCTGAAGACCAGCAATGAACATGCACAGGCTCTTTCTCGGAGGAAAGCTCATTGACAATATGAACTCGAAAGCTTTTGAAAAGTAGAGTCAGCGGCTTGATTTTAGAGGCTTGCGCTAGACAGACTGCTGCTGAAATTAGCAAGATGATGACAAGGTTTCTTGATTTTGCAATATAATCACCCATAGCTTGCTTAAATGTTGTATGGAATGAGAATGAATGAATGTGTGTAATGGTTGGTATTTCACTATCGTCATTTGCAAGCGAATCCTCCCAACGTCTCCATTGTCGTATCTAAAGACAATGTTGTAAAATTTCCATTCAGAAAATTACAGAATCAAAAAAAAGAAAACTTGAAAGCAGACTGTAATTAATATTACCCTTGCTTCTCCAGATACAACAGTAAGAACAGAAAGAATCATGTGAACAATGGCTAAACCAAAGATGAATTGATGCAGATTTTCTGAATCTTCATGAGAGAACAACTGGAACATATTCTGCACACAACAGCAAAAATCAAACTAAGTTATTTACTCTATCTTTCATTTTTTCTGGGGGGAAATTTAATACGTATATATATTAATTAAGGGGGGGGGGGGGGGGGGGGAAGGGGGAAATAGTTTTAAGAGTGTAAACATATATCATAAACTATTTTTCCCTCTTGGTATATATATTGAATTAATTTCCCTTTCCGCAGTACTTGTAGTAAATGAATGCAGAAGCCTAATTAAAAGATAAACAAAATCAAAACATTAATTTAATTACATATTCTTGACGTATAGATTTCTCTGATCTGTCTACTAATTCTTCGGGCCAGTCGCAGGGCAGGAGGTTGACCTCCTTATGAACACAGATTTTTGTTATCTTTTCCTCAAAGAGTAGAAGCAGCAAGGATATAAATCCCAACACCATCAGCTCTGCATGCACCAATTAATAAACAAATTATATTAAATCAGTTTATATACAAACTAATCACATCCAAAACTAGCTAGAACAATTAATTAATTAAACACATCCGAAAGAAATACGGAACTCTGGAAAAAAAAAATTAAGTGACCTTCTTTAACTTTCTGCAAAGCATCAAAGAGAGGCTTTTGATTCTTCTTCTTCAAGTACTGCACCCATCATTCACCACCGTGAAAATAAATTAGATCCATTAATTATTACATAAACCAAAATAAAATAATGTACAAGCAAAACAATCAATCGTAAGAATTTTTATATATATATATATATATATATATATATATATATATATATATATATATATATATATCTTCGTCTTCTTCAAGTGCATAAAAAAAAACTAGAAGCATTCTAAAACACATCATCATCATCATCAGGGGCGGACTTATAGAGGGGCAAGGGGCTCGTGCGCCCCCTTAAATTTTCCGAGAAATTACTAAAATGGCGCTCTTACTCTCGGTAATATGTTGCAATTGATGTAATATATTTTATATGTTCCTTACAAAGCACAATCTGCGTATCTGGTGTAGTGGTCCAGTGTTGATAGTGAAGGCGGAAGGTTGTGGGTTCAAATCCTCCTTCCTCCCTATTTTTGGGAAGAATTTTTATTTTTTATTTTACTCAAAGTTTACTATATTCAATTCCAAATTCTTCATTTTTTTACTCAAAATTTCAACACTTCTTTTCCCAAGTTTACTATATTAAACTTCAGATTTTTAAATTTTTTTTACTCAAAGTTTCAACACTTATTTTCTCAAGATTTCTGAACATTTTAAAAAGATAATTGATATGACAATCCGAAAATTTGTAAACTTATTTACTTTGTTAATCTTTAGATTGTCTTTTTATCGTCAATTATTAATATGAAAAACAATATAGTCAATGTCTTTTTATAATATAAACCCACAACAACTTTCACATTTGTATATTACTAAAAAAAAAACTTTCACATCCGTATAAACCTACAACAAATTTCTTATATGTATCTACGGGAAAAATAATTAAACACTTTTTCCACGACAATTAATTTTTAGAATTCCGCCCCCCTAAACTATAATCCTCGCTCCGCCCCTGATCATCATCATCATCATCATACACTAAAGCGGAACTTTCGGAAACCGCTAAATTTAGGCTTTTTTTCAGAAAACTCGCATGATTTACTTCAAAATTATTCTTCATTTTACGGTATTAACCACCCACATTCTTTAGCTGCTATACTTTTGCTTTTTTCAAGTAAAAAATCTAGTAAAATATAAAAGGAAGAAAAAAAGGAAAAAAAAAAAATACAAGACCAAAAATGGGGATCGAACCATTCCAGTGTAGTGGAGGAGACGTTCAAAGCCAAAAGAAATGGCAATGATGATCGTGCAGACAGCAGCAAGCAACCCAGTTGGTTTGTAATCGATAGCCATTCTCTTAACGGTAGCTGAAACAATCAGATCGAGTAGTGTTTAGCAAACTTAAATTCAAATGAATTTTTTAGTTTGAGCTGAGTGTATCTTTCTTTGGACTGCATGCATATATATATATACACTAAAACTAAAAGTCTCATCCATCTACTCTCGATTGACTGTTTGGTAAAAAAATAAAAATAAAAACAATACAAAAAATAAAAATAAAAATTTCAGATAAAAGCAAATCAACAACTTCCAAACTCAAGATTTTGGACAGGCAATTAAAGTTCAGATAAAGACGTCAAAGAAAATGATGCGTGTATTTTAAATCATTTCTTCAAACACACCGGCCGGTAAACAATTCAAGAGTATAATCTGGATCAAAAGCATAACTGTAACATCCCAACTTTTCGTAAAAGGGTAAAATAGTCATTGGGTGTATTTACTACGACCTAATTATTATTTGTCCCATTTACTTAATTAAAAAGGAATTAATTAAAGGATTTAGCTATTAATTATAAAGGATTTGATTATTGGCTATAAAAAGGAATTAATCCCCAAATTAACTCATTAGTGTGGGACGCATATTCTGAAAAAAAAAAAAAAAAGAGGAACGGCGGCAGACAGAGTAAACAGACGCAGAAGATGCCAGGAAAAGACAGAACGTAAACTTTAACCGTGTGGTCAATCCGTTCATCTGATCAAGACGCCGCAGGAGAGAAAAGTGATCAGCGCGAGGAGACGCAACTTTGGAAAATAAAATATTCTTAATCCGTAAGTTTTCAGTTTAGCCCAGTTTTTGGTATTCGTAGAGTTCGATTCTTTAAAAATTCGTATCTTTTAATCCGTAGCTCTGTTTTTCAGCCATGAGTAGTCGAAACGATCGTCTCGGAGCGTAGATTGTACTAAAAATAGTTTTGTGGCAGTTAACCCAGGTAATCTGCAGTTTATGGCACTTTTTCAGTTTCGTTTTTGAAAGGAAAAATAGGATTTTTATGGTTCTTGTTGATCGCATAGGTTTTGGGGTTGAGGATCAACAGTTGTTGCACTTGCTTGGTGTTTTGCTGTTGGTTTTGCAGGCCTTTAAGGTAAGAGGCTCTTCCTATGATTCCAATTATCGTTTATAGGGTTTAGATTATGTTCTAAAGACGTTTCAATGTTAGAATGATGTTTTTCGTTGATCAAAGGATCATATATGCTATGGTATGGTTAGGAATGTTTATCTACGTTTTGTAATATCCCGATTTTTGAAAAAGGGCAATTCGGTCTTTTAGCAAAAATCAGAATATTATGTTATTTTTAATTAAAGGATTTTCGAAAAAAAGAAAAAAAAAGAAAAAGGGATAAACAAGGATTTATCTTTTTTTTTTAGGAAAATAATTAAATAATTAGGTAATTGGGATTATAAAAGGAAAACTAATCCTAATTTTAACCTAGTTGTTTTTGACAAAAAAAGAAGAGGGACGCAGATTAGAAGGGCCGCAAGTTTTGAAAAAAAAAAGGGAGAAGAGGCTTTCGATTTTCGAGGCTAATCCGTTGTTCTTTTCATCAGACTCATCAAGAGAGAAAGGATCACCGCGAGACGAGGATCGTTTTGATATCAACAATCCTTAAATCCATTAACGTTTGGATTTAAAGGTTAAACTTTTGACGGGTTGAAGCTTTGGTTCGTTGTACCACGCAAATTAAGGTAACGTGGTTTTCTTATCGTATGATTAAGGTTTCGTAAAGTGGTAGAGCAATTTGTATGATTGTTTTTCATGGTTTTAATTCGTTTAAGTCGAGTTTGGGTTGAATTTGGGTAGAAAACGCAGAGTGCAGAAAATTGTCCTCTGTGGTGCAAGAAAACGTGTATCTGTGCAAGCGGGAGGCTCGGTCGACCGAGCCTGTCCATTCGGTCTCGGTCGACCGAGTGGTGGTTCATCCGTACGGATGAGGTGTGTATCCGTACGGCTATTTCTCCGTATCGTACGGCAAGTTTAATCGTTTGGACAGGGGACTGTTCCAAGATCGTTTTTCTTTGATGTGTTTCAAGCTTTATAGTAGCATATTTATCGCTTAACCTTATGTGACAAAGCTCGAATTAGCTTTTGATGCGTTTAGTTCCGGCACCACATGGATTCCCTAAAAAGACGAAGTGTGGGACCGTCGAAAGCTTTGGATTTGCCTTGTGCTTCGATAAGCTAGAGTTTATCGATGTCTGTGTAATTGCTAGGGCTTGTCCGTGTCTAGTGGTCTAAGTACGAGAGTAGGAGTTTGTCTGCTTATACAGGTTTTCACTTGCTTCTCCACAACGTGCTGAAATTTACTCCGATCTTTTTCCTTTACTTGAGAGCCGTTTCCAGAGCTAAGTCTTTTTTTAACTTCTCATTTATTTTTGTCATTGAGGACAATGCCATGTTTAAGTGGGGGGGGTAGGAGACTTAGCCATGTTATGTTATAATTGAAAATTGAATGAAACAGCACATGATTGAAAAAATTGAATAAATACCATATTAGGTATCTCGTACCCTTAGAATTGTGAGTTCCTAGCTAAGAATTGATAGGAAAGGAACCAAGTTTCATGAGTACGTGATCATTTTATACTTATGTTAAGTAAATTTAAGGATATTCATGCCCGTTTTTGCGAGTAGTTATTTATTATTCAATTACTCAACCTGTGAATCGAGTATACCGCGCAAACCATAATAACTGAAGAAATTATGTGTACATTGCATAGATGATTGGTTATGTAGACTTAGTGTCGATACTTATTGGCTGATGTATTCTTATCTTCTTGCCAACAAAAGTAGAGTAATAAGCTTGAGACGTACCCGTGTTTTAGCAAAATGTTAGACATCGGGCTTGTCAGAAGTGACATTACCAAAGTAGCCCCGCGCTTGTGGTAATATTCGATGCTATACATGATCTAAGATAGGGGGATACTCTAAAAAGTTTTCTTCCTTGAGATTGATAGTATTTGAAAAATATGAAGATATGAAAAGAATATTCAACTCTTTAAGAGGCTTTGAGTAGTACTCGGTCTCCAAGTCCAAAATCCCTATAGATACGCTCTTGCTTATTGCTCTAAAGTGCTCTAACCACGCGAGGCATAAGAAGTATGAATGCCGAGGTTGGTAGGTTGAGATTGCGAAGTTAGCATAAACTCGATCTTGCCACGAATATATAAAACTAAATGCACATGCACACATCACTTCGATTCATAGTCAGTAGTGAATAATGGATATCTTATGAGCATGACTAGTATGAGTTGACTTGAGTTTCTTGTGTAAGTATGATTTGACCATAGAAAATGTTGTCTTGGGGAATGACTTATTGATGCTTTGTTCGGGACGATCAAAGTCTAAGTGGGGGGTAGTTGATGACGGTCAAATTATACCCGTAAAAGTCATCAACGTTGACCTTAAATCGAGATTAATAATATATATTTCATATTAAATCACATGTTTATATTTATTATTTAATGTTAAGTGATTATTAATATGATATTTGGTATTTAGCCGTTTTCATTATTAAAAGCCGATTTATTGTGCGATAAATGCTGATTTTGTAGATCACAACAAATCGAGAGGATTAATGTCATTCAATCAATTATCTCAAGATAAGGAAGGAAGAAAATCGGAGCATTAAGTGGAAGATTAATCGGATCAACATGCAAGCGTGCAAAGTGGGGAGCAAGACAGATGAAAAAACGTGTAGAATGGGCAAATTTTAGGTTCGGTCGACCGAGCCATCACACTCGGTCGACCGAGGCTCGGTTTCGGTCACTTTTAGGGTTTTATCGAGTCTATCTTCTAGAACCTCCCTAAGTCGGCGAAACTCCTATATAAGCAAAGCAGGCTTCGAGAAATTGTATATTCATTCATATTCATTCAATAATACCATACAATTCTACTTTGATATTTTGATACAATGTAGCATAATTAGATTGAAGGTTTCCGAGTTTAAGGGCTGCAAATTATGTAAGCCTTTATTTTCTCGTTTCTTTTAAGTAATTAATCCCTCCCAATTATGTTTTATCGTTGAGTTGATTATTCATAGCTAGATGATGTAGATCTAGGCTATGACGTTAGGAGGTGGAGATACCTTGTCTATAAGGATCCCATAACCTACGTCATACACTTAGTATTTATTCATGAATCTACTTGCTTTAATTAATGCGTATCTATGTTAGTTTATATGAATGCTTTACGAATTACTGTTTAATCCGTTGTGTATGATGAAACGCTGAGAGATACGTTCGGGGATGTAATCGGGGACGAAATTGATTCGGGTGACCGTATGAGTTCACTCGGTCGACCGAGCCCACCTATTCGGTCGACCGAGCCCCCTGTTCATCCGTTAGATAGCCATGTCTTTATGGTTAGGTTAACTTAATAGAATTTATTATCTCAGTAGGTATGGCTATGGCTACGTTACTCGCTTAGTTTAATTAAAATGTGTAAAAAGGAAATACCAATATAAAACTCTTAGGTAGGCTTATGAATTGATCTTCGGACGTTCAGCGTTATCTAGGTAGGTTTATATTTGGGGATTGCTAGCACTCGATTATACATACGTCGTAGATTAGCATGAGACTATAACTTGGTAATTGCTAGTTGGACGAGAGCTTGAGTAATCGTTTAGGAAGTACGCCTAACCATAGGAATGTTGCCCGGACGAGGTGTACGGTTAATATCGGCATCCTTAGAGTCGTAAGCGTGTGAGTTATATGAGATGGAGGCACCAAAAGGCGAAGTCACGTAACAATATCACAAGTTGATCTAGTGACCTACCGGTGCTAAGTCAAGTTAAAGAGGATGACTCCCGTAGCCAATCTAAGATAGATACAAACGGATTGACAGTTAATAAGTTCAGTTTATTATATAAATTATCTAGGTCCAAACGATAAAGACTATAATTGGGGAGGTTAATTACATTGTGTCGAGTCGTGTCTTTACCTTTCTTGTTTTATGTTGGTCGTAGACCGCCTCTATGTCCTTGACATGTTTAATTAATTGTTTGTATATAAGATGATCCACAATTGGTTCCCTGTGGGATCGACCTTGATTCACTATAGCTATACTACGATGGGCCTAGTCCTCTTGCTAGTATTGGTTTATGGTGGTCAAGTATATTATAACCTGATTGACCCCGATCAAGAAGATGAACAGGTTGCTAACGCTGATGAGTTCTTTGACGAGGATGTGTGAGATGGAGCTCGTGAAGACTTAGTTTCTTTTAGTTTTGACTCTTTCAATAATGTTGTTGACTTAGTTTCAAACAATGTTGTCTTTCTTTTGGATTAGTTCTGGTTAAGTTCTTTTGAGATCTTTTGGGATTTGAATGTTGGATGATTAGTTTTCTTTATTGGATTTAGTTTCACAAACATTGAAAACCGTGTGTTCGATCTTTTGTCTTTTGTTTTTCCTGGGTCGTTTTATCTTCCGTGTCGTTTTAGTTCTGATGTATGACATAAGGCTTACATATATTATTGAATTTATTTGATAATATATGTGCCGAGCGCTCTTTCCGGATAAGAACTCGGTGTCCGGGAACGGGGCGTTACACGTTTTTCTGCTGTTGTGAGGGTTAGAGTGAGGGCAAACTTGTTTGGGTTTGTGTAGAAAACGATAGAATGCAGAAAACCGATTTTTGTGCAGTCAGGACCTTTTTAGCGCAGTCTATCCGTACGGATGTTTCACTTATCCATACGGATAATTCACAGTATGTGAATTGAGGGTTCTGTGGAGAGTTGTCCGTACGGACAACCCTGTTTATCCGTCCGGATAGAGGCTAGCAAAGTGTTATATTTTTTTATTTGATTTAAGGTACGAGATGAGTTCTTAATGTTATCCTTTGATCCAATAACACTAAATGAACATGAACAAAGCCTTGAATTAGCTTTTGATGCGTTTAGTTCCGGCACCATATGGATTCCCTAAAACGATGAAGTGTGGGACCGTCGAAAGCTTTGGATTTGCCTTGTGCTTCGATAAGCTAGTGTTTATCGATGTCTGTGTATGTGCTAGGTTTTGTTAGAGTCTAGAGGTCTTAAGAAGAGGGAGTAGACTGATAGGTGAGCTTTTTGTGTGAATCACTTAGGTGGCTAGTTAAACATCTAATCAAACATATGTGTTAGATTAATAATCTTAAACATCATGCAATGCTTGGTAAGGCATAGTACAATATCGCGATGTGTTCTCTCGACTAGACAAAGTAGATCGTACCCACGCCGGTCAATCGATTGGCTAGATAAAGCGTACGGTGCACTCGCCGGTCATCACACTATCGGGACTCGATATTCCCGGGGCTACTGTAGAGCGTGTCTCTCAAGTAGGTTGCACCCGATTGTCCTAGTACATCCTATTACTAGGCGTAGTGCCCTTGTTATTCATGATGTAACAAAAATAAGCTAAGTTAGAAACGTATAGTCATGACGTGTCGATGGGCATGAAGTGAACCCTAGATTGAGTCGGTCACACATAAACAACTAATCGATTAAATATCTATCCTTTATAAATATTAATTGTTGTCATAGCTTCTCACTTTTACTAAGTACTTTGTACTTACCTCCTTTGCATTTTATTTTTGTGTGCATTGTGGGGTGAGAAGACGAACAGGTAGACCAAGTGTAGACGACGGCTTTTGAAGACTTGAAGTCTTGACGGAGCTTCTAGTCCTTTTTCTTTGTAGAGGTTGTACTAGACTAGTTGTTTTTCTTTTCTTAGATTTGTTGTACTTCTATTTTTAAGGCATCGTATTGTATAAGGCTTTGGGTTTTAATCGTTGTAATCTTAACTACCTATCTTTAGCATGGTTAATTTCTGTTCATAGTAGCTTTTATGTTTTTACCCGAGTCCTTTTAGCTTCCGTTTGCTTTTATTTTGATACGACGACGTAGAGGCTTGCGTATAATATTAGATTTATTTAATGCTATACGCGCCGAACGTTTCTCTTCCGGATAAGGGCTCGGTATCCGGGAGCGGGGCGTTACAATAACCGTTGTGGCACTATATATCATTACTAAAAATAAAAAACATTAAGAGTAATGATGCATGCACAACGAGTGCCACAACGTATATCTACATCATTGATTATAATGAATATAATAATAATCAATGAATCTATATTAGGAATGCACTTTGTAGATACACGTTGTGTCACTTATTGTATCACAACAGTTATTACTCAAAAAATAATACGTTTTTCTTTTTACATAAGTTTTTTTACCATTATTAAGTGGTCATAATCACTTATTTGGTGGGCTTAGTTTTGTTAATTGCCTTAAGTGTTAAAGGTAGCTGGGTTTGACATCCTCAGTCTAATTAAACCCCTTATGAAGTAGAGTGTAAATTGTAAAATGGATAGTTTGATCACCTAAAGAGCATCATAATCATGTACTTCAAAACAAAAACAAAAAAACTTATAGAATGACTCAAATCCTTCTAACTGTTTTTTGAAAACAAAAAAACAAAACACAAACTTGTTTTACGGCCTAAAGTAATGAATCCAAAACAAGTCAATGTAAACCTTGATCCCAATCTAATTCACATGTCCTCAAATTAAATCAAATGTGATTTAAGGAAATATATTAGCACATTTACTAACACCAATTGGTTTTTTAGTACAACGATAAGCGTTTGATCTTAATATGGTAGTAGAGCCAGAGGTAATGAGATCAAACATTGGTTGGAATATATATATATTTTTTTAAATGTGTATAAATGTTGGAAGAGATTACACACACTTGACAGGGGTGTTGGGACAATGCTCACACTCTTAATATGTGAAGGAAAAAAAAAGAAAAAAAAAACAAAGGAAATAACAAGTTTTTCACAAACCAAATAACACTAACATAGACGAGTTATTTTCACCCTTGAACTTTATTTATCTGCCAACTATTTATCTAAACATAAGGAAATGTTTCGAAATGTTCCCTCCGGAAAAGCTTGACTTCACAAGACGAAGACTTTCTTGGGAATTTATATATCTCTTGAACTTGAACCAACTCTGACTTTGCGCCGTACGTCCAAGATATCTCAACCACCAAATATCTCTAAAACTTCAAGAACACTTCAATGCTTTAACATGTATTGTATCTTTTCTCGCTCATCTTTATATCCTTTATAAACATCAAGTACAACTTTCTTTAAACCGTTTGACAAGCATCTGGGAACTTATAGGAGGATGAGTCCAGTTAGAGTAATATTGCATATCGATTTTGCTTGGAAAACCAAAATACAGACATCACAAAAAAACACATTCAAAATTATACTACATTACTCATCAAAGTCTAATAAACAAAACATGTAGTACTTTCCATAAGCTTTTATCTAACCTGATAAATTATAAGAACATCTAAATTGTCTGAGCTTTGAATGAGATCTCGTAACGAGCTACTATGACAATAATAGGTAAAGGCCATCAATTTCACCAATCTTTTACTCAGTCCACAATATGATTGTAGCACATGTAAGAGTTTGAGAATGTCAAATGTTAGTGATCGTATTTCAACATTATAATTAATAACGGATCAGATTCAGATTCAGACAAGAAGTCACATTCAGACAACAATTCAAACATTCAAACAGCAGCAGCAAATTCAAATGAGCAAAAGCAAATTCAAATGACAAATTAAAAAGCGTCAAAGAAGAGATAAAGATGTCAATTGTGGATAAATTCGGTTCAAAGTTAAATTCAAAAAAAAAGGGATAGCAGCAAATTCGAATAAAGGAGAGATAAGGTGGAGTTACTTGTTCAGCCTCTATTGGATAAATGCTGGTACATGGAACTTGGAGATAAAACATGTACTAGCATTTGTCCAATAGAGGCTGAACAAGTAACTCCACCTTATCTCTCCTTTATTCGAATTTGCTGCTATCCCTTTTTTTTTTGAATTTAACTTTGAACTGAATTTATCCACAATTGACATCTTTATCTCTTCTTTGACGCTTTTTAATTTGTCATTTGAATTTGCCTTTGCTCATTTGAATTTGCTGCTGCTGTTTGAATGTTTGAATTGTTGTCTGAATGTGACTTCTTGTCTGAATCTGAATCTGATCCGTTATTAATAATATCTTTAAACTCTGAATGATATTTTGGGGAAAAAAATAGTGCCATGTTGACTCATTTATCTAGTGCAGACAACAACATTCACAAACATGAGTATATATTCTAATATTTTAATAAAAAGCTTACCCGTATAGCATCGGCGGATAAAGTTAGAGTTTTTGCACAATCGAAAACACAAACTACTTCAACGACTATATTGCACAAGTCGGCTCGAGAGAATCGATGTTCAAAGAACTTAAGTCATACAAAAAGTCACATAAACTTAATCCAATGATTGATATTATTTCGTTTTATTTTTTTTCTTCATTAATTAAAAACAATATACGGTTTGGACCATTGGTCACTTTTGTAAACAAATTATGTGTACAAAAACTACACATACATATCTTTCTTACAATTAGTAAAGTTTGAAGATTTACACAGGAATTGATTTAAACCCCTTCTTAACATAAATGAGCCATTGAAAAATGACAATTTACAAGGAAATGTATTAGGAACACTAGCAATTGCAGCTACGTACCTAAAGCAAAAGACAAAATATAGTCATTTTAGTTGCATAAAATACTGCTCCATGTTACACGTCATTTACGTGTAAAGTTATCCCAACTTAGAAATTACTTTAAATATGCAGTAAAATCTCTTTCAATATGTTTACCACAAATATAAGCATGTATACTCATATAGGGACCTCGATCCCCGATTGTGCAGGTCGAGCGGTGTAAGGGGAGGTGCATCGAAACGGTGTCGTTTCGATCCGAAACGACACCGTTTTGACTGTTTTTTTTTTTTTTTTTTTTTAATCACATCGAGACAGTGTCGTTTTGATGCACTTGTGGGAGGAAAGGTTCAACATGCACCGTTGGGGATCTTTTCCCACTCATATAGAGAGAAAGAGTGATTTTTTTTTGAGTCTCACCCTCACGCCATGCGAGTGGAGTTTACACGAGATCTAAATCACACAATTTCATTTTACGTTTTTAACATTCTACGTTTAAAACATGTGATGTTGATTGTTTTATGTAATTAATAATTTAATTGTGCGTCTACATGTATTTATTTACCGTATACGCTTGACGATGCTGGATCTCGTCGATAATATAATCTGGGCCAAATTTACCCTAGTGACAATTACTCAAGAATTATAATCCTAAAAACGGAAGTGTGTTTGATGAATTTAAGACTCAGCCTGGAATAAATAGTATCCCAAATCGCCTCCGTATCCTGTGATTGTTCAGGAATCAAGTTTCTCGTAGTTCATTGGGATCATTTATATAGAGGACGTACATCTCGTCTGGTTTATTAAGCCGTAAGTATTACGGATTCTTTACGTGTTAATCTCTTTAATTTAGAAGATAATCACGGATAGTTTAAATGATAGGATTAGAGTCCTAATGGGTAAAGGATTTTCAGGATCTTTCCATAGTTTCTTATTGTATAAACACGTGCGTGTTTCAGATAAGGGAGGCTCCGGCCGACCTGCGTCGAACCCCCTGGGCCGGCTCGGCCCGATCTGCGTTTACCCGTCCTCCATGACGACCGAGCCGACATGCGGTGGTCCACATGGAAGAACATGTCAGACCTCCCTCCTGGGTGTAGGCCTACCCTTCGGCCTGTAGTGGGGCTCGTGGCCTCTAACACCACATTTTCTCTGTCTTCAGTTAATGTTAAAACAATAGGGAGATGACACGTGGCAAGGGCTAGTCCGACCTACGTCAACGCTATTGTAAAATCCTAATAAAAGTGGTCATTCGTTTTGGGATGGATTCTAAGTATTTTATTTGGTGTGGACTAAAAGTGTAGATAACTAAAGTTTAATTTCTGATTATTATGAAAGATGGTATTAGAAATTACAACTATAAATAAAAGGGTTATGGTTCCCAAAGACGCACTACTTTTCCCTTCTCTGTTCTCATCTACAGAAAAATCTAGGGTTTGGTGTGCTGTCTTGGAAGATCAATATCCGTAACGGCTACGCGATATCACGATCTTCTTGACGGATCTAGGTACGCTTCTAGTTTAATTTCTGCATTACTTTTATCGATTTAACATGAACGAGCTAGATCCAGGGGGAGTGACTCAATCACACAAATTCTAACAATTGGTATCAAAGCCTCGTTGATGTTAAATTATATATTATCCGTTCATACTGTATTCGGTTGTTGTTATCATCCATACATGTTATGTATCTGCAATCAGATTAAAATAACATAATTACCCTTCATTCCTTGTGCAAGGAAAATTGTTTCCAAATTTGGGTTATTAAAATGAAGGATAAAGCTGGAAAAAAAATAATAAATACTGTATTGGTATTGTAAAATGACGGATAAATAAAAACAAAGCAAATTCTGAAAAGTGACAGTTAAAAAAAACAGAGAGAGTAGTGCTTTCCATAAGCTTTTGTTTCCGCGTCCATAAGCTTTTATCTAACCTGATAAATTATAAGAACGTCTAAATTGTCTAAGCTTTGAATGAGATCGTAACGAGCTACACTGACAACAATAGGTAAAGGCCATCAATTTCACCAATCTCTTAAACTCGGTCCACAAACTACATATAGCACATCTAAGAGCCTGAGAATGTCAAATGTTATAGATCGTATATTTCATCAATATAATATCTTTAGACTCTAAATGATATTGAGGGGGAAAAAATAGTGTCATGTTGACTCATTTATCTACTACATACAACAACGTTCACAAACATGAGTATAATTCTAATATTTTTATAAAAGCTTACCCGTATAGCATCGGCAGATAAAGCTAAAGTTATTGCACAATCGAAAGCACAAACTGCTTCAACGACTATATTGCACAAGTCGGCTCGAGAGAATTGATGTTCAAAGAACTTAAGTCCAAAGTCAACCTCAACCAAAGAGCTTAGACTTCTTTGCTCAAAAATCTCAAATATATGACCACATAGATTGAAGTACACAAGTGAGGGAGCCTCTATCAGACTGCATTTATATCCGAAATGTAGCTCAAGACGTCTTAAGGAAGTTGAATATATTTTATTTTACACGTAAAATCATCAACATGGTCATCACCTTTTCTTAAGTCCATATGCACATGCAAATAATTCGACATTGGACATCTCCTTATAAGTTTTTCCAATGCTTCTTCAGAAATGAAATATAACAAAACTATTTTTAGACTTTCTAAGTCTTGAAAAGGAAATCACAGTTACTACAGAAACATCAAAGACGCCGTCCAATTCCAAATATCATAGTGAGACACATCTGAACACATTTACTGGCATTTTCAAATGAAATAAATGATCTAATAGGAGCCTTAGTACAAACAAGAAGCTCACGAACAATTATTGTAATTGCAGTTGTAATCCATGAACCAACATGGGATGATGAAACATGCGAAGGATTCCAAACCAAACGAAACCTATCCAGAGATCCATCGTTATGAATAAACAAAACACAATTAACGAATTGAACGAATTTCGTATCTTCACCTTCAGCCAGTTGTTTCGAGCAACCCTTGTGATAGAAATTAAGGCTATTGACCATCATCCACACCGATTTCCATCGTTTTGAAAGAATCTAGGTGCCTATAGCATCCATTACCGGAAGAAAAGACAAAATAACACTCAGAATCGAGTCCGGTAAAACGCTTATCCGACCAATCGAATCAAGATCAAGACTGCTTTTTCTTTTCTCCCTTGGAAGAATTACGGAGATTCATATTCCGAGATTCTTTCGCTTCATTGTTATCTACCGATTAATCCAGGTGTAAAAACTTAAAAAAGAAAAAAATCAATAGTTAGATCAAAATCAAGGTGGAGTACAACGACAAATTAAGCTGCTGAAATTGATTTTGTGCTGCTGAGCAGCTGAGATTTCCATCGATCGCCGCGGCGCCGCCCTAATTTTGTAGGTGCCCTAATTTTTGGTATTGACATGACTTTTGTGAGGGAGATTTTCGGCTTCCCATTGTGGGCCCATCTTTAATATAAAAATATACTACCTCCGTCTCAAAATGTAAGTCCTTTTAACTTTTTAGATTTGTCCCAAAATGTAAGTTCATTTACAAAACCAATAAAGTATTTATTACATCTTTCTCCTTCTACCCCTCATTCATTAAATACTCAACCACTTTTTATTATTTTACATTAATACCAATGAAAGGTCATTTTAGTATTTTTAATCAAAATTAATGACAAATAACAAATTTAACCAACTTTCTTAATATTTGTGAAAAGACCTAAAATGACTTACATTTTGGGACGGAGGTAGTGCATTTTTTTAGAGTAAGTAACACCAGTGACACCGTTCTGCAAAATTAAGGCCACGCCCACGGACGTTATTTTCGAAAAGTACAAAAGTAATGACGTTACTTTATGCGAAAAATAATGATTTTCTTTATAATTTTTTTAGTGTCCGAAATAATCGTATTACCGAAAGCACATATATGGTGTCAATAAAGAGAGAAATTATGGTGCATCAGTTATTAGGGGAGTGATACCAAGTGGATAGATGTGATGCATCCAACTCATCCACTTTCACATAATAGGAGTGTGTAGGTGTGAGTTGGATGCATCACATCCATCCACTTGGTATCACTCTTCAATAACTGTTGTACCATAACTCTTCTCGTCAATAAAACCACCGTTTAATAGGCCCTAACATTACTCTCACTCAAGAAACCTGTCATCTAAGCTACTAAAAATCCCAGAACAACCAATCTACCAAACAAACTACTACATAAAATTATCTTTAGCTTATAAAACATAAACTAAAACATAACATGAGCTCAACATACTTTTTTTTTTTTTTTTTTTTTTTGTTGTTGCTTAAAGTCCCCTGTTATCCGGAACCCACTGGTCCGACTAATCCGGAGTTCAGCCTGTGTCGTGCCTGTAGAGTCTAACTCTTACTCAGGGGTAAGGTCTGACCAAGAGCTCTTTCAACATGGCGCCTCAGGGGAGAATCAACCTAGGCATTCTCAAGTGAGCTCAACATACTTTTACTTGATCGGAGTTATGCCTTGCTACCATAACTTGGAAAGGAGAGAGACACGAGCGTAAGACCGAAACAACGCCTAATACTATCTACCCATAGGCGGGGTCATAATTAGTAGATCAGCGTAATGCCTACTATCTCATCCATAACAAACCGGGGAATTTGAGTTTGATGGCCCTCGAGAAACTCATTACGATGGTTTATGCAATATCAAGAACCATCACGCATTCCTGCATACATGTTGGACATAATGCATGTACTCACAAACCATGTTGAAAACTCAAAATGCAAGGAAACGACCAACATAAAAACATGTTTAAAACACTTTAAGAAAATTCTTCCTGAAAATGGAATGCATTAAAAAATCAAAAGTTCAGACAATGGCTTGAATATGCCAAATAGAAAGACGAGAAATCTCACAAGGATTTGTCTTTAAAACACTACACAGGAGATAAGCTGCTATTTTCACCACTGGAATATATATATATATATCTACAACGATAGCAAAACACAAGGAAATGTTTGAAAACATGTTCACCTTGCTCACCGATGTCTACTAAGAGAATTTGGCTTCTCAAACCGGAGACTTTCTTGGGAGGTGACGTATATCTTGAAGAGACTTAACCTTTGTGTTGTCCTTGAAACTATTAAGAGATATCTCCATAACTTCAAGAACACTTCCATGTTTTAATATATAATCTATCATTTCACGCTCATTGTCATCATACCCACGATAACCCTTGAAAATAACCTTCTTCAAGCTGTTTGATATGCATTTTGGAACTTTTACAGGAGTTGTCCACTTTGATTGACCTCTTTCATCTAGAGAATACAGACGCTGTCATAACAAAAACGCATCCAGAATGTTAAATTTCAATGTTCAATTAACAGCAATTGAACGCCTCAAAATGCATGCTTTCGGGATTCTTTTTATCTAACCTGATAAATTTTAAGAATTTCTAAATTGTTTGAGCTTTCAATGAAATCCCGTAATGAGCTATAATCGCCACGATAAGTTGATGTCTCCAATTTCACCAATCTTTTAAACTCAGCCGACAAACACATTGTGCCACAATTAAGAGCCTGCCAATATCAAATATTAGTGGTCACACAATACAAGACTTTGAATGATGTCTAAGTACCAAAAGGCTTTAAAAAAACAGAGCAATTCAACATATGAGCTATGCAAACAGAAAAGTAGCTTACTTACCCGCATAGCATCGGCCGATAGGAATAAAGATTTTGCATGATCAAAAGCACGAACAACTTCAACTATTGAATTGCATTTGTTGGCTTGAGAAAATTCTTGATCAAGCAAATGAATTCTGTAGTCAACATCAACCAAAGAGCTTAGACTTTTCTGCACAAGAATCTTCGGCTCAGATACTCGAGTGAGGAAGCCTCTAACTTCAGGCTGCAATTAGGAGGTAGATGAGACTGAATCTGGAAACATAACTCAAGACGTTTCAAGGAAGTTGAAGATATAACATACTCAAATTTATAATCTTTCCCGAAATAATGTAGCATGATGTCAATGTCCATATACAAGTACATATCATTTAGCATTGAGTTTCTCCAAAGCTTCTTCAGATTGGAAATAGAATGAAACAAGTTGTAAACTTTTAAGGTTCGGAAGGCGAACCACAGTTGCTGCAGAAACAGAAAACAGGCCATTCAACTCTAATGATTGTAGTGAGTCACAGGTGAAAACACTAATAGGAAGTTCAAATGTGTCCTCCATTGCAAATACTAAAGTCCTAGTGTTTACACAAAGAAAAAGCTCACGGACATTTATTGTAATTGCGTTGCTGATCCATGAATTGGATTCGGATGATGAAATACCCCCAGGATTCCAGGTCAAACGAAACTTATTTAGAAATCCACCATCACGGAGATGCAAAACACGGTTAACAAATTGGATGAATTTGGTATTTTCAATTTCATCCCGATGTTGAGAGCCACGCTAATGATAGAAATCGAGGTTATGGACTGTTAACCACATGAATTTCCATCTTTTTGAAAGAACAGAGGTGGCTATGGCATACTTAGTGGGAAGAAAAGACACAATAATACTCAGAATCGAGTCCGGTAAAGCACTGATCAGATCATCCGAATCCGAATCAAAACTGTTGTCTTCTTGTCTCCTGGAAGTCCTGGAAGAATTATTCAGATTTCTTCTGGATTTCTTCCTTTGCTCCATTGTTAGCTACCGATTAAACCTTATCCGAATCGGCTTTAGTGGAAAAAATTCTACCAAATGAAAATCACGGCGAAATAGAGAAACAATAACGAAGAATTAGGGAGAAATGATCGCAAATTACGCTGTGGAAATCAACCCCGTCCTGCTGCAATTGTAGCCCCAATTTTATTTGTGCCCAGATTTTTCAAAAAAATAATTATTTGTGCCCTAATTTTGGCCACGTTTGTATTGTAGTAATGGAATGGAATGTAATGTTTTTTTTCATTTTATTGGTGTGTTTGACAACGAAAGAATGAAATATCTTTTCATTCCTTTCAAAATCCAATGGAATGACCGGAATGGAATGAAAAAATAAATCATGCAATATGAAACGATTACATTCCACTGTCTACCAAACGCAGTAATGGAATGATATCGTTCCATTCCATTGCATTTCATTCCAACTGATTTATTCCATTCCATTACATTCCATCAATCCAAACGAGCCAGCGGGAGATTTTTATGATTAGGAATCAATTCATTATATAAAAGCTTATTACTAAAAGACAAAAGATAATGACAAGAAGAATGTTTTAAATTCTAGAAAAATAATAATAATATTACATATAGATCTATTAACGAGCTGAGACGAGTCAAGTGTTTATTATTTAAACTCATGTTCGCTTTGGTTATGAATTTGTTCATCATCGCTCGTTCAATAAACGAACAAAAAATTACGTTCAAGCACGGTTCTTTAGTTAACGAGTTCGTTATTGATCGTTCGTTTAATAAACGAACAAAAAATTATGTTTAAATTGGGTTCGTTTAGAAAACAAATTGTTTGAGCTCGCTAAATATAATATATTTTTCGCCTTATGAAAAAATTCAAATTCAAATACATAAATAACAAATTATAAAAAATATCCAAAAAAAAATAGATTGTAAATTCAAATACATAAATAACAAATTATAAAGAAATATCCAAACGTAATTAGATGAATAGATTGTATGTTGTATTATATATTGTTATTATAATTGAAAGACAAACCCGTCAATGTGTCAGCCCTAAAAAATATAACACTCTTTAACACCACATCAAAACCCCACATCCAAGAGGTCCAAACGCTTAACAAGGAAATGACCGTCCTTCTTAGGTTCTTCTATTAGTGTACTGAGGGGACCTTAACCTTCCTTAGAGTATTATAGGAAAAACGTGTATTTGATTGGGACGAACATTGCAAGAAGTCATTCATCGATCTTAAGGCTTATCTTCAAGAGCTTTCAACGCTCACTTCTCCAAGGCTCGAGGAAATTCTTTATTGTTACCTATAGTTTGTGATCAAGATTTTAGTCTAGCTAGCTCGGGTACAGGATGATGGGGATCCAACACCATATATTTTATGTTAGCAAGTCCATTTAAGAGCCTGAATTACGCTGCAACAATGCAGAGAAGCTAGTTCTTATATTTGTCCAATCAGCAAGGAATCTTCGGCCTTACTTTCACGCGCATCATATCACGATGGCTATTGAACAACCATTTTGAAAGATCTTGACAACACAAGAGACTAGAGGTTAGGTAGAACCCTCAAATCGTCCGTCAAACTAGCTGTAGGACATCAACTACATCAAATAAAAAGAAACGAAGTGAGTAAAACGTAAACTTCACAAATATTTTTATTTCGTGCGTATGCTCACGAACTAACGAGTCTGAGAATAGAAATACTTGAGATTAACTATTTAGCATTCGAGCCGTATTCAAGTCAAACTACTTGAGATCTAGTACGTTATCAAACTAAACTATTCGAGCAAAACGTCGAACCGACCTCAAAATGCTCACAATTGTTTGACTCGTTTACACCCTTAATTCTGCTACATGGAGTAATAATAATACAGACACAACCGTTCAGTCACAACGAATAATCGATACAAGATGCATTTACATACCTCCAAAAAAGAAACATTTACAACATTAGCTATAATTGGTGTACGTAATAATCAATAAATCATACGTTATAATCAACTATGTAAATACATATATTATGTCGGTAGCAGTAAGAGAACATTGCAATATTCCTCAAAACAATAATGGTCATCCACCATGCACCCTGCCAGCTAATCGACACTAATATAACTACGTGGCACTCAGAAGAACAACCCACGTTTCACAACCACCCGACAACGTAGCACTCTTTTGACTCCTATCATCTTGCCGATCAAAATCAAAAACCTCAGACCCATTTTTACTGATAAAAAACTTCCATTTACCAGATTATTATCACACAATCAAAAGGGTCTCAATAAATCGAATCAAAAAAAGAAGAAAAAGGGAAAGGAAAAAAAAAATGTCTGCAAGTGATGAGAAACCGGGGCTAATGCCGCCCGGCGACGGCTCAGTGCCACCGGGTAAACCGATGAGTTTCGGACAACATGTGATCGACAAAAGTGCTCAAATGGCGCAATCTTTAAATCCCATTAAAAAGATGAGCCAACATGTTTGTACTTTTGCTATGTATAGCCATGATATGAGCCGTCAGATTGAGACACATCATTATGTTAGCCGTGTTAATCAAGATTTTCTTCAGTGTGCTGTTTATGATTCTGATGACTCCACCGGTCGCCTTATTGGTATGAGTTTTGTCATTTTTGGCTGTAGCAATTTACTTTTACTACGGCACCCCTAACACTGTAATATTTTCAGTGTCGAGTCCATTCGATTCTAATCCGTAAAATCTATATTTATATGGAATTGACTTAATTTGTGCCTATAGAATATGACAATTGAGCGTTGAAGACAGGGGTGGACGCAGGATCTCGAATATAGAGGCAAATAAAAAATTTAAGGGAGGAAACTATATTTATCGTACAAATTTTAGTGTATTTTTCGGATTAAAAGGGGCAGTTGTATGTAGGTCCTCCACTGGGTGAAGGGTCAGATTCTTTGATATACATTTGCTTTTGAAAATATCATTGTAAATTTAAGATGGTGTAGATTTCAGGTTTGACATGTGTAAAGTTGAATATTGGTTTAGATTCGTTTTCTTCTGAGTGGTCGACTCGAAAGTAGATGAAACGTGATATCTTTAACAATGCCTTACGCATTATTGACTCGAAAGTTGATATAATTTGTACATTTGATTATACCACAAAAATCGTGAGCTACTTATGCATGTTGTAAGTCCTATAAGTGGGTCGAGTTACTCGTGTAGTACTGATTAGCTCGTGGTAATCCACTATGGTCTAACCTGACTCCCACTGGGAAGGCCCAGGGTTCGATCCCCGTTTGGGCGTTTAAATGGGTGTGTGTTTATTTCGTCTCCGAAAAAAAAACTGATTAGCTCGTGCTTATCAATCTTTATTATTAAGTAAGAAAAAGTAAGAGTTATCATTAAATAATATCTTATGTGCATAGTTAAGTATAAGGGGAGTCGAGTTTGAATTTAATTGTCACATTGAATAGAAACGAAAATCTCTAGATGATAAGTCGACTTGAGTTATTTTGATCGAATAGCTGATTCGAGCTTGAGCCTTGTATCGATTTGAGCCCTCAGGAGTATTGATTCGAGTCACGCTTTGATATCACACCGTATGTAGGCCCATTGATCATGGTGTAAATGGTAAATGCTTTGCAAATCCGTCCCAGGGCATAGGCCAACAAGACCATGGTCTAGGGCCATTCGACAAATTATAAAATTTAGGTCTCACAATTTTTTTTATGGTTCAGTGAGTCTATTATTGTGAACATGTATTAATTAAATCCATTAAAACCGTTTATTATGTTTCAAGTCCCATATTAATAAATTGGCTCAGGGCCTTAGGAAACTCAGGGACGGCCTGATACTCTGCATTAATTTTTCAGCAAATCTTTACATTTGATTTTGTGTGTGACGAATATCGGTGCATGGCAGGGGTTGAATACATAGTTTCTGAGAGAATATTTCAAAGCCTACCAGATGAGGAGCAAAAGCTATGGCATACACATGCATATGAGATTACATCTGGCCTTTGGGTTAACCCAAAAGTTCCTGAAATGATTAATAAATCAGAGCTTCAAAACCTAGCTCAGTCTTATGGCAAGTTTTGGTGCACTTGGCAAGTTGACAGGGGTATATATGTCTTTAATGCCAAGTACTTTTTTTTTTTTTTAAAATCTATTTCTTTTCCCAGTCAATTTGTGATTTTGCAGGTGACAAGTTACCCCTTGGTGCACCATCTCTAATGATGTCTCCACAAGGGGTAAACCCAGGTTTAGTGACGCCAGAGCTAGTTCGGAAGAGGGACGAAAAGTACAAGATTTCTACCGACGAGCTCAAGAAGTCGAGGGCCGATGTCCGGGTGCCAGAATCCGTGTTGAGATCAAACGCCGACTATTGGATGCACCATAAGAAGGGTTTCGCGGTGGATGTTGAGGAAACTGATATGTTGAAATTGACATTAATACCATGAAATTTAAATGATTTACTCATATAGTTATCTTCTTGTTGTGTGATACCAAAGTTATGATCTTGATCGATCATGTTGTGGCTTAATGTGTTGTCGTTTGTAATAATAAAAAAAAATTCAGTTTGTAATAAATATCACTGGTAATCTTTTGAATTGAGATTTGTGTTATATTTGTGGTAAGTACGGTAAAAGTGCATAGATTTTCGTTTTATTGGATCGATAAAGTAAATCAGTTTGTAATATATATCACAGCCGAGTATTAATACCCTTGGCGGGGTGCCCTATCATATTGTCGGGGTGCCGGAAAGAAGAGAGCTAACAAGCAGTGGGTGGGTACCCCATGACCACGCTAGGCAAAAGATTCCTTGGGTGGCTTGCCGGTATAAATTTATATGTTTAGCACCTAAGGAAACGATCGTCACGCCCTCCCTCAAAGGAGTTTACAGGTATATCCCTAGCATATCTCGTATTCCCCTTCTACGACCACATGGTATAAGAGCGTACGAGTGACTCCCTCCCGTCTCTGTTTACGCTGAATTAGCTGCTTCTTGTGCACATAGAACAATATTCTCAGGTTCGTGTTCGATCGCAACGGTTTACCCGTCTTGCGAATATGGTACCTTCGACCAATCCGGCTGTCGGGAATCGCGAGTGGGCGTATCATTTAGTAACCTAAACGGAGAGCTGCTAGCACTTCTGACGATTTAGTAGTCTGGTAATCTTTTGATTTGAGATTTGTGTTATATTTGTGGCAAGTACGATAAAAGTGCATAGTTTTCCGTTTTATTGTATCGATAAAGTAAATCAGTTTGTAATAAATATCAATGGTAATCTTTTGATTTGAGATTTGTGTTATATTTGTGGCAGGTACGGTAAAAGTGCATAGATTTCCGTTTTATTGGATCGATAAAGTCTCTCCACTCCGATAAACTTACACAAACGAACTGAGATTGAGAATCGAAGAACAAGGAATAACTACAACGATATTTTACTTGATGAAAAACCTTTTAGGCTCCGTTTGTTTTGGATTGGAGTTTTTTTTTCGAGTTTTTTTTAGATAAAGTGATTGAATTAATGATTAGAAAGTTGATGAGGTAAAATAAAGTAGAATAATGATTGATGTAAATTATGAAATGATTGGTGAAATAAAATAGAATAATGAATAAAATAATGGTAAAAAATGTAATAAAGTTGATAAAGTGAAATGATGAAAGATGATTTAATATTTTTTTATTTGTAGTTAAAGATTTAATTGGTGATGTGATGTTAAAAAAAATCTCAAAAAAACTATAAGGCAAAACAAACCGGAGTCTAGTAAAATCTAGAACTAGAGAGTTCTTGGTATCAAAATTGACAAGTCTAGAACCCAAGTCAATCTCAATGCTAATGAATATTATTGACTATTGATAAAGATCTATTGAGTTTGATTATTAATAATCACAATGAAAAATTTCGAGTCTCTTATTAATAATCGTCTTCATTCAATATGAATTTGATTTGTATGATTGATTTAGTTGTTTCATTTTTGTTTTTGTTAATTGCTACGGACACTCATACTCATACTTTTTTTTTTTTTTTTTTTTTTTTTTTTTTTTTGGAAGACTCAAACTTTTGATAATCTCAAATTTTCAATAAGAAAAATAATGAAAGAGAAAGTCCAGACTTTTTTTTTCCTTCCAAACAGGCCACTACCCTGCACGCCAGCAATCAATGAAAATTGTTCAGAAACGAATTTACAATTAAAAAAAATTCAATCTTGGAACATGGGCTTTCTTCAATTTCCTTAGTAAACCATCCTTCAATCTCAAATTCCCCAAAAACTTCCATTTGCCCTTTGTTTTACACCTTCAATGGCGAGTATTGAACCAGGAGAAGAAAAGCATGTTTACTCAGTGTGGGGACTTCCATCAGAAGATGTGACTTCAAGGCTAAAGAAAGTGATGAACGGTCTAAGATCAGAGTTTAATGGTCCAGAGTTTGAGCCTCACGTGACTGTTGTTGGTGCAATCAGCTTGACTGAGGATGAGGCACGTGACAAGTTCAAGATTGCTTGTGAAGGGCTAAAGGCATATGATGCAAAGGTTGAGAAAGTTGATAAAGGGACTTTCTTTTATCAGTGTGTTTATCTTTTGCTTCATCCAACCCCTCAGGTAAATCTTTTTTTTCTTCAAAAATTATTGTTTATGAAAAATGAATTATGGGTTTTCATGATTTGTGTAAGCTTATGATTTAAGATTTGAAAGATCTTGATTTTTTTTTCCTAGAACCTGATTTCTTTTCTCAAAGCTCATTTTTTGAGCTGTTTTTTAAAGTATGTTTAGTGACAGTACATCAAATCTAGTGTTTATGAAACCACAGTGATGATAGCCGACCCGAACTACGCCACGTGTCATCTTTGTAAGACGTATAATAAATGACTGGCTTTTAAATATAAGGCATTAAGGGCCAGGAGCCCTAAACACATGTCTCAGGGCAGGTCCCTAACCCCAGGTGGGAGATCGGTAAAAGCTCCTCCTCCAGCCACCGCAGGTCGGCTTAGGTTTGGCGAAGAGGAGCTGACCTGTTCGGCCATAGTGGCATTGGGAGCTCGGTGCAGGACGCCTAGAGCAACCCTGGCTGTTATTCCACGTGATGGGTATAGGGGCGGCTGCCGAAGTTATGTGATACGGGTCACGGATCGGAAACGATACATCGTATTAAAAGTTTCTAATGCATTATATGAAAATTATGTGTACAAAAATGGGTCAAGGGTCGATATTTAAAAATTTTAGCGGGTCAGTAAGTAGATATTAGTACATAATTTTTTGAATAGTGTAAAAAATACATAGAATTTTTATTTTTATTTTTTCAATTTTGGGGGTCAGTTGACCCATTTTACACTACATGGCGCCGCCCCTGGATGGGTAACTAGAAATACGTAAGGAAAGAATCCTAAGTCATAAAGACTATAATCTTGGCATTCAAATATGTCCATAATTATCCCTAAATCATAAGGATTTATGCGTGTATATCCTTACGGAAATATTAATAATAATAAATGTGATTCCTTGCAGGACAAGGAAAGGGATGAGACATCTCCTATATAAACAACCCTAAGGAACTACAAAAGACTTGATTCCAATTAAGCTATCGGATACGTAGGCTACTCGAGAGAAATAACTACGAGCTCAGTCTAAAATACACCCAAAACACATCCCCATTAAACACAATTTAGTGTTCATAGGATTTAAGGTCATTGTCACAAAGGAAGTCGGCCCGGATTAACTCACAGACGAAATCCAACATCGTCACACAGTACAATTGACTTTTAGAAAGTCAATTCTGTAGCCTTTGAATCTAAATTTAGAGCTGAAAATCGAGTTTTCGGTAGTCTATTATCACAATCAACCGATTTGAAAGTGTATTCCCCATTAACTTCTAAGTGACGGGTGAAATTAATTTTCAGTTCTACAACCAACTTTTGTACCGGTTTATTGTTTCCGGTGTGTGACACATTATTAAAAGGTCAATTCTATAGCGGAGATTCGAATTCTAGAGCCAGAAGGTTGGGTGAAAGTTGATAGTTAGTTCTAAAATCAACTTTATGTCGGTTGATTGTTTCAAGACTGGTGTGGTGCCACCAAAGGTGCCAAATTTTAATTACAATTTCATGCAAGTTATCAAATTGGAAAATGATACACTGTCAAATTTGTTAAATTTTGTCCTTTTAAGCAGTTAACTATCAATGTGCTTGAAAGATGAGTATGATCTTGTGTCATTGATATTAGAATGTTTAAACAACTTTGAAGTTTTAAATTAATATCACCTTTCAATTAAAATTTAAAAGTTACAATCTTACTATTTACTCTAAGAGCTCTGTTTTTGTCCAAGTCCAAGATTTCTAGTGATTCCACATAGGCGCTCGCCTAGGTGACACCTAGACAAGAGTCGAGGTTTTAGCGTGTACAAGGTAAATGAGGGTCAACTCGGCAAGATGTTGTAAAAAAAAAGGGGTTGTGTGTGTACACGGCGAAACTTTGGACTACATAGTATTCTTGTCTGAGTTGGTGTCTGTATAGGTAGTTTAACTGATATCATTGAGTGGTCAGGACGTACTACAACGTATGCTAGTGACTGCAATTCTTTTTAGGCGACGGGAGCTCATAGTGTTCACAAGGCATATATTTGTCGCCTTTGTGTGAACTTTTACTGATCAATTGGTTTCTGTTTTTCATCTCTGATTAGATCCCCTGATATTAGATGTTGAGTTCGATATGAAATATTAGATTGTACGTCTCTATTCTTCTCGATGTGAATTTGAATATTTAGGCATCCATTTCATATGAATATCAATGCCTATTTGTGTTTATCTTCCTTTAAATTTCTTCAGGTTGTGGAAACCAGTGCCCATTGCTGTCATCATTTTGGGTTTAACAACTCTACTCGTAAGTTATTCATTCCCTCTATACTCTCTCTCTCTCTCTGTCTGTCTTTGTGTTTGTTGGGGTGGACAAGTCGTGTTTGTGTATGCGAATTGGTTGACGTAGACTGTGATGCATGGATACTTTTGTCTGGTAACATGTCCCGTATCCGATACGTATCTGACACATATATGTACCAGATACTTGGATGATACTTAGGATGCACTCCTGGGGCGAATTTGATACGGGATTCGGATATGTCTTGTGTGAAAATTGAGTAAAAACCAGTGTTCTAAAAGTCGGCCAAGTCGGCCGACTGCTAGCATAGGCGCTAGTCGGCCCTCCACCGACCCGAGTACACACTAGTCGGACCTCTCTTGGCGAGCTGGTCTCTAGTCGGTCCCTAGTCGGGGACTAGTCGCCCTTTAGGCGGGAAAGTCAGGTTCAAGGAGGGATAGTCGGGCTCAACTCGGGCAACTCGGCCTAGGCGGTCTGTATTATGATTGTTTTGAAACTTGAGTGCTTGACTTTGAATGTTTTTATTTTGGACGTATCACGTATGTTTTTATGTGTTTATTTTGTGAAATGAATTTTTGGA
The DNA here is from genome assembly GCA_036785695.1 of Gentiana straminea. NCBI lineage: Eukaryota > Viridiplantae > Streptophyta > Magnoliopsida > Gentianales > Gentianaceae > Gentiana > Gentiana straminea. Next base: position 3,628,205 of record JAVUPR010000042.1, read on the forward strand.
CTTATGTTATGTTAGTACTTAATATTACTAGAGTAGTAGTATCATTATTTTGGGGGTTTTTAGTAATATTTTGTTATTTTTGTTTTTGTCAATTCCATTATTATAATTATTAATTAAAAAAATCCAAAACCGCCTAGTCCCCGACTAGTCCCCCGCCTAGCCGACTAGTCCCAACTCCCCACCCGGCCACCCGACTAGCCCCTACCGACTTTTAGAACATTGGTAAAAACAACTACATAATGAATGAAAAGTTGTCCAAAAAGATGAAATACTACCAAAATTGAGAAAACACCACTAGAAATAGTTTTATTTTGTGTTTTAACATCTGTTTTTCGGTCCATATAGTCTTTTATGTACAGGTTAATGACTTTAATCCCTATATTTTAAATATTTACGCATATTCTCTTCACATCTGTATCCCACGTATCTGTATCCATGCAACCTAGGTTCGTAGATGGTAAAGAAAGTCTATTGTAATGTCTAGTAACATTTTTTAACTAGAAGAAAAGTCAGATTTCTTCCATTTTTAACCAGTGAACTGATGTTTGTGTGTTTTGTGGTGGGCTAGTTTGTTTATGAGCTTTGTATGTAACATATCTGATACCACATGTCGTGTTTTGATCGGATGCAAATGGGTTTCCTCATTGAATTTCCGGTTTATCTGGGCTATTCTGAACCTTGATTTATGATTTCTTGCTAACATGAGCAGCTTACATGCCACACTTGAGCTTACTATATGGAGACCTGTCTGAAGAAGAGAAGAAAACAGCTCAACAGAAAGTTTATACCTTAGATGAAAGCATTGGAAACCTGAATTTCAAAGTCACTCGTCTCGCGCTATATAAGACAGACACCGAAGACAAAAGTCTCAAATCTTGGGAGAAAGTTGCTGAATTCAATCTTGGCCAAAACTAGGTGACATCGTTGTTACAATAATAATCCCTTATGTTTCGTCAATAATAAAGAAGATTGTGAACAATACCTACATCTTTTCGTTGTACAAAATCTTGCTTTTGTGTTAAAATCTATCTTTCTTTCTGGTGTTTGTTTCGCATTTGGTATTCACTTATTGCAACATTGTGTGCATTTCTTTTCTTTGGTGTGCATTAGCCTTATGACAGCAGTATGATAGGGGATATGATATATATAATGCACAGATACTTCGGTTTGATAGCGTATCCCGTATCTGATACGTATCTGAAATAGATATACCTCCGGATGCTTAAGATACACCTCTGGGGCAAATATACAATTTTCGAATGTTGGATACATCTTCCGCATATGCACATCCATAACTCGAATATGTAAAAAATGAGGAATCATATTGGAAATTGATCATAAATCACCAGAAACTAATGAAAACCTCTACCCAAGGTGAAGAAAAATTTATCAAAAATGAAGAAAAACAACTAGAAAATTGATTTGTTTCATGCTTTTTAGTATTATTAATTCCATCATTATTGATTTACACATATTCCATTCATACCCGTGTCTTATATTTTTTTATAATCTTTCATCCTCTTATCCCGTATCAACGTATATGTACCCGTGCAACCTAAGAGAGGATTTCTGAGAATATAGTTATGCTTCTGTAGCATCTTATGCATGTTTTTTTTTTTTTTTTTTTTTTTTTTTTTTCAGATTAAATATTACTTCATGTTTACAGGCAAAGCTTGTCCTATAATTTGCTCGCAATCCTCTGTTTTATGTACATGAACAAGTGAAAACAGAGCATTTTCAAGAAACATGAACAAACATCAGTAAAACATGAGACTTACTCTTACAATTTCATGGTATCATTAGATACAACTTTCATATATATTATATATATAAATCTTCATGAAGAAAAATTCAAGAACTTTTCTTTTCTTACATTCTTGTATATCTTTTTATTAGAAAAACTCCAAAGACTTTAAACTTCACATCATACCCATATAGCTTTAGCTTCAATAAGCAGTGGTTTGAGCTTTCCTCTAAGATTCAGACTTATAATCTCATCAGACCCACCAATCATTTCTTTCCCTATAAAAACAGTCGGGACCGTCGGATTACGCCCCATCCCGAGTAATTCTCTCTCCATTTTTTCCCCATCTGGATGCTCATCAAGCTCGTAAACAGTAAGGTTTGCACCGAAATTGCTTAGGAGCTTTTTAATGCTGTAACAGATCCCGCAACTGGTTCTGCTAAAGATTACCAATGGCTTCTCTGTTCCCAATCTGTTTATTGTTGCCATTTGAACTTTGAAGTTTCTTGTAGAATGGTGGTGTTAATGAAGAAAGTTTTGGTGAATTTCTGTAAAGTTGTAAGATATATATATATATACATAGATATAGATATAGGTTATAGTGGTGATACTGGTGTGATTGATGAAAGTGGATCCCATATTGAATTGGTGTCTACACGTGAAGCATTTTGCATATTTGCATAGACATTGGTACGGACGTGTAAAAAGGTTAGATTCTTGATTTTGATATACATACATGCATGCCATTTTGGGATTCATATATGTAACTCATTTGAAAGGATGATTTTTTTTTTTGGGAGAAAATATCGCGCGGTTTTCATCACAGAATAAAATTGTATGGTTCGTGTGTCTTCACCCATGGCCATGAACACAAATGATATTCCCCTAGGCTTTGGCCAAGTTGGCCTGCCCTCTGAAGACGATTCCGACTCTGCTCAGTTGTAGAATCAACTTTCAAAAGACTGATTGTCACAATGGTGTTGTACCATTAAAGACGTATTTACACGAATCAAAGTTTTTTTTTTTTTTATGTTTTTTTTTTTTGAGGATTACACGAATCAAAGTTGCATGAAAGATTGTAGATGATTTGAAATCTTTGGAAAGTAAATCTAATATATCTGGATATGTGGATATAAGTCCGCGTTAACAAAAGGGTATTTGTTCTTCTTGGGGGAATGTAATCCAATGGTGGTAATCAATGTCAAAAGGAATAATTAATGTGGCGACTTGGGAGCTATTGTGATATATATGGAATTGGATCACTATGCTTTTTGTATGACCTTCTTTTAGGATCAGGAGGAAGTGTGTGTTTATCTTAAGAGCATCCTATATAATATCTTTTTTGAAGTTGCATTTCCCTTTTTTTTTTTTTTTTTTTTTTTTTTTTTTTTTTTCATTTGCATCTCATTCTCTTCAAATGCCCTATATATTCATCTTTGAAAATGATAGTCTCCCACCGCCCACCTTGCCCAACCCCAGCTACCACCCACCCCAGGTATTCACCGATGCCTACCGCTCCTATCCCACATCACTCGACGCTATCTCACACTCTGCCACCACCCTCCCACTGCACACCAACCGCTTACCTTTCCACCCTACCATCCTGCACCCGCCACCTGCCACCCTGCCACCCTTTTGGCTAGCGCACCATCACCTGTCACCATGCCACCTCATTATCTGCCCTCGGTATCCACCCTGCCATCACCTGCCCCTACCATTGCCCCACCAACACGTGCCCACCATCACCCATAGCTCGACTAGAAAACATACACACGAATAGGTGGATATATTGCATGACACAGCACAAACATAACTAATTTTAACATTTTTAAGGACACGATGAAGATATCTACTCTTGGTGATGGACAACTTTTTTTTTTTGAGCCACGACCTAATGGGCCCCCAGTATCCCATCTGATATACCCAACCCGTCAACGATCTTACGGATCCTACACATGACCCGAACAAGGGTACCACTTATGCGGTTAACCGAGATCGGCCTCAGTCCACATACTTGACGGCCCGAGCCGCATGATAGTTTGCCCGGGCTACCTGCAGACTCAACATTAGGCGGGGCTGAGTCTGGTCTCCCTCATCTCGTGCCCGCACAATAGCCGAATATGGTTCATGACATTAGCAAGGATAAGATCAACACGCGATCATGAGGAGGTTATTGCGAGCAGCGGACACTCGTACCCGACGACTGCTAGCTTAGGCCCTTTGATTGTATTTAATTATGTCACATCATAGTTAATTATGTCTTATCGTCATTAGCCTAACCGTCATTAGCCTAACCGTCATTAAATACGGGCAACATGTAACTCATAAAGGGGAATCGAATAATTAATACAAGCAGGTCTATTCTGCCAATTTGTCGACAGCCTGTGTTCACACCTCGTAGTCTTTTGTCCGACTTCATACCTTCATCATCACCACCATCACTCACAAGAGAAATCACATATATTCAGCTAGATATCCCTCATAAAAGCTTGACTACACGTTATTGATATTTCTGACAATATCACCATCCTTAAGATCCACGGATGATTGAAATCGAGAGTTGTCTCTCAGTGGTTTAGTATGCAAAGGTTTATCTGCATCCATTTTATTACTGACAGTAGTCGATAAATGACATTAACTGCAACACCCCACCCAGATTAAAATCAAGAATGTCACTGCATTACAACACACCTGTTTTTTTGCTATTGTATATTGCTGATTGAAAGGACTATACCAGTGGCGGAGCCACGTGACTTCACTCAAATTAAAAATAATTTAAAGAAAATGCGAAACGACGTCGTTTTGGTAAAACAAAATCAATTTTGATCTAATTACCAACCCGGTTCCGACCCTGAAATTTTGGCATAATTACTCGCCCAACTCGGAAATATTTTAAGGTTAGTACATTGTTGTGACGGGTGACCCCACTGAATTTTTCCTCTGGATTCGCCACGCAATATGGTTCTAAATCATAATAATCTATGATATAATCTAAATCATCATTTATGAATTTTCATAATACGCCAATATTCGGTTGTGGTTGGAAATCATAATATATCAGTACTAAATTATCTAAAATATGATATAATTTCATAATATTTCTCAGCAAAGATTTTATGATGGTTCTGGTGTAAGTACAAAGTCCACCATTCAATAATTCCAATCAATAAGTATTTTTATAATGGTAGGCTTTTTCTATAGATTAGGGGACTATAAATCTTTGTATTTTTATTGATTTGACTCTGGATCAAAATAAAATTTATAACGGCCAGGCATACGACACGTGTGAAATATACTATAGTGAATAAATAAATATGAAACATACTCCATCCGTTCCTAATTATATGTCTTGTTTAAAAAAAACACATAGATTTAGAAAATAAGTATTTTAAAAAAAATCTTGAAAAGTGTAGTGGTCTAATTAATATGAAAGATTGATTGGTTGAATGAGTCTAGAAAGTTGAAAAATAATATTGAAAAGAAAAAAGAGTATTAAAATATGTATTTAAAATGTAACTACGACATATAAAATGAAAATTTTGATTTTGGCAAGTGCGACTTATAATTAGGAACGGATGGCGTAATACAAGTCAAACTCAGCTAGATAATTTTTTATATTATTAAATAGATACTAGAAGACTTGAAGGATATATCCGGTTCACTTTAAATTCTTTATACCCACCCAATAACGTAAAAGTAATATATATCTGTAAATTATGGTAAAGAATATACTTATATTTTGGGAAAGGATCAAAGGTGGTGGAAGGCTGGATATATAAAAACGTGGGTATGGGTCAAATCATATGTGATTATCTTTGAGTATATATCTCATGTGATAGATTTATAACTTATTATGTAATATATAATAATAAAACTTATAATATAATCTAATAATACTTATATACTTATAATGTAATTAAGCAATTGCTATCTTCCATATCCACAATGACATGTATTTCATCTCAGTTTTAATAAAATACAGAAAAATAAGAGTAAGTTCGTTTAGATTTCGTAAAAAAGTTCTCGGTTGGCCCCCAATGCCCAACCTAGGGTTCTTAGCGGAAGGGACGGCATTGCTAGGTTAGAAAAAGTAACAATTGTGGAAATCAGATTTGGATTAGGTTACATGGTGAGAACTAGAATTCGATTATCATATTTGTATCCATTATAAAATAATGAAATAAAAACAACCGCGGTTCCACTACATGATGTTTTTGGGTATTGTTAATGGCATCAAATTCGATCTACTAGAGAACCACACTTAGAGTGAATTTCGACTTTACACGAAAGTTGATTTCGACATCTCCAGATTCGAGTTTTATAAATAAATTTGACTATGAAAAAATCGAATTTTTTTGTAACGCCCCAACGGTAAATTGCATGTGGTGTAATTAACATTGCTCATGTCATTTTAGCAGCATGTGGGGTGCCAGCATTATAATTGGTGTAGTGCCAGGAACATCTCCCTTTATTGAATAGTGATATATTTTTGTTCTTTTGGACCCTCACATAAAACGGGGGCGGACCCAAGCGGAGATATGTGGGTCAGTGCCCCATTGGGATCTGGAAAACGATATAGTTTTGTTAAGAAAACAATATATAAAAACATTATTAATGTTCTCCACTAGCTCGCTCTTTGAATTTGTTCGACCGGTGTCCCTCAAAGTAATTTTTCTAGGGTTCGCCATTGATCAAAGCAATAAATAAAAGTGCATAAATCCTAGAACACAACTCTAATCTTTTAACTAATCATTCCAATAAAACAATAGACAAAACATGCCATGCATAGTGTAGGTATAAAATGAAAGAAACATTCAAGTAAATTTACTAATTAACATCTTAATTATAATGCATAATAACAAGTAACTTAAGTTCTATTTTGCTATATATATTACAACAAAGAGTCATGCAATTTATAGAGATAATTGAGCAAGTTGAAGAATGCTTAGGGGATAAACATCACAGGGCACAGGTGCAAAGTATGCCCTAAAAGATGTTATAATATTAGCAATTTCAGTTGGATGGAAGTTATCAAAAAATATACTGAATACTCTAAGTTCACATGGTTTTTCCCATGGTATACATTGTCCTGCCTGGCTAATATTTTGTGTTATAACTTTGCAACAAGGCTGATTGAGATCCTTTAATCCTGAAATAATAAAGACATTGTATTTAATTAAGTCGTTAATTGGCCCAAATGAACATATGCAAAACATGTGCTTGACTCTGATGTCATGATAAAACTATACGTCCAACCAACATCAGAGTCGTCCCTAAGTTTCTAGAGCCCTAGGCCAATTTATCGAAACAAGACATTTTAAAAGAAAACAAACGGTTTTTAAAAGACATGACACATGGTTAGACTAATAAACTTATTGAACCAGATCGAGAAAGTTGTGGCCCTAAATTTTGATAATTTTTCGAGGTCATAAAACATGGATTGTGAGCAGGGCGACTGCATTAATTTTTTTATGAGGTCATAAAATTATCAATTTGCTTTCCCTATCACACATTTTTTTTTTAATACACACAGATTTGTATATTCAATTTTATCCATGTAAGTATGGATCAAAAAATAAAAAACAGTGAGTCAGTACATAAATATAGAGTCAATTTCATGTTTATAAAAACAATTCTTTACCGTTACTACATAAAATTTTCATTTTAGAAGGTCGGTCGCCCCACACATCGTAAGGTGGAGCCGACCTTTGATTGTAAGTTGAGCAATGTCTATATCTGAATATGATGTGTAAAATGATAACAAAACGTGGGACAAATAACAAGTTTAACAAATTATAACGAGGGACAAATAACTACTTTAACATAAATAACTTACCAAAAAATGCGGGATTTAGAGATTGAATGCGAAAACTGTCTATGAAAGTATATTTTGCACCACTGATATTATTTGCATTAAGGTTTGTGACAAGCATTTTGAGCTTTTCATTGAACAATTGAACTGCATCATTGATCCATACAACACATCCTGTTTGATTTCTTCCATATAATTTTATCTCTTGTGGTGTGCACCCAATGGGACCAAGTCCAAATAGAGCTATTTTTCTTGCTCCAGAATGATGTAATGCCTATATAAATAATAATAATAATGTGACATTAGGCTTTTTTTTAGTGATATTTCTCTTTAATAGCATGATGCACATTATCTTATCCTACACTAAATTGAATAAAATAATAATATGAAATTGCATCATAAATTGAATATGAGAGATTACACACTTGTCAATCATCACAAAAATGATGTTTTAGAACATAATGTAAGAAACTTCTTTAGAACATTATATAAGGGCAAATTTGGATTGAACTTGTTATTTACCTCACATTGACACCAATAAATGTTTCCATGTTGACTTGCCTCACCATGGATTTTTTTTTGGTTAGATGTCGTCAAACCTATATTTTTACCACGATATCGGTGTTAAATACACGTTTTGTTCATATTCATGCGGGTCATCACGAGGGGGCTATTAAAATTTGTATTCCTAGCTATGTATCAATCTTTCATTCATTGTATTAAAACTAGGTTTTGAGGTTCAGCCTACTCATATTAAACGTTGTTGAGCCTATATTTTTTTCTTATTATTAAATTGGAGACTAAAAAGAAGACTTTATAAATTGTATCTAACAATTTTTTTATTTGTTTTTTAAATAAATCTAAGAACTTTTTTGTCATTTTATTGTTAAAATTGAAGTACTTTTAAATCAGATAAATAAGAACGGGAATGTATTATACTAAAGACAATTCTACAATTTTTGTTCAAGGAATATTGTGACATCTCAAATTGTCATGCAAATAAAGCCCTCCGGATTTCAAGGAATTGAATGTGTTGATTTATAACTAAAACAACAACTTTTTTTAACTTACGTGACGAATGTTCATGAGAATTCCCAACTCTCGAGAAACGCGTGTTACAATATGTGTTATATATACTGCCTAGTACCTCCGTGTCCCATAATATGTGTTAAAGGACGATAAATTTTTTAAAAGTAAATAAAAATTTGTGAAAATTAATATATAAAAAGTGTATTTTTTAATTAAGGGAGGCCGCCCTCCTTGACTATCATTAATGTCGCCATCGCCTCCTTCCCATAATATGTGTTAAGAAAGTGGTTGAATGTCACAAATTTAAAAGTTAATATCTAAAATAACTCTTGACTATCATTAATGTGATAGTAATTAAGTAATGAAAATGATAATAAATATTTAGATATAGAAAGTATATAACGTAGAATGATAACTTAGAATTATATTATAGAGACAAATCTAAAATAGGATAACTTATATTATGGGACGGAGGTAGTATACATGAACATTATATATATATATATATATATATATATATATATAACAACCCTGTAAAATGCAATGTTATATCAACAAAAGTTAATGGTGTTAAATTTTAGGGGTAATGACTTGTAGCCTCCTTGTGGCTTCATTATGTGGCGTGGTGTTAAATTTTAGGGGTAATGACTTGTTTCCTCCTTGTGGTTTCATAATGTGGCGTGAGTGAGCTTGAGTGAACTACGTAAATTTGGATTTTCGTCTCAAATTGTTATTACTTTTCTCTCCTTTATCAGTTTGTCATTGTCTTTAAAGATTACTTCGTTCACTAACATACCGGTATCAGATGTTAAGACAATAAGCTTTTGTGATTTGAACCAGATTTGGGGTTAGCATTTTGAAGAAAAGATAAAAAAACAATATTTTGTATTTTTAAATAATATATTTATATTTTAAAAACTGTGAATGTAGATCAGTTCGACCGAACCACCAATTCACACCAATAAGTTTCTCATTTTATCATTGTCCCATGTGAAAGCTATTGATCATAGTATTGTTAATTAAATTCAATACATACATATAAAAAAATACTACTTATAAAATTGTGACGAATACCATAATACCATATATAAATAACAAGAAATAAACAAAAAAATGCAATTGATTAATGTACTAACCTTTATTTGCTGATAATATTTGTTAAGTAGATGAGTAGCATAATCATCAGGATTGTATAGTCTGCTAGTGTTATAATAATGGGGTAATAAATAATTGATCAAATAATCATTACTCCCAATATTTACTGTGTACAAACATTTGCTGAGATACTCTTTTACCGTAGTCTTGTTTCCAATTAAAGATTCAAGACGTTTTATTGTTGTCTGGTGATTTTGCAATTGTTTGTTCATACTGATGCATTGACCCTGAAAATTATATACGAAATAAATCAAATTATAACCGTTTATTCATTGAAATAAACTTCATGAAATAATATATATATATGAACCAAAATTCTTATTATTATACTCACAGAATTACTAAAATAAAAACATACTTTGACATGTCCAATTTATTAGGAATAAAATAGTTTAAAATTTTAATCAAATGAAACTTGAAATTAGTCTTTTCCTCAATTTATATTGATTTCATAATCAATTTAAAATTTGTAGATGAATTGAAACACAAACACATACCATATGGCTTCCGGTATCGTCGCGAATTCCAGCAGATCCTGAACCATAATTCACCCCTTTAAGAATTTCACTATCTTTTGCAGTTGCTGCTGGTGGATGTAATTTTCAAATCCTAGATATGTAGCTGCATTCATAATGAAAATCATAAACAAAGTGGAACTTAATCGATTTTGAAGATGTCAATTTTAGATTCGATTCTTTCATGTTTGAAACTCGAAATGAGTGGAAATAGTTTGAGAGATCTAATGCCACGATATGAATGATTTTTTATTTTTTTTTTATTTTTTAAATAATAGTGTTGTGCCACTAAAGATTCTAATACTGGTCGGAAACCAGCGTGGTATCACACTAGATCGTGTAATCATATAGATTTGAACTAATGATGTAATAATGCTATAATACCGTGTTGAATTACATCTCTCTTAATAACATACATTTTTAAGAGAGATGGTATTCAGCATATATATTATGGAATTTATACAACATGAATTGTAAGAAAACTAGATGAAATTATGCATAAAAAACGCTAGCTCCACAGCAAAGTTGTAAAATACGACATTTCTAGATATCATTGATCATGAGAGGACTCATGTGATCAATTTGTAAAAAATATGTTATGTATAACTCGTTGTGTATATGTATATACATGTGAAATCGGTGACGGTCAAGCCGTTGGTGAATCTTCCGGTTGAACCGTCGGGGAAATCAATCCCATAAGGTAGATAATTAGCCTTGGCCGTTGTGTTGAGATCATTGTTATTGCCACTATCAACAAGTGAATCTCCAAAAACAAAGTAGCATGGTACTATTGATTCTCCATTTATTGTTCTTTGAATCATCAAAACTGTGATGAATACAAAAATGATCATCAAAATTTTTATTGCCATTGAAACTAATTGATCAATAAGAAAATGTTCTTGTTTTTTTTTTTTTGGCAATTTTGGAAGGATGAATGTACTTATATATTTATATATGTAGAGAAAGAATATAAAAAGGTAGAACAGATTCAATAACATTAGCAAAACGTTTGTAGTGTGTCAATATATACATGCTTGACGTTAGTGTGTTGTGCAGTGGGGGTGGGTGGTATGTGTTGTGTATTTGGTGATATATTATCACAATTAATTGTGACACAAAGCGTAATACAACATACTTTTATATCTTAGTTTCCGTGTTTCACCAAATAGACTTTTATCCTTCCAATGTAATGATATGGTACAATTGTTCAGCTACAACGAGTTATAACGTGCATTTGTACCATTAATTGATAATGATATACTCCCACCGTTTTTTATATGTCGTATAAAGAAAAATCACACAGATTAAAAAAGTAATTAATATATCTAAAATATAGTATTAGAAATGTATTTTTTTTTATTGGAGATGTAAATACTTTATTAGTAAAATGTGTTTTTAGTATTGGAAATATATTTTATTGTTGGAGATGTAAATATTTTATTGGTAAAGGAAGAAAAAATAATAAATGATGCATTGAAAATTTAAAATGACAAATAAATAAAAACATAGCAAATTCTGAAATGTGACAGATAAAAAACGGAGTGATTATGACCCATTGATCATTATGTAGACACGTCATAATCAATAATACAGATACACGTTGTGTCTGATTTGTATGTGAAGCAAGTCATTGATCGTTCAAGCTTTTTATAACATCTTATCCTCGACAACAGTTAATTCAATATTGGTCAATATAAATAACCTAAAATCATAAAATCGATTTCAAAATCGGAAAGGAAAAAAAAAACGTCTTTATGTTTTCTTCCACAAGAAGTAATAGAATACATGTTCACGACTTATATTCCTGACTACATATCCCCGAACAATGCCAATGTGAACATGTTTAAAGAAGTTTTATTGAACTAACTTTAATGCATGTCACAACAAACACACCTCCATAAGGTATATAATCACAACAAGATTAAAATTAATCCATCAAATATCATACCGTAACTTAATTAGATTCTATGAATACAAAATTATTATGTGATCATTGTATTAAATCGGTCCAAATATTACATGAACAAACCATACATAACTGTTGTCAATAAGATTTCCAACACCAACAGCCTGGATCAAACAACGCACAAAGTGTTCTATAGCACAATGAGAAATATTATGATTATTACACTCCAATATGGTATCGGAGCCTTCTAACTTATCTCTCATGAATTCCCTCCCTCCACCACAAAAACCCTAACTCAGCCGAGCCTTCTTCTTCTCGGAATCCATGGCGGACGGCACCTCTACGCCGAGTTCAGCCACCACAGAAGCGTCTTCTTCTTCTCTCTCCAAATATCCTACCTTCACCCCTTCTCCTGCTCTTCATCTAACCAAACTCAGCCGCCAGAATTACCCTCTGTGGCGGGCCCAATTGCTGCCATATTTACGCGGTCAGGGAGTGATAGGATATGTCGACGGCACCCTTCCCTGTCCGCCGGAGACCATCAACGATGCAGGCATACAAAAGCCCAATCCGGCGTATGATCACTGGATCAAGCAAGACAGTTTAATTCTGTCTACAATCACTTCCTCACTCACAGACGATGTTCTTTCTCAAGTATATAGCTGTTCTACGTCCGCTGAAATTTGGAAATCTCTTCAAACGAATTTTACCTCTCAATCACGTGCCCAGCTTGTTCACCTGCGGACCAAATTGGCTTCTATGCGCAAAGGCACTCTCACAGCCACCGACTATTTTATGCAAATTAAACGACTCACTGATGAATTAAGCCTCGCTGGTCATCCACTTCAGACAGACGATATAATCGCCTATATTCTTGCCGGATTGGGGTCCGATTACGAGTCTCTTGTTGCTGTCCTTTCTACCAGGTCTGAAATTACGCTGGATGAGGTCTATTCCATGCTCCTTGCCACTGAAGCTCGTATCCTGCATAACCAGCCACAGCCGATCAATCCCCATCTTCCGTCCTCCAACCTCGCCAATCCAACAGCCAATTTTGCCGGGTCGAATTATCAGTCTGCTGGTTCTCGGGGGCGAAATCAGAATGGTCCGCAGAATAATAGAGGAAGGGGACGCAACACCAATCGGGGCCGAGGTCGTGGACCTCATCAATTTCAATCTGCCCCTCCTACTCGGTCTCCTCCCTCTGTTCAGTGCCAATTGTGTGAAAGGTATGGGCATACAGTGATTAATTGTTGGTATCGCTTTGATGACACTTTTGTACCCTCTCAACAGCGTCCACCCCGTCAGCCACCCCAGGTACATATAGCCGCCTCAGCCTCTACTCCTCATAATGACTGGATCGCCGATACCGGGGCCACTCACCACAGTACCAACAATTATCACAATCTCAATGCCTCTGCAGATGCCTATGATGGCCCTGAAAAATTGCACATTGGTGATGGTACAGGTTTGCCAATCACTCATTATGGTTCCTCCGTTATTTCCACCCCATCCCACTCTTATGTCTTAAATAATATTCTTGTTGCACCTTCACTTCACACGAATTTACTCTCTGTTTCCCAATTTGCTAAGGATAATTCTGTCTATTTTGAATTTCATCATAATTACTTTCTTGTGAAGGACTACTCGGACCGCATCCATCATCGGGGCTTTCTTAAGGATGGCCTCTATCATTTCTCCAACTCGTTCAATCGGTTTCCTGCTCATGCTCTTGTTTCCAGTCGCTCTGATGTCTCTCAGTGGCACCAACGTCTCGGTCAATGCTCATATCCTATTCTTCAACATGCCTTGCGTCAAAATAATACCCCGGCACCGTCTGCTGCCCCTACATCTATTTGTGCTGCTTGTCAAATGGCTAAAAGCCATCGCCAGTCTCTTCCCATGTCTTCATTTACTTCTTCCCGTCCTCTAGACTTGATATATTCTGATGTATGGGGCCCTTGTGCCGAAGATTCTATTTATGGTTCCAAATATTATGTCAGTTTTTTGGATGATTTTACGAAATTTTTATGGCTTTATCCTTTACGTCTCAAGTCTGATGTGGAGTCTGTTTTTGTTCAGTTTAATGCTTTGGTTGAACGTCAATTTAATTCCAAAATTAAATCCGTACAAACTGACTGGGGTGGGGAATATCGCCGCTTAAATACGTTTTTCATTTCTGTTGGTATCAATCATCGTCTCTCCTGCCCCCACACTTCTGAACAAAGTGGTGCCATCGAGCGTCGTCATCGTCAAATAGTCAAAATCGGTCTTGCCCTCCTTGCTCATTCTCATCTCCCTCTCCCCTACTGGGAGGATGCTTTTCTCACGGCTACTTATCTCATCAATCGCCTTCCAACAAAAATTCTCAACTTTAAATCTCCTTATGAAATGGTCTATCATCGCCCCCCCGACTACTCATTTCTTCGTGTCTTTGGATGTGCATGCTGGCCACATCTTCGACCCTACAACAACCACAAAACCGACTTCCGCTCCAAGACGTGTATTTTTCTTGGCTACAGTCCCCATCACCACGGCTATAAGTGCCTTGATCTTAGCACTGGCCGCATTTATGTTTCTCGCCATGTGGTCTTTGATGAGTCTTCCTTCCCATATACTCGTCCTCCTTCTTCTACCCAAGTTCTTGATTCCTCTACCATCCTTCTTCCCTTTAATCTCGAATTACCATCCTCGTCTGCTGCTCCACCTTCAGCTTCTCCATCCTCTCCTTCCTCCACCGAGTCTTTATCACCAAACCTTGAGTCCCCTACCTCCTCCCCGGATGCCGTCCCCTCCCCTACACAATCTTCATCCTCCTCTTCTCCGCCCTCTCCTCCCCCTGCCCCGCATCAAATGGTAACCCGCTCCAAAACTAATAATCTTAAACCGAAGGAGCTACCCCCTGATTTTGTCCGCTACCCCCTTCCCCGGGCCTTTCTCAGCACTACTGATGCCCTTGAACCTACCTCTGTCACTGAAGCCTTGAAACACCGTGAATGGAGGGATGCCATGAGGGATGAGTTTAATGCTTTGGTCCAAAATGATACTTGGGATCTTGTACCGTACTCTCCGCGCCTTAATGTTCTTGGGAATAAATGGGTTTTCCGTATTAAGCGTCATGCTGACGGCCATATTGAGCGCTATAAAGCGCGGCTAGTCGCCAAAGGTTATCACCAGGAAGCCGGTGTGGATTTTTCTGATACTTTCAGCCCGGTTGTCAAACCGGTTACCATACGCACTTTATTATCTCTTGCTGTCTCACGTCATTGGGTTATTCGCCAGGTTGACATTCAGAACGCCTTTCTTCATGGATACCTTTCTGAGGATGTTTATATGCAGCAGCCCCAGGGCTTCATTCATCCGGATTTTCCATCGCACGTCTGCAAGCTCAAACGGAGTCTTTATGGTCTTCGTCAAGCGCCGCGTGCATGGTTTTCTCGATTCACTGCGGTTCTTCGCCAGTTTGGATTTTCGCCCTCTCGGGCCGATACTTCTCTATATATTCACACTCGTGGCTCACATTCTGTTTATGTGTTGATTTATGTTGACGATATTCTTATTACAGGTAGTTCTGAGGCGTTTGTTCGGGATGTTATTGCTCACTTGGCTTCTCATTTTCCCGTCAAGGATCTTGGGACTCTCTCCTACTTTCTTGGCATCGAGGCCCTCCGGACTTCTGATGGCTTATTGCTTACTCAACGCAAATATATATATACTCTTCTACAGCGAGCCGGCATGACTCATGCAAAGCCCTGTGTCACGCCCATGGCCAGTAATTTACGCCTTAGCAAAAATGATGGTCAGCCGTTTGATGACCCTTCCCTCTATCGCAGTATTGTTGGAGGTCTTCAGTACCTTGGTTTTACGCGCCCCGATATTGCTTTCGCTGTGCATAAGGTTAGCAAGTTTATGCATGCCCCTCGCGACACTCATTGGGCTGCCGTTAAGCGCATCCTTCGCTATCTCAAACAAACTATTTTCGAGGGTTTGCTATTCCGTTCGTCTTCTACTCATGATCTTCAGGCCTTTACGGATGCGGATTGGGCCGCTGATCCTGACGATCGCCGTTCTATAGGTGCGTTCTGCATATTCCTTGGGTCCAATCTCATCAGCTGGCGATCTAAACAACAACTCACAGTTGCCAAAAGCAGTACTGAGGCCGAGTACAAGGCCCTCTCCCATGCGGCTGCCGAGATGCAGTGGCTTTCTACGTTGCTTCGTGAAATGTCTGTTGTTCCCTCTGCTCCTCCCACATTATGGTGTGACAACATCGGGGCTACGTATCTGACCGCAAATCCGGTATTCCACGCCCCCACGAAGCATATTGAGATTGATTTCCATCACGTCCGCGAATTGGTTGCTTCTAAGAAGTTGCAAGTGGCGTTCATCTCTTCTAAGGATCAGTTAGCGGATATTCTCACCAAGCCCTTAGGCCATCTTCGCTTTACCGATCTCAAGGCCAATCTCCATGTCCATCCTATTCCCATGGGATTGCGGGGGCGTATTGAAGCAGAGTTAAGTCACGAGAACCTTGAGGCTCAAGTAACGCCATAGGGCCGAGTCCGTGTAGGGTTTTCTAGCTATTCGTTATGTACTATTCTACCCTTATTGTAATCTCTATATAAACAACATTGTACTATTCCTTAATCAATGAGAAATATTATGATTATTACACTCCAATAAGCACTAATGTTATTTCAAACATTCAATCCTATACTTCATTTAAATTCAGCTGGGACTTAATTACACGTAAATAATATCACCATAAACTCAATCATAATGTACAAAACACTTATACACCAAATATTATGGTTACATATGAATTCTTTGTGATTTTCTATAATCTATATTTTCTGTTTTGGAACAACCATAAAAAATTTGGAAAATTAGGGATAAGGACACAATCTGAAATATTATTAAGCAACAGGACAACTACATATTTTTTATAGGGAGAAGGACAACTGCATAATTTTTATAGCGAGAAGGACAAACAAAGTGAATCCCGAAAATCGGTGAATCTCCCTAGTGAATCCCGAAATCGGTGAATTTCGATAGTGAATTTTGACAGTGAATCCCGAAAATCAGTGAATCCCGACAATGAATTTTGAAAATTAGTGAATTTCGACAGTGAATTTCGGCAGTGAATTTAAACACTGAATTTCGAACACAAGTGAATTTCGATAGTGGATAAATAGTTTTGTCCTTTATGCAAAAGTTTCAAAAGACTGTCCTTCTACTTAATTGATGAAATATTTTTGTCCTTCTCCCTCATTCCCCCTAAAAAATTTTACTCCAAAAAGATAACCAACGAGAAGCTGAGATTAATGTTAAACAGTTAAGAATAAAGTACTTGGTTTTAAAGAAAACCACAAATCAAAACAAACCAACTCATAACAACAAATTTAGCAAATGTTCATCAAATTTTTGCAGCCCTTTGAGCAGATATTACAATTAGGAAACAATTCTAAGAGCAACAAATTAATTACAAAAATACTAAATAAAATCATTGAAATATCATCAAATATCAGCTTTTAACCAAAGTTTTAATATCCATAGGATATGTATCTGTTGGTTTTAAGGCAATATATGATCTTCTCCCAAAAATTTTATTTGCTGCTTCTGTTGGATGAAAAGCATCCCAAAATACATATTGGCTCCTATTGAAACATGGTAGCTGAAATGGTAGACATGAAAATAGGGCTCCGTTTTTCCCTATTCCACAGCATGCAGAATTTATCACATTAAATCCTACAATGCCAACAAAAAAAAAAAATCAAATATTAATTAAACTATAGAAAAATAAAAAACTGGTTGATTGTTTAGGTTTATATCAAACTTTCTTCCAAATTTAGGGACACGTAAACAGAATCCAGGCAAATCTTAACACGTAAGCCTCACATGACAGACAACGAAAAGTGGAAAAAAATGTAAAAACTATAGATGAAAAAACGCATTTTAAACTCATAAAAAAGAAAGACGGTTACATACCATGAGCCGCGGGATGTTGCATTATGTCATTGAACATTCCAAAAACATCAAGATAGGTGAATTTTGCATCTTTGAACTCTTTATTCAACTTATAAACAGTTGCCTTTAAATTCATATTGAATATATGATTTGCATTATTGATGTGAGCTGCACATGTTTTTCCATCTGGATTTTGTGCTATAGCATGTGGACAACATCCAATCTGTCCAATTCCAGCTAATGCGAATTTTCGCGCGCCAAATTCATACAAAATCTGTTTAATAAGGAATTTAAATGTCATATTTTAATTATTTCAAAACAATTGATAGAAATATAAAACCTGGCAGTCTGGCACGTATAGTAGGACTAAAAGTGTAAAAAAAAAAAATGTAGTAAAGAAACCAAAATGTCAATATGAAAGAGATATGTTAGTTCCGAGAAATTAAAGAAGGACATGAGAAATCTCGGACTTATTCAATGTCAAATATATATATATATATATATATATATATATATATATATATATATATATATATATATATATATATATATATATCATGAACAATGATGCATGGATATTTTTGTATGGTAACATGTCAAGTATACGACACGAATACAAACCAGAAACGTAAAATACATGTTTGGGGATCATATCCAATTCAAGAAAAACCACAAAAAAAATAAAAGAAAAGCATTCACATTGACGAATAACAATTAACAATGATTAAAAAACCATAAAACTGATTAATTTATCACTCCTACATTTTTTTTAAATTGAAGAATGGGGAAGGGAATTTTTTTTTATTATACTTGGGGATCGAGGATATGAGCATCAAACTCTGGTTCCGTCCAGAAAGTGTAATGATATTTACCATCATACCAAATCCAATTTCCATGACTTTTTGATCCTCCTAGTTTTACAATGTGCAGTTTGGTCCCTTATACTTCTAATATTTACGTATATCCCTTCCATAATCATGGCGCGTATCTATAAGTTGTACCCATGCAACCTAGATTATGAACCGATGATAGAAAAATGAAATGAGAATTACAAATTCAAAGGAAATGGGAAGAATATTACTCTGATTTGTTGAGTGTAGTCTCTCATCAGGACTTGAGCAAATTGTTGAGGAGTATATTGCTTGCTACTTTTGTAATAATTTGGCATAAAATAATTGTTGAGGTAGTCATTGTTACCCAACCCTATCGAAAATAAGCATTTATTTAAATAATTTGCAGTTGCATTTCGAGTTCCTAGTATTGCTGTCATTTCTGCAACAGTGATTTTATAATGATCCACTTGCTGTGGAAAACTAAACCTGTCACCCTGCATTTTACACACTTATAGTCAGTGTCGGATTCAGAAATACACACAAACTTAATATAAACTTAATATATATATATATATCCTTTTAAGTTAAAAAACATAAACCTAATTCCATTCACACTTATATTTGTATATAGATACACATATATACATCTTTCAATGTTGTACCAATTGGTAGCCAGTCTCAGGTCTAATTCCACCAGCAGCAGATGCATAATTAATCCCTCTCATAATATCTTGACCTTTTGCTACTGAAAATGGTGGTATATAGTCATCAAATCCCAATAGCTCAGCTGCAAGATATCAAAAAATTAGAATTTTTGACTTAATAATGGATTTTTCGAAAGTCAGTTCGGTATATGATAAATAGGTAATGTATTGCACCAGTAGAAACGCGATAATGCAAATAAAAGGTACCATAAGAATACCACATAATTAAGAGAAAAATGCAAGAGAGCTTACCAATGACATCAACTGCAGTTTTACCATTATTGAACCTTCCACTTGGCCCCTTAGGAAAATCAATACCATAAGGGAAAAAGTTGGCTTTTGCTATGGTTTTAAGCATGTTGTTATTGCCATTATCAACCAAAGAATCACCAAATATGAAGAAACATGGAACTTGTGGTTCTCTAAATACACCACCTTTTACAATCTTCAACTCTACTCCCTCCATAATAATAGCAAAAATTGCAAATATTACCAAAAAATTCTTCAAGATAAACTCCATTGAGGAAAACCCTAAAATCATATTGTACAAATTAAGAACAAAAAGAATGTAATGATGTATGGTTAGAGATTTGGAGAAGTAAGAAAATGTTCAGGTTTTTCATTTGCTATTTAATTGTGGGAAAATGATACATAATAATTGCACATAATTGTAGCCTTTTGAATTTCAATTTACATTATCACATAAAAAACGGTTTTTCTTACTAATTGTAATTTATTTGTGCCATTTACTTTCTTTTGACTACACTAAAGTAACGAAAACGAATTTGCTAACATTGTAGACCTTTGAGGGTGAATAGGACAAGATGTGAAAAACATTCTCTATGTCTCGAAATAACTGAGTCAGTTGTAAAAAAAGTTTTGTTTTAAATTAACTGAGACAGAACATTTTTCAATACATAATTTAATGTATTTTCCCCTTTTTACCATCTCTTTATTTTTTTCATACACTATCTTAAATGCACCAGTATTATTTACTCCATTTTCCATAAGGTTATTCTAGTATTTATCTAATCAAAGTCAAAACAATTAATTACTTTCATAATCTGCGTGTTTTTGGCAACTGCGCCTCAGTTATTGTTGAACAAGGGGAGTAGTATGGTAGTCCGAATTCCAAAACAAAATAAACTAAGTAATCAAATCAAATTTATTATACCTCGGTTCCCAAAATATAAGTCCATTTATACATTTTCATATGGATTAAAAAATCGTTATGTGTTATTAACTTTAATGGTACAAGTCTAGAATACTCTTTGACTGTAACGCACATGTCCTGGATACCGAGCCCTTATCCGGACATGGAACGTTCGGCACGTGACATTTAGAGAAAATCCTAAACCCCACGTAAGTCTTACGTCATATTAGAGTAACTAACAAAAAATGCGGAAGACGAACAAACAAAAGACTCAGGACAATGACCCTATGGGTCTCACAACATAACGACTCAACCAGAAATAACTGTTGTCAAACTATGTCATAAATAAGTGATATAAATACTAAAATCTCAAACAACAATCTTGTCCGAAAAGAAAGAACAACTTTAACTAATGGCAACAGTGCCTTATTCAAAAGGACTACTAAAACTGGAAACTAAAGCAAAACTCCAAAAGCTCCACTCCTAAGCCTGAACTTCCTGCTCATCCTTAGAATCATCAACAACATGAATACCTTCTTATTCCAATAAAGGGATTAGTAAGGAGAAAGAAGAGCAAAAGGGATATTCATGGTTGTCATAAGTCGGGAGACACGGCATGAATCTACTCTATCCACTTTACAAACAATTGAAAGTACAACTTGAGGAATACATAAAACATTTTTGATAGCATCTCTTGACACATAAGGAACTTACTTTAAAACTTAACTTGACATATAAGGGAAAACCACATGTAAACCAACTTTAAACCATGCATAAGAAACATGTCTATTAACTACATTCAATTTATCCTGCATGTATAACATAGCCGCATTCTTATCTTGTCATGTTACATGTCTTGCCTTTTCATAGTTATATTCATTACGTGGCATCAAGACACTTAACTAAGGGACACGGAGTACAACACGGTTAATACAACTAATACACCACCAATCGTGGGAATTAGGGACCCACGGGGCTTAGGGACTGCCGTCTTGAGAACGACATGGATTAACATAGTTAGTCATACCTCCGACAGGGGAATTAGGGACCCATGGCACCTCTTTCGGTACATTGCCAATAACCGTGACCTTGCAAAGCATGATGGAGCAAAACACATAAACACATTGAAGCACATAAGGGACATAAGTTCATGTCTACTCTATGGGAACATAAAAAGACCATAAAAACACCGAACTTCAATCTTATCCCCGCTATTACTATGAAAACAGAACCTAAATCTAAGCTAGGACTTAAATACAGCTTCCTGGACACCCTACTGGAGACTTGGACTGCCCAGAAAACTTGAAAAAACTCAACCAACGGATCCGGACACTAAAAGCAGGGGCGGTTTCCAGGGTGCTCACCTGGGACAACGGCTGGGGCAATGTTCTTGGACTCGAAAACACGATTTCTGAAGAGTCTAGGGCTGACTGATGCCTTATTTATAGCCTTTTTTTTTTCTTTCCAAAATAGGTCGGTTTTTTATGACTTAGGGAAAAAGAAAACTTTCTGGGCTTTCTGCGTGAGAACATGCCTTTTCGTTACTTGGGAGCTCCACTTTTTCGGGGCCGTAATCGCATCCTCTACTACCAGGACATTATTGATAAGGTTCAACGGAAGCTTCATCATTGGGGGAACAAGCTTCTTTCCTTTGGCGGGAAACTCATTCTTCTCAGACATGTTTTGACGTCCATTCCTATATTTATACTTCAAGTACTGGTGCCCCCCAAAGAAGTTATTCATCGTATCCATCGTATTTTTAATAAATTCTTGTGGGATAGTGGGCCGGATGGGAATCATATACACTGGAGATCGTGGGATAAACTGTGTACACCGACTGAGGAAGGTGGGTTGGGCGTTCGGAACCTCTTCGATGTTGTTGATACATTTGCGATCAAGCTGTGGGTTCGTTTGCGGCAGAAACATGGTATATGGGCTAAGGCCATCTTCAATACCTACATAGTTGATAAGTCTCATTTGGATGTCCCCGAGCCTGTGGTCGCTACTCCGAAGTTACGCGAGTATGGAAGATGAGAGACAAAGTTGAACAATTCATATCTTGGAAAGTAAATGCAGGGAACATTGACTTCTGGAGAGACAAGTGGACGGTGGCAAATCTGGGAGATTCTCCGGACGGTCTGTTTTGGAAGGTTAAGGATTTTTGGATGAATGATCAGTGGAATACCCATCTTCTGCACTCTTATTTACCCAGTCACATTGTGGAAGAGATCATTCTGATCCCCTTCTCACGAGGGAAGGAAGATGAGCTTATTTGGACCATTAGCCCTGATGGGAGGTTTAGCACACGGTCCGCGTGGAACATGGTTCGCACTACTCACCCCTCCAACCCTTTATTTAAGATTATTTGGAACAGCCTCCTCCCTCTCAAGATTTCATTCTTCTGTTGGAGGTTACTTCATAACATTCTACCCACTGACCCGAACATCCAGCGACGTGGTATAACTCTGGTTTCTAAATGCTTTGCGTGTCATCATGGGGAGGATCTGCGTCACACGTTTATTGATTGTCATTTTGCCAGGTCCGTTTGGAATTACTTTATGAATCACTTCGGGTTACGGTTTACTTCTACGTTAGGGATTGTGCCTATGCTGCACTTCTGGAAGAATTCAGCCCCTAGTATCTCCAGCCTTCGCCTAATTGTACCGGTTATTGTTTGTTGGGGTATTTGGGCTGAGAGGAATAGATGCAGGCATGACGAGGTCCATTCTTCTACTCATCGTACCATCATTCAAATTGAGCGGGCTATTAGGCAACTTGCTTTTCGGAATGAGCTGGAACCCAAATTCTTGGGATCCGATAGAGGCACTCCTTTCTTCCAACCCTTCAAGCTCAAATCGACCCCTAAGCGGAAAGTGACTTACCTGAGATGGGCGCCCCCACGTTCTGGCAATATCAAACTGAATGTGGATGGGAGTGTCAGGAATGGAATTGCTTATGGTGGAGGTATCCTCAGAGACTCTGATGGAGGGTTCATAATGGCTTTTCATTCGTGTTTTGGGCAGGGGACGGTGGTGGATGCTGAGGTTAAAGCTCTATTGTTTGGTCTTCGCATGCGCACTTATGCACAGGCTGTGGATATCGAATCGGACTCTCTTTATGTATATCGTATGGTGTCTGGAGCTAGTGATGGGGGATGGCCCCTGTGCCTCTCAATCACTCAGATTTGTTCCATCCTTAGACCGCTGCCATTTACCATTTCTCACGTCTATAGGGAGTGCAACAGGGTCGCTGACGCCCTAGCAGCGTTGGAAGGGGATGATCACATTTTTATTCGCCAGAGGGATGTCCCACCCCACATTTTGAATTTAATCCACGATGATTTTCATGGCCCCACTCATATCGATACATCACCGATACCCCGGGAAGCACTCTTCACTTGTGAAGGGTGCAAACCAGTCGTCTCGTTTATTTCACCTACTTTTTCATTTTCACCAATTTGTACCCATACACCGCGTATCACACTTTGTGCGGATCGATGAAGGTCACTAAAGATTATAACCGTGCGGTTTGCTCGACGTTTTCTCATGGACATGGCGTACATGATTGTGCCTACCTTTGGACGCACCCCTACCGCATTGCTAGGGGTGCAATCCAGGTGTCTTTGTTGCTTTTGTTGTCAAACGATGTACTCATACTTTTCCTAGTATTTGATCTACCCCTTTATTTACTTGGTACAGCTTCGGACATGGGTGTTGCTGCTCACTTTACGGACCGGTCATGTCAAAAATTTGCCGGGAAGGACCACAATTCTCTGCTGCTCATGCAAGTTCATATGAGGGTGCGAAGCGACCCTCGACTTTATCTCCTTCGATCGTACACACAAGGCAGACGACAACGTTACAACATTTATTCCACTTTGGTTTCCACTGATGTAATTATTTATGGGGCAGGGATTTTATTGGGAGTGCATAGAGCGAGTACTCTTCCCTATGTGATGGATTTTCCCACTCTGGGTTTGCCACACATAGGGTTTAAGGAGGCCATGCTATGCACTCTATCACGTAAATTTGGGGCAGGCCGGGATATGGCAATGAACTATGTAGCTCTTTATTTGGTTTCTCAATAAAAATAAAGTTGCTTTAAAAAAAAAAATCTATTTCTTTTAAAAATAAAAAAAAAAGGGAAAAAGAAAACTTAAAATAAAAGGAAAAAGGGAAAATATATTCGAATGGACTAAAACACCCTTACTAGGATGTGAGAGGTTTTACATTGACTCTCATGAATGTAATAATTGTAAAGTAGGTAATTGTTAGGTGTGATGCCCGAAAGACAATTTTGTAATTGTTTTATTTAATAAATGAAATGATATTATTATTCATATTTATTATTCTCATAATCACCGATGTGACAAGAGTATTTACACTACAGAAAACCCTAAAGTATATCGTTTATGTAATCACTTAACTCAGTGTATGGTATATACACGGGAGGATTGAGTTAGTGAAGATGTACTTAAAATACAATTAGCCCGTAGTGAAGTTAATCGAGAGTATCGGGTCTCTCCTTTAACGTGCTATTAATGCGCCCATAACACAATATGTGTGATTGTCTTATCCGGACTTTCGGTTAAGAGAACCTAATGGGGCATTTATATATGATAGATATATCATATAGGGCTGGACCGATTTGATTAAAGTTCACGATATAATTCCGTAATCGAGAAGTCTTATCGAATCAATGGATGATCATATTTATGGATATATCTTAATCCCGAGGTGATCACGAGTCAACCGCTTGAATCGTATGAGGTTTGACTTGACGGTTAAGGATTACACCGAGTCCGTGATCCGAATTACCCCATCTTGGCATTGTATCTTGGATTGAGTGAGTAGTCCGTGTTATCACAGATACGGAATCCATTCCTTCCATTTACGGAAGTAGATAGATTAGCTTCCCTTATTTGTTAATCCTAGAAACCGATCGATCCATGGAGTTCATATTACAATGATTAGCTACCGGTGAGTTGTATGAATTAATTGATCACTAGGGGTTAATGGTAAATAAGGATAAGATGTTCTAAAAAGGGTTAACGGTAACTTCCCGATTTAGAATGAACAATTGTGGAGGATTAATCCATATGTAATGATTATATCAATGGACGCTTATTATTATTCTCGTGAGGAGATAAATATAATCTCATAATCGGAGGAGTGCGATCACGGGATTATGGTGGCATATTCTGTGATTGATTTATCGAATATAATTATTCTGTTCGTAAGATAATTATTTATTTGATTTATCGGAGCCGTTGATTATTAGTCCATGGTCCCCGACGTGCCTCCTAATATAGCATAGCTATTCTCGGACGTCGAATCCTAATAATATTAATTTAGTTCTTGTTGGACTTTATTAAAACGATATGTGAATTAATTGTTGGGGCTTAAGGTTAAAAAGGGTGTTTGACCACAAATCTTGGGGATATAGTCTTTTTTGTTCAGAAATGGTGTAAACAGTCTTTTTGAAGCCTCTAAATCTTCGCGTTTTAGGTGTTTTTTGAACCAAACTAAACCCTAATTGGGAAGGGGGAACCCTATAGGGGATTTGAGGACCTTAAGATCGTGCACATTTGTGAAAAAAAATAGAGAAAATCGCGGTCAAAAAAACGGAAAAAAACACAGCCAAGAATTTGTTGAAAAAAGGCTATATAGCCAATTCTCCCATAATTGTTTAGTGGACTATTAAATTAGTTGGGCTAAATAATTAAATATGTGGAAAAGACATTTTCCATAATCTTGGCCCAATTATTGTGTAATGGCAAAATTGATATTGACTAGGTCAAATATTGGTAAAATTTCGCCCCCCCCCCCCCCCCCCCCCCTTATTATTATGGAACAAGAAATTATTTTCTTGTGTATTAATAAGACATGTGCATAAAATATTTATTGGATAAATATTTATGGAAAGAAATAAAGATAAATATTATTCTAGATTTGTTCTAGAATATTATGGGATTATCTTTTATTTAATGGGATTATTATAATTGATTTTGTATTAATTATTAAATCCTTGGAGGTTAAGTTTTACTCTCCTATATAAAGAGAGTTCTTCCAAGCCTTAACACACACAATATTTTCGAGTTCCACCTCTTAGAGAGGAGGAAGAAATTTTCGGCCAAGGGGAGTTAAGGGGAGAATCTTGGAGATTTTTCCGGGTAGCATATCGGAAGGATTCGAGACGAGGATTTCCTTCCACCGGGAGTTGCTTGGATCACACGTACGGAAGATCGTGGTGCTCTTCACATCTTTCTTTGTTTTCTATTGCGGTTCTTCAACTTGGATTTTGAGATCCAAGAGGTATGTTCTACAACCCCTTGTAGAGTAGATCTAGTTATTTTATTACGTGTATATTATAGATCTAGATCCTTAAATCGCTTCCGCTGCGGATGATATTACTAACAGTAATTATGTATAATAAATTATGGGTAAAAGAAATAAATATGTAATAAATGCTCAAGTAGTATTTTAAATTAATTTATATTATTAGACAAATAAAAAAAGTTAAAACGGATTTATATTTTAAGACGAAAGTTAAGTATTTAAGAGGTTAATTATCTAATTTTCCATCAGTTTAAGTTTTTTAGAGAGGTGATATATGCCTTTGTTTGCCATATGCTCACAATTTTTCTTCACAAAAAAAAAAAAACAAACAAAAACAACAACAACAACCTCACACTTGAAGACGTTAAATATATATTTATCATTAGTTTAAGTTTTGGGGAGAGATATTGTAATTCAAAAAAAAAATAAAAAAAACACGCCTCACTAAACCTCAATTAACGTCTACGTAAAAAGGTGAAAAGACTCCATCCAATGCACTTAGTTGATGGTAAAGTGCCAAAAAAAAAAAACACACACACACATAAAAAATTGGGGACCTTTGCCGAAATACCACTATTGAGGCAAGACAATTTCTGGACTACCATTCCGTTGTCGAAATACCACTCCGTTTTTCACGTTTTAGGTGTTTTTGGAACCAAACTAAACCCTAATTGGGAAGGGAAACCCCAATAGGGGATTTGTGTACCTTAAGATCGTGCACATTTGTGAAAAAATGAGAGAAAATCGCGAACCAAAATCGTGAAAATTGCACTAAAGTAGTATTTCCACATTTACACCACAGAATGGTGGCATTCCAGAAATAATCCCCACAAAATTGTGCAACGCTTCATTACACATATAGAGTAATCACTACCGCATTGAAAAGAAGTACGGACAATGCCTTCGACGCCACCCACCGGAACGTAGTACATCATTCACAACCGTAATACTATATGAATATCTCGATTTCATTTCTTCTCCATTACCCTTATAAAGTGATCACTACCCCTCTGAAAATAAGTACGGGCAATGCCTTCGACGCCACCCACCCCGAGCGTAGGACATCTTCCACCGTCACAATACTATCTGAATATTTCAATTTCTTGTTAATTAACATATGATGCAATAAATTGAAGAGGCAGTCCCCACTTAAAAGGTTTTAGGTCAAGCCAAGTATCTGGCAACTATGGATATCCATATTGTCCCCACTTAAAAGGTTTTAGGTCAAGCCAATTATCTGGCAACTATGGATATCCATATGAAGAGGCAGTCCCCACTTAAAAGGTTTTAGGTCAAGCCAATTATCTGGCAACTATGGATATATATCCATATGAGAAGGATATGAATAAATGAATTTACCCTTGTATTAGTTATGGTTAGGATATACATAAAGTAAATTTACAATGTGTTATTGTAACGCTCCCAGACCCCGGGTCTGGTAGCGCTAAATGAGTCATAAATGGTCTGGTCAACTGCTTAGACAGTCGTCCTCGCTTGGTCTAAAAGGGCTAACCTGAGTTGACAAGACATTTA
Organism: Gentiana straminea; assembly: GCA_036785695.1. Classification (NCBI taxonomy): domain Eukaryota; kingdom Viridiplantae; phylum Streptophyta; class Magnoliopsida; order Gentianales; family Gentianaceae; genus Gentiana; species Gentiana straminea. The sequence continues at coordinate 3,656,894 of JAVUPR010000042.1, forward strand.
TGTCTCACAATTATATGGGGGTGAGCAGGACTTACTTTAGCGATGTGGGATTTTACATTCTCCCCCCTTATAAGGGACTGACGTCCTTGCCAGGACGGCCAAGATTTGTCCCAGCAGACTTGTCCCAGTTCGTCCCTACCATAGGATTCTAGAGGTGGCCCCCACCGCCTCTCACGGTGTGGCACTTAGTTCCGTATAATAGTCGTCTCTGATACCATTTTGTAACGTCCCCCAGACCCCGGGTCTGGTAGCGCTAAATGAGTCATAAATGGTCTGGTCAATTGCTTAGACCGTCGTCCTTGCTTGGTCTAAAAGGGCTAACCCGAGTTGACAAGACCTTTATGTTTCACACTTATATGGGGGTGAGCAGGACTTACTTTAGCGATGTGGGATTTTATAGTTATTAGGTACGAGTATAGTCAAAATCTTAGTCATTTATGTCCATAACCAGAACTACACGGATTAAATACCATTTAAATTGCCTCGACAATTGATAAAAGCATCACAACCAATCTATTTGTAAGGCATCATAATTACATTTCATCGAAAAAATCGCATGTATAATTAGCATTCTATCATTTGATGATCGTCAAACATAGGCGTGAAGTATAATTTCACAGTAGACTTGTTTCTGGTGAAATTCCCAATTGGTTTTTTCTTTTAAGGTTTATTGGGAAACTTGAGAAAATATGTTTTAAAAGCATAAAATTTGTAAGGTATGCTCCGTAAATAATGTATTTAAAACTATGCTTCGGTAGGATTTTCGTCGGATTTACGTAGCATGCCACGTAAATACGTGGGTTTTCGGTAGCTGCAAAATAAACCGTCGATGATTAAAAAAATAATATAATAATAATAATACCCACGCAAAACCCACATAAATCCTACGTATAAGTGACAAATTTTAACAACATGGTTTTCGATATCTGTGTAAATGAGCTAACCTGCCCAAAACCTACTCAAATCTCACTTAAACGTTGTGTAGTTTGAGTAGCGTTTGAGTAGGTTAGGTCATTTGCGCGGTTATCAAAAATCATGTTGTTAAAAATGAGTCACTTATACGTAGAATTTATGTGGGTTTTACGAGGATATTATTATTAATATATTTTTTTAATCAGCGAGGGTTTTTTTTACGGCTACCGAAAACCCACGTATTTACGTGGTGTGCTACCGAAATTCGACCGAAATCCTACAGAAGCATATTTTTCAAATCTTTATTTACGGAGTATACTGCATAAATATTATGCTTTTTTAAGGAATATTTTTTCAAGTTACCATTTTCATTTTACATAAATGATGGAATTGGGATTCTCTGTCGTGTTGTTGTCTGCTATGTGGAGTTGTGAGTCCGAAACGATGCTGTTTTGATTGTTTTTTTTTTTTTTTTTTTTTAAGGTCGGAACCAAACGGCGTCGTTTCGGGCCGAAACGACACCATTTTGCGTCACAACATGGGCTGATGTGCTCATTTAACGGCAGAGAATCCGAAACGACGCTGTTTTGCGTCACAACACGGGTTGCTGTGCTCATTTAACGGCAGAGGATCGGGTCCATAAATGATGTCTAATTTGATGGGTCAACATTTGATTTTAGCGCCTTTAATGAGTATGTTACAAAATCTTCACTTTAAAGAACAGTCGCTATCATTAATTTATTATTAGCATCGAGGAATAAAGTTGTGCTAATCTATTTTTTTTACTAAAAGATTTATTAAATCATTAGTAGCACATAAGCATTTGTAGCAGAAGCCCTGTATGACGTCTTATCTCTAAAATTAAGATAAAAAATAGAGTTTACATCAGATAGCTTTCACAGCAGAGGCTCTATCCCTATTTATTTTTAAGGATATGAAGAGTGCATCCCCATATTTGAGGATGCACTATTCACATCCCTAAATATATTTAATTATTAAAAATTATAGGGATAAGGATAAGGATGCTGCTGTAGTGAAATAATAAATATTTAATGTGTGTAAATAGAGTTGTGAAGTAGAATATATAGTATTTAATAGTATTTGAAATGTTATAGGGATAAGAATAATGATGCTGATGTGGAGTGTTGTCAATTGAGATGTTGCAAAACAGGGATATGTATTATTTTATATTATTTTAGAGATATGGTGCATCTGCAACAAATACCCTAAAGCATTCACACGAGAAACCCTATTTTTCTCCTAAAATAATATAAAATAATACATATCCATATTTTGCAATATTTCAATTTAAAATACTCCACAACATCATCCTTATCCATATCTTTAACCATTAAAATAGAGATAGTGCTTTAAAATAGGGATAGTGCTCCACAAATGGAGATACACTGTTCATTGACCCTAAAATATGGATAAGGATGAGGTTTCTACTGTGGAGGTATTTGAGGGAAAATTCCACTTTTTATCTTTATTTTAGGGATTGGGCACCGTATAGGGTTTCTGCTACAAACGCCTTTAACGTACAAGGTAGGTCACTAGCCTTGCAAATCATTCTTTTTTATAGAAATATATTTTTATTCCATCAAAATTAGTACATCAACAAATACTATAATTTATTTTTAATGGATATGAAAAAAACACACACGCATATTTTTTGTTCTTACTGGAACTCGAACCCGAAACCTCCGGGTTAATAACCGCAGCACTAAGTGCTGCGCTATTGCCATGTTGGCATTTTTACATCATTTATTATGGTGACTTTAATATTAACCAAAAAAAAGGTGCTTCCAAAAATCAAAGCCATTGTACCAACATCGCCAATTAGTATGTAATGTCCCACTCCACATATAGTTAAAGTAGAAGACTTATCACTCTTTATAAATGTGAGATATAAAGGTTTTGTCAGCTCGAATTAGCATTTTTAGGCCAAGCTAGCGAGAACGATGGCCGGTTTAATCAGTTAACCGGATCATTTATGACTCAATTAGTGCATGAGTCAATTAACGATATCAGACACAAGTGACACATGTTTGGGGGTGTTACAGTGCATCAACGTAATACCCCGAAAATTTAAGAAGGGTAAAATAGTAAAATAGAATTTATTTAATATTTTCCTATTTTTATTTTAACCTAAAGGATTATAAAAAAAAGGAATTAAAGGATTTTAATTAATGTTAATTAGTGGGAATTTAAAAGGAAATAAACCCCAAAATTACTCATTAATCTTATGCGTAGAAATTTTCTGAAAGCTCTGGGGAGACCGACGCTTACTGGGGAAAAAACGGCGAACGGTGTTTTCCAAATTCAGGGTTTAACGGTTAATTTTCGTTAGTAGAAGAAATTGATCACAGTGAGGAGGCGATCGTTTCGATACCAACCGTTATTTTTTTCGGTAAGTTTTTGCCTTCCTAACCCTAATTATAGATCTGTTCGTTCTTGAGAAAATCTTAGACTTTGGTGAATTAGACGATTGGCTAACCGTAGCTTGTCGTTTAATTATCATAGAATATTCGTAGAGGTGTTGGTTCCAGGATTCCAGACTTTTCTTTTAAGATTTTGCTTACGAAATACCAAAGGCAATAGGGTGTTCAACGGTATTTAGTTATGTGTATTTATTCATTATTATTGCTCTTTTGTTTGTTATTTAGGGTCGGTTCATATTTTTTTTATATTGCCGGAAGAAAAAAAATACAGGACTTGCTCCATGTTCCTGTGTGTTGCCGCTGCCTGTTGTAGAAAAAGAAGGGGAAAAAAATATAAAAATAGTATGAAACTTTTCCGGCCAGTGATAAAAAGAAAAAAAAAGGTAATTATTGCATATTTAATATTTTCCCAGGTAAGACGGAGAAAAATTATGGTGCATCGGTGATTTGACGGGTTATACCAAGTGGAGGGATGAGATGCATCCAACTCATCCACTTTCACACAGTAGATGTGTGTAGGTGTGAGGTGGATGCATCTCATCCATCCACTTGGTATAACTCTCCAATAACTGTTGCACAATAACTCTTCTCGGTAAGACGTCGGCTTCTTAAAAAAAAAAGTGTGCGTTGGATATTAAAATAATATTATTGTATTATTATATTATTATATTTCTATTATATGTATTTCCAGGAAAAAAACGGATTATTAGTATAGTTGATTTAATGGATATTATGTACGGTAAGTAACTGTATTTACTTTATATACTAAAAAGGTATGCACAACCAAGTATTGTATGTATTTAATGGTTATAGTACAAGTGTAATATACATTACGGTAAATGAGTATTATATTAATTTTGTGCTTTACGTGCATTACACTATACAATGTGGCTTATACGTTCTTTTGGAATATGTTAATTGACAATGTCTAACCTCGACTTCTGGTAGCTTTGGCTCATCACCACAATGGAGACCATCTGGGGGAGAATGTGGGAGCACCGGAAGACATGTTTAGGCCTTGTGGGACATCGACTTAGTAGTCATTGATCATTTTACAATGTGCTAGGTAGTGTAAGTAGAATGTCTAGGACTAGAAGTCCTTAGGAAGCCTTTTTATGTGAATGAATCGGGTGGTTAGAATTTAACTCGTAAATACATATGTGGTTGTCTAAAAGCTAAAACGTCCATATCATTGGTGAGGCACATTTTTGACATCGAAGCATGGGATCCTTACCGCTCCTACGGGACTACGTGTAACTCCCACATGGATCATGAGTCCAGGCCCCCCATGAGTGGTGCCGCCCATGTTGTGGTGCATTTCTCACCATGTGTAGTGTCCTTTGATATTGACGTAACAAACTTACTTGTGCAAGGATGTACTATGTGATCTAGTAGAGGGAAAGTGTGATCTCAATTACAACCTATGTGTTAACGATTGTAGACTTTATCTTGATGTATGTTATATATATGTATTGTGTAACCGTTTCTTCTACCATTTACTAAGTACGTAAGTACTTATCCCTTTTCTCTTTTGTCCCCACCCCAAGAAGGTGGTGTTATTGTAGGTCATTTTCGAGGCCACTGAGGAGTGACCCGGAGATGATGCCAATGACGTCTAATGTTACTTACTTTCAGTATTTCAATCTGGGTACAGATCATCTCATCATTGTATTGATAGAAACTGATAAATTGAGTTTATGGTTATCAAGTTGTAATGGACATATTGTATTTTATGGTTAAAGATAGTCTTGGTGATGTAATAGTTGCAGCCTGTGTTACTTTCGATCATTTATTCGTTTCATTTACCCGAGTTAGACGTCTTGTCTTCCCCTTGTTCTCTGATGTCTGCTCACGAAAGGCTTACGTGTATAATTAGATCAAATTTTAATTATATGGGTGCCGGGCGTTCTTTTCCGAATAAGGACTCGGTATCCGGGACATGGGCGTCACAGTTGGTATCAGAGCGGCAAGTAACACCGCTGCATAGGACTTAAACTCTTAAGACGTGGTCTAGGCGTGTTTAGAAACGTAAGATGAGAATCTTGGAGTTAGATCTTTAAGTGTAGACCTCCTTAGGATAGTCCATTAAGCAATGAATCCTTTAAGGATAAAGTCTCTAAACCCTATCATGTCTCCTAGGATTAAGTGAAACCCCTTTAAGAAATTCTTTGGGATCGGAGTCTTAGCCTACACTTTAAGTTGAGGTCCTCATGGTTGAATTTTCCTTAAACTCTCTATTGTGACCTCTCCACTTTCTTTTACACCTCAAAATCTAAGAGTACTCTTGGCTTGGCCTAACATTGTAAAAAATGATATTTGACTCAACTCTATAATTTCTTCTTTCAATATTACTTGCTTTGTGTCCATCAAAATTCTTTGACCTTACTTTGCTCGAGATGGGTTATACACGAACTCCATATACAATTCTATCCCTTCCAGATGTTTCTCACCCGTTTCAGTTATTAGTGTTAAAGGTCTCTTGCTTGGGCATATAGTTTTCATCATTCTCGTGCTTGACTTTATCCAACACGAGTGAAAATGCTTTCTGTTTCCGTGTTTTCCTTTCAGGTAAAACGATTTCCCCTGCTCCAAAAATTCTGAAAATTTTGAGCAAGTTAGACCACTATTTTGTCTACAATTTCTCTTTTTACATTTACTCAATAATTGATGAGAGTCAAATGACTATCATTTTCTATGTGATTATACCCCGTTTATACCTCATTTTATATGTTTCCGAAGATATTTGTTTGTATTTTGATGTATTTACACATTGGTTATCATTTCGAGACCTAGGACGTAAAGTCCGGGATTCTCGGTCTTTTTTGATGTATTTAATATTCTCTCGGTCACCCTAGTGTCCTGTAGGGATTACTGCTGGATATACAGAAACCCGAATCCGGATCCGATAGATAATTGGATCGTCATATCTGATTCACACCACCGATTGAGACACTCGATCATGCACAGCGGAAGCTACGAATAAATTCGTACGCGATAATACCACGATTTGATCTACATAAACTATTAATCTAACTATGAGAAGGTTAAATATTTACCTCAACGGAAATGAATAAATATGCGACCAAGGGAGATGTCGTAGTCTTCCGGATTGTATCTCCTAGCGACGACTGGTGGACGTCGATCCCCACCGTGGAACCTCCTCGAATACGCACAAGAAAAACCCTGTGTTTTTCTCCTCTTAATGACTAGAACAAGAAAATAATTTTCTCTCCTTTTTATTTGCAAGTGGCGCAATTTTCGTTGTGTATTGTGTAGGAGGAACTCTTTTAATATAGGAAAATAACTAGTCAATAGAGTTATTCTTTTCACACCATAAAAACCTATTCCCATAAGGAAAAGATATTTTTGCTACAAAATAAAAGATAATTCCTAAAAATAAATCTCTTATTTTCCATTAATTATCCAACAAATAGATAATTAATTAATTACACATGTGACATAATCTAGAAAAATTTCTTTTCCTAAATTAATTACAAGTGTGGCGCCATTATTTTATCATTTTTAATAGAAAATGTCTTTTCTATTTTACATATTATTTACCAAATAAATAATATTGCATATTCATTAAATAGGCCAACTATTTAATTTTTCTCGAGGTTCCATAAAACGAGAAAACACTCGCGTGTTAGGAGACAACCCGGGGACCATGGACCTATAACCAGTAGCTACAATAAAATGAATAAAATATTCACCGAACAGAATATTTCTACTCAAATTATTAATTCCGGAATTACGCCACCATAAATCCGAAATTGAACTCTATCGATTATAGATATAACTTATTCTCAAAACGTTGAGTCAAGTCGATAAGTGTCCATTGATATAATCATTACATATAAACTAACCCTCCATAGACTATCCGTAATGAAGCAGGATTATTTCCGTAAACCTTCTTCAATACATCTTATCCTTATTTACCATTAACCCACTAGTGATCAATTAGTTCATAACCAATACGAACTCCATGGATCGATCAGTTTCTAGGATTAACAAATAAGGGGATTGTCTTTCTACTTCCTGCAGGAAGGAATGGATTCCATATCTGTGAGACACACACTTCTCACTCATTCCAGAATAGTGCCAACGTGAGAGTGATTCGGACCGGGCCTCTTAGCGATCCTTAACGAACACATCAAACCCTATCTTGAAACAAGCAGAAGTCTGTAATCACTTCAGGATTAAGGTTAATCCATATATGATCATCTTGTGATTTAATAAGATTTCTCAATCACGGAATTATATGAGAAACTCAGATTAAATCGGTCCAGTCCTATATGACTACATCATATATAAATGCCCTACTTAGACAACCAATGTCGACGGTCTGGATAGGACGGTCACACCTTAAAGTATTCTAGGCGCATTAATGGTGGTTTAATCAATAGACCCCATACTTTGATTAAGTTCACCACAGACTAGCATTTCAAGTGTATCACCATAAACTTAATCCTCGCGTGTGACACACACTAAGTTATATGGCTACATATGATACGACTTAGGGTTTTCAGTAGTGTATTACTTACAAGCACGAAGCAAGTAATAAGATGAGAATAAATATGTCATTTATTAATTCTAAAAACAATTACATAAATTGTCTTTCGGGCGCTATTTCCAACAATCTCCCACTTGCCCGTAATGACAAGCAACAATTGTCTTTCGGGCACACCATAACTAACAATTTCCCACTTGGCCGTAAAGACAAGCAATGATTGTTTTTAGAGCACCACACCCTTATTCTTTCTATCCACAACATTCTCCCACTTGCTCTAAAGCAGATGAGACATATCTCCAAATTTCATACCCGCCAAGCGCTTATCAGTGACATTAGACGCCACACGACTTGGTAAACTGATCAGCTAGGTTGTCGGCTTCCAGGCGATCTTTAGGACCGAAACGTCACCTCTATGCTCGGTCTGTCTAATCAGGTGGTACTTTCTCTCAATATGCTTTTGACCTCTTGTGATTGCGAAGATCATTTGCATGAGCTACCTCTCAACTGTTTTCTCAGTAAAATAGTATCGGCTCATCGAGAACTTTAATCACTTCCCGATCCAACAAAGAACTTCTCAAGCCATACTACCTTTTTAGCCGCTCCAAAAGCTGCTATGTATTCGACTAACAGAGTCAAATTGGCAGTGCTGGATTGCTCTAGACTGTAGCTCCATCACAATGAGTAAACACTGAGTCTGAAATCGATTCACGATCATCCTTAATCTGACAAAAAAATCAGAATCAGTGTAGTCAACGACACTCAGCTTCGCACCCGAATACACAAGCATATGATTCCTCGTTCTCTAAAGATACTTGAGGGTGCACTATACTGCTTCCAACGTCCGAATCCAAGACTTGACTTTTATTGACTTTTAATAACCCGACTTACTATATCCAAAGATAATTTATCCCATTTTCTCTATATCCGAAGGCTAAGAGAATTATTCCGTGAGGGGTTAGGTAGGAAACCTCTCGTTGAATATTGCATAGGAAAATGCATCATTATCTTAAACAATAAGATGGATGGGAAACTGCCACAACTTGTTCTCATGAATTCGACCGAATCGATTTCTAAGAATATAGTTCACTACTCTAATTCAGAGAAGCTTTGGCTCGTCAACTCTTGACTTCAGATAACACACCCATGTTGTTCACAACTGATGCAGTGTTATCTTTGTCATTAACACTATACTCGCTACTTTACCAATATTGATATCTTAGTCTACAAAAGACTTATCAATATTCAGGTCAGGCCCACACATTTTTAAACATGTGAATTTTAATGACCTAAAGGTTTGCTTTAATCCACCAATGGATATAAGCATAGGCAGTCAATTTGCCATTGGCTTTGAGCTAAAACCTTTCTGTTCCGAATGAATTCAAGCTTCATTGTACGGCAATAAAGTTTTAGGGTATCACCACTGGTAACCTATCTGCATTCCATGGAGTCAAGCAAGACTGAGTGGTGAGAAAGTTTCAGGGCATCACCCCTATTGAACTATCTACTTCTCAGGGAATTACCCCTAGACCACTTGGCTTTTCTTAGAAAGATGAACTTTATTTTTCATTCGACTCCTTTTCACGTAGATCCAATTGCTCCCACTGGGCCTGAGACACTCAGGTGGTTCTACAAGAGTAAGAACATACATGGAGTACCGAAACTCCATTTACAGCTATTTGGCTTTAAACCAACCTCCTATTGTCAGAATCCTATACAGTCCTTCCAAAGGACCATAGGTTATCAATCACCCCCAGCAGACTGTAAAGTCTGCATAATCACAGCGAGTCACCGGATAAACCGTACTCCCACTTCATTTGGATGGATTGATATTCTGATCTGGTTCAGTAGTTTTTATCAGTGTTATCCCCCAACACCCAATGTTAGATGTGGTCTGATTAAATCATATAGTAACTGCTTGAGTATCTTTACTTCAAGATCCAAGGTTGTTATTTAAACATTCTTTTAGAAAGGCTGTGACAGTACAACCGTCACTTTCCGATCTTAGGAATCTTATAACCAACCCTCACTCGATTTATTAAGATATTTCACGAACAGTCACCATCTGATCATGTATGCAAAATCTCCAGTCCTACCTTCAAGAACAAGTGCTAAATGCCTCGATTTGCGGAAGTGGAGTAAATGCACTTCACTTTTTATCCACAAATTCATAGGCATCTTCTTGGTAGACTTCTCGGTATTATATAATAATGTAAACCGTTATTTTGCAACTAGTATCTTAATTGAGTTAAGAAGTGTAATGTAGCATATCAATAGCTTGTACCACTCAAAAGCTCCCACTAGCTTGTATCCTTCATAAGACCCCGAAGGTCAATATGAACAAGCCATGATACTTCTTTAGCTCTATTACCCTTTCCTAATTGAAAGAATACTTAGTCATTTTCCTTTGAGATAGTGTTCTTAGACTGGGAGATAGGAATCACCCTTAGCCAGTCTTCAGATCTTATCTCTAGGATATGTGCACTAATTAATAGATGGTGAAGAATCGTTTATCTAAATACGGAAACCATTTGTCTTTATAGTTTATGATGTGTTGCATATATCTTTTCAGCATTACTTAGTGATTTTGACCTTTTCAGACAAAAGTCTGAGTCTCAGAATCGTATACAAATATCATATTCACTTTCTTTAAGACAACTATATTATCGATGTGAAAGTGAATCCATTTGGTCCAACGAATCTGAAAACAGAAATTATATTTCTTTGATATTCAAGGATTAAAATCCGAAATTAATTTCCTTATATCGCACCCACTATCTTAGCTGAAATAACTGCCCGTTGTCTACTCTTCATCATGAATGCCCAGCTACCTTGTTCTTACAAAAGAACTTTAGCTTTCGAGTCAAATTACTCAGTTAAGAAAGTCTCTAAGGATTCATAGGTTAGTGATCCGAAATCACTTTCCTTATCCCATACTTTATTTGATTAATATTTCGGTTTAGCCTTTAACTTATTTAGTTTAGATTACTTACACTTGTAGACATTTACCTTCCCATTCTTGGCTTTCTTTAAAGGAAATGGCCGTGAACTAGCAGTTCATTTGAGTAGACACTACTCATGAACCGTGGGATGTCTAGTGAGATTGATACCAAATCATTCTCGTCATCTTTGAACTAATTTGTTTTGTCTCTCGTTCAGCACAAGTGACAGCAGTGATTTTCTTGTCACTTAAGTTTGAAGGTTCAAGAGGAGAATCCTCTACCGAAAATTAATTGCATTCTCGATTAACAGGTTCAACGTTCTTGTTACTCTTCCACTTTTACGAAGTCGTTATCAGTCAATATAATCTTATCTAGCAGTTTAGATACTATGAGATAATTGAAGGATGCAGGTTCTTAGATCTAAACGAGTTAGATCTATGCGCAGCGGATGGATCACGACTTATATGACACAATTCATAATTAAAGGACTTAAACAACTACAAGGGGGTTAAGAACGTGTTACCAATAACGGGAAGAGTCGCCTTGATCTTCCGATGTGTTCTCCAAACGGCGGTTGGTGGACACCCTTCTTGATAAACGAGCCTCCTTGATATGCAACACTAAGAAAAACTTAGAGTTTTTCTTCTACTAAAAACCCTAGAGGAGAAAACTATTTTTTTTTCTCTCTTTTGCAATGTGGGGGGCGAAATTTTCAATTGTAATTTCCCTTGGAATAACTCTCCTTTTATAGGAGAGTAAATCCTTGGCCTCCAAGTATTAATTAATTAAATAATTAATTAATTAATCAAAATAAAAGGATATTTTCCTTAATGACTAATTGTGACAAGCATTGACCAATAGGAAATCAAATAACAAGTCATCCAACCAATCATATAACAAGAATATCTTTTATTTTCCACATCACAAAAATAATAATTCTTGTGATAATTAATAGATTGAGGCGCCACATTAGGGTTAAAAGCCCACATAAAATGTCTTTTATGTGTATTATATTATTTAGCCCAACTAAATAATATCCATGCATATCAATTAATTAGCCCAGCCAATTAATTATCACTGAGGCCCAAGTAACAAGATTATTAGTCCGAATTATAGAAGCCACATCGGGGACCATGGACCTATAACCAGTAGCTCCAATAATTAATTATTCATCGAATAGAATAAGTACATTAATTATTAATTCCGGGATTACGCCACCATAAACCCGAAACTGAACTCTACCGATTATAGATGTATACTTATACTCAACCCATAGAGTTAATAAGCGTCCATTGATATAATCACTACATACGGATTAACCCTCCATAGACTGTCCATTCTGAGTGGGAAGTCTCCGTGAACCCGACTCAGAATATCTTATCCTTATTTACCATTAACCCCCTGATGATCAATTAGTTCACATATCCGACTAGTGATCAATTAGTCTAATATGAACTCCCGGGATCGATCACTTTCTTAAGGCTAACAAATAAGGGATGTCTCTCTACTTCCCGCAGGAAGGAATGGATTCCATGTCCGTGAAAATCGAACTACTCACTCATCCGGAGATAGTGCCAATGAGAAGTGGCTTGGAACACATATTTAAGTGAACCGTAACTAACACATCAAACACTACCCCGGGACAAGCAAAGACCCGTGATCACCTCGGGATTAAGGTTGATCCATATATGATCATCTAATGATTTAATAAGATTCCTCGATTACAATTTAAATCGAGAAATACGGATTAAATCGGTCCAAATTCTATATGAATGCCATCATATATAAATGCCCCACGTAGGTACCTCTACCGACGGTCCGGATAAGACTATCACACCCTAAGGTGTTCGGGCGCATTATTGGTGTTTTAATCAAGAGACCCTAAACTCGATTAAGTTCACCACGGACTAACGATTTAAGTATACCACCACTAACTCAATCCTCACGTGTAATCCATACACTGAGTTAAGTGGTTACATACATATATACTTAGGGTTTGCAGCAGTGTATTACTTTACAAGCACAAAGCAAGTAATAAGGTGAGATAAGTTCTGTCATTCATTATTAAAAACAATTACACAAATTGTCTTTCGGGCACTACACCTAACAATAATATGCAGTTGTAGAAAATAAATCATGACATAAATATAAATCAAATCATACACCACTACAAATAATAATTTTAGGAATTATAAACGTGATGTCATGCATGCAGTTTATCCTACCATTCCAAGGATTTAATCTCACACCTACAGTGCCGCCTCAGGGTAGGTCAAAGAGGTGCCGATTAAATTGAGACAATCTCTCTCAACAACTAACTGAGAATCAGACATCTCTGTTTAATTGCTGATTACCTTCCTTTTTCAGCCAAGATATTCATAAAATATCCTTTAGAGTGTTACCTACTATTTCAGATCTCAAAGTACGCCTTTAGTATGCCGCCTCATAGTCGGTCAGTGACTCGACGAGTACCCAAAATCCTATCCTTTCGGAGACCAAGACTTGTATTTTGATAGCAGTGAAAGCCACCCTCAGGGGGGCGAAATCAAAGCGGCACGAGGCGTCACCATTCTCTCACGTGCTTGTGTCAACAGTGGAGGCCGTGGGGTCGGTTGTCACTTTCCCCGCTCCCACTCGTTATTTTGAAATATTAGGTAGTCTTATTAGGATTTTCAGAATTTCTTAATCATCCGAAAAACAATAAATCATGAATATTTAAATTAATCCTCCCACTAGTTCATCGGTTCCAAATACCGTCTAACTAGTGACACTATATTCATGATTTTCCAATTTATCGATTATTTAGAAAAATCTCTTGTGTAGACACTACACAACAAAAATTCACCAATGAATTTTATAGTCCTAATAATGTCATGATAAATATTCTGGGATTGTAGAATTTTTTGAATAAATCGAAAAACAATAAATCAAGAAAAACAACCATCAACTTATCGGTTCCAAATACCGTCTAGTTGGTGTCCTATTTTTCATGATTTTCCAATTTTTGATTATCAAAATTCTAATTTATGTTGAATTTTATCTCAATAATTTGAAAACAATAAATCTTAAAAAGTAATCACCAACTTATCGGTATTAAACCCTAGCTGGGCTTTAACCGAGTTCACCGAACGGTGTCGGGATTGGCTAAGCCGACCCGTCCTCTTCATTGGTTCATATACGACGCTAACGTCGCACGTGTGCGGGTGCTGGGTTGATAATCGGGCTAAGGTTGCGGAAAGAATCTTGAGCCATCAAGGATCCAATCTCTATCACTTAATACAAATATTCAAATACCATAATTATCTCCTAAAATCAAGAAGATCAACTAATCATAATCTTTTCCTTAGGGAACACGTTAATCAGTGTCCATCATAGACACGCCACACGTTAACTCTAGGGCACAAGCGCCTTTATATAAACTATCCCTCAGAGACTACGAAGACTTCATTCCAATTCAATCATTGGATACGTAGGCAGCTTGATCACCATCAAGTGCAGTCTAAAGCACCCCAAATCACCCCCTTCTTTCATCACATTTCTGTATTTCTGGAGCATCCTCAGGTTATCACCAAGAGAAAGGGCCTAGAAGTTTATCCTGACGATTTTTGGATCGTCAAGGCGCATGGACTAGTGTGCGGTTCTGAGTTGTATTTTACTTATGTTTATGAAGCCGAGCACTACTCGTGGGCTCGGATAACTACAAATTAGGTACTGAGTCAGGCTAGCCCTATTTAGCTATAACAAACAAAGTTAAACCGACCTGAGTAAAGTTAGACGGATTAGATTTGACAGTGTAGATTGACTTTTTACGTGAAGCTTTGAGGACGAGCGGGGCTAGGCTAGTGCCTACCTCGCGAGCAGGGCCAGGTTGGACGGATGTCTCACGTGAGGTTTTAAGGACGAGCAGGACCAGGCTAGTGCTGACTTCTCGTTTAAAAGCACGGTGAGCAGGGCCAGGTCGGAAGCACGGTGAGCAGGGCCAGGTCGGAATCACGTCTCACGTAAAGTTTAAAGGACGAGCAGGTCCAGGCTAGTGCTGACTTCTCATTTAAAAGCACGGTGAGCAGGGCCAGGTCGGACTAACGTCTCGCGTGAAGTTTTAAGGACGAGAAGGGCCAGGCTAGTGCTGACTTCTCATTTAAAAGCACGGCGAGCAGGGCCAGGTCGGATTGATGTCTCGCATGTGGTTTTAGCGTGGGGTGTATGGACTCTTAGTGATTTATAAAGTAAAGCAAAAAGAACAAGCACACGGACGCAAAGCAAGATTTATTCAATGAAAATGGGAATATCCAGAAACGACATCAAAAAGGGACAAGACCAAAGTGCAGGGATAAAACAAAATATCCGAGGCAGATAGTAAAAACAGATAAAAAGAGCCAAAGTGCAAAAATAACAAGCAGTTTGAAAAAGCAGTAAATGATAAAAACTTGCCGGCTTGATCAAGACAGAACGATTCCTTTGTCGTTGATAGTGACCGCATAGCAACTTCGAGCGACCTCCAGATCTTTTTTTATCTCAACCGAGCCGTGGATGGTCGGGAACTTCAGACTGATATGAGCTGGGGAGATCACGGCCCATAGATCAAGCAGAGCAGGCCTTTCTAGGATGATGTTGTATGCTGACGATGACTTGACCACAACATAATTGACCATGAGAGTCCTTCCCACTGATTCCTTCCCGAACGTTGTTGCGAGCCGAACCATTCCCATAGGATGAACAGGAGGACCAGCGGATCCGAACAAAGGTGCAGAAACATGAGTCAGCTCAGACTCCTTAAGACCCATGGCCTGAAAGGCTTCAAAGTACAGGACGTTGACTGCGATACCAGTGTCGACACAAACCCTCTTTACCAGATTCTTGTTAACCACAACTTCGATAACCAGTCCTACATTGTTTGGGACCAAGGGGAGGGGGTCCTTAAGTCCATAGCTTACTTCCTGAAAATGAATCTGAGTTCATCTGCTTGTCTAGACGCCTCCTGATAGGGCGTTTAGGCTGTCGACCTCGAAAGCACTGCCAGGTCCTCCCACGATAGTGTTGATGGTTTTGATCGGCCGATTGTCCACCTGCTGCTCTTTATCTAGAGACCGGTCTCTTCTTCGCTGAGGCTCTAACTGCCGACTACGATCCTGATTGTAGTTCCTCTGAGGGAAATCATGTCGTCCTCGACGTTCGCCATATCGGGGTTGCTCTATGACTTTGTCCAACTTTCCTTCTGCAATCGCTGCATCCACGTCTTTTTGAAAGTCTCTACAGTTATCCAGATCATGCCCAGTGTCTTGATGATACGTGCAGAACTTGTTCAGATCCCTTCTTTCTGGGGGGATTCGTAGCTAGCCCTTTTCGTTCCATAATGGTGAGCACTTGTTCACGAGGCCTATATAACGCTGGAAAGTCTCACGGCTGTAGGGTGCTTTTCCTCTCGGTCGTCCCCCCGAAGATCCGATTGGTCGATCTCCAGACAACCTCCTTCTCTTGTCAGAAGTATCATCGACCTTATCTTTCCTGGACTCTGACTTTTCTGATTCTCGCTTCAGCCTGTTATCCTCTTCACCTTGACAATGTTTAAACGCCATCTCCATGCATTCCTCCATGGATGCAGGGACCTTGTTGCTCAACTAAGCGTACAGTTAGCCTTCACGTAGTCCTTCCACAAAGGACGCGATCCGAACGTGGTCGTCGGTGACTCGTTCTTGAAGCGATTCCTCGCTGAACCACTTAAGATACTATAGCGCGGTTTCGTCTTTCTTATGTTTGAGAGAGAACAAATGGGTAGCATTCTTCAGAAAAAGGTTTTGCTGCGATGAAAGCGTTGAGGAACATTTTCCCTAAAGTGTCAAAGTTGTAAATAGTTCTGGGTGGTATCTTCTTAAACCATTCACGGGCTCGGTCCGTGAGCAACGCCGGAAACGCCTTGCACTTCATCTCCTTGGGAGCACCGTCGAGGTTCATATGCTTGAGGTACTGTAATAAATGGTCCTGATGGTCCTTGGTCCCGTCATAGGGCTCTAACTTCGGGATCTTGAATCTTATCGGTCGGGGGTTGTTGTCAATCTATTTAGAAAAAGGGGATTCGAGAGCCAGGAGCGCAGATCTTCTTCCGACTATAGCGTCCAGATCGGCGCGAGCTGCCTCCCTTGCCTGAGGTACAACCAGCTGCTTTCTCAGATTGGATGAGGAGGACCGATCATCTTTTCTGTTTCCTCGACGTCTTGGTGGCGAGGGTGTTTGCTTCCATGACCTATCATCTGGGCCATCTTCCTCCTCCGGCTCCTGATCCTGGGAATTTTCCCCAGATGAACCTCCATTCGGCTGACTTTGATCTTGTGAGTTTTTGTCAAGGTGGTCTTCTTCTTCTAAACCCTCCCAGTCTTCGTCATCTTCGTCCTCTTCTGCCAAGACGGCATTGAGAACAGCTTCCTTTGTGGTATCATCCAGAGCCGTGAGTTGATCTACCAACTCCTGCTAGGTTGTTCGAGAGAGACCGGTTCATGCTGATGGTTCTGGTTGTTGGCATCCGATTCAGTTGCGTTGTTGGCACCGCCGTTAGCGGCTTGTTGTCGTGTCGTCGCCATGGTTGATCCTAGAGCTTTTCCTGAGATTATCAAATCAAAGGCCCTCCTTCTAGCGCCAATTGACGATCCAAAAATCGTCAAGATAAACTTTCAAGGTTCTTTCTCTTGATGATAACCTTAAGATGCTCTTTTAATACAAATGCTATGAGATAAGGGAGGGTGTTTTTAGGTGTTTTAGACTGCACTTGATGATAGTGAAGCTACCTACGTATCCAACCTTCAGATTGGAATCAAGTCTTCATAGTTCGTTAAGGATTGTTTATATAGAGGGGCTTGTGCCCTAGGGTTAGAGTGTGGCGTGTCTGTGATGGACACTCATCAACGTGTTCCCTAAGGAAAATATCACAACCAATTGATCTCCTTCATTCTAGGAGATAATTACGGTATTCAAATATTTGTAGTAAGTGACAGAGATTGGAGTCTTTATGACTCGAGATTCTTTCCATGATTATCTGATTTATTGATCACGTGGGGAATACGATTAAAGATTAACTCTGGCCGATTTAGACGGCCTGAGCCGGATTGGCCGAGCTGGTATCAACTCGGACTCGATCGTGCGCAGAATGGTAGGTCCGAGAGGGACTTAGGCCAACCGGTAAGGTTGGGCAAGGGTCGGTTTAAAGACAAGTGTTGGCCGATCTATAGAGGTTGGGATGGGACTCAGGCTAATCGGCTACCCAATGTACTACCCCTTAGTTCACTTAGAGGGGATGGAACCAATAGCCGAGTCGCCCTAATCAGGTTATTAGAGCCTCTGGCCCTTCTAACCCCCAAACTTAAGGTTGAATCACTGGAGAGGTGCCACGTGGGTCAGTTCAATTCTTGACATCGTCAGGCGTCACGATCAGTGCATGTATTTTGAATTTCGAAACATTCGTTTACTATTTTGCACTAAAGATCAACATATGAGGAAAGGGTTGGTTGGGGTAACAAAAACAATTTCTAAAGAAATCGAATATTACAACATATAACGAATAAGTTAAATTTCAACATTTACATACAAAACAACTAATAGAAACAAAAAGGATTGTGATACATCCACTACACATAGTGTGTAGTGGATATATCACTATACAATCTTGGCTATTTATTTTAATGGATACACGTTAATCATTGGGGATGTGGTGGTAGTGCATATGCACTACATAATGGGATGAGATCATCTGTCCAATTTGTGTGTCTAATTTCGGTGTCTAAGTAAAAACGACGTCGTTTTATGTGTGTTTTATTTTTTGGTTTTTGTTTTTTATTTTTATTTTATTTTCTTCAAGAAATAAAGACATACGTAAACGACGTCGTTTTAAAATTAACCGAAATTAAATAACACAAATCGACGCGTAATATCATCCCTTACATAATACACACAATATATGTAGTGCACATGTCATTTTCTAAAATAATAATAATAATGGCAAATGTCCTTTTTTTGTGATAGTGAAACTTCTCTACCTAATACGTACTGTTGTAGATAAAGGAGAATATAATTATGTTTCATAATGCAATACAATTTTATATAATAAAAAGTTGATAATCAGTGGAGCTAGAGGCGGCCGAAGGAATTTCAGGATGGGGTCAGGGATCGAGAAAGCAGCACCGTCCTAGGACAATAGCTTTATCTTTTTTTTTTTTTGAAATACTAAAAGGTCAATAGTATTGGATAAACAAAACAGTGGATCAACGGTTGAAAATAAGAGGGTCAATTGGCTATATCCTTCTATTTATCTATACAAATATACTCCCTCCGTCCCGTATTATAAGTCCTTTTGGACTTTTCACACAGATTAGGAAAAAATCATATTTGAGTTACTTTTTAATATTTCAATGCAAAAATATGTATTGTTTTTTGGTTTCGCTTATAATATATCGTTGTTTAGTGTGAAAGTGAAAACAATGCATTAATCTTGTATTGAAATGTGAGAATGACTTGTATTTTGGAACATTAAAAAAAATTAAAAAGACTTATATTGCGGGACGGAGGGAGTACATTTTTTTTTATTTTATAAAGAGGGTCAAGTGCACCCTAAACCTACCATGTAAAGCCGCCCATGAGTGGAAGAGGGGATTTGAAAACCTTTTCATTTCATCTTTATATATTAATCAACGAGTCATAAATCATGATTAAAAATATAGTTGTGTGCAGTAATTTGTTGATAGTAGTATTCTTTTTTAGGTTAAAGGTTGTAAAGGATTGTTTTTGATCTAAAATGAGGAAAAAGGACAAGAAAAAAAGATAGTGGTCGAGAAGGACAATAAAACGCGCGTCTTCTTACATATGCTTACTATTCTTACAACCAAATGTAGTAACACATGTAGTAATAATGCGTGTTTTGTCCTTCTCAACTATTTTTTTTTTTTTCGTCGCTTTTTTCCCATTTTGTATCTTATTTTGTCCTTCCCGCCTCCCTGGCCCCTTTTTTTTTTTTTTTTTTTTTTTCCCTTTTCATTTTCTTGTAATCAATTTACCACCAGCCAATACAGAAACCTTGTTGAAACTAAAAAATAATTAATTGTATTTTAGATAAAGTTGTTTATCAAATTGAAGATGAATATATTTGTAGCCCCTGCATTTCTTCTATGTGATATTTTGGTTAATGATCTTTCGTCACATAGCAACACATAGCTTAGCTAAGACGCCGTCCATATATAGAAAAGAGATGAAAAAACGCAACCATAACATGTTCAACACCCTTCAAGGTGAAGAGTGGTGTCCACGCCCATAGCCATGCGTAAGCATCAACAACAGTGTTGGCCTCGCATTCCGCTGGACGATTTGAGCACCGTTTTCAGCGGGAAATTATTGCATGGTACATACCTACATGCGGATAGCCACGCTTTAATCCGTACTATCAGATTTACAACTGGATACAAACTGCGTGGTTCTGATCGTTTCATCCGTCGCTTCATCCTTATTATTCTCTCCATGCAATAAATTTCCCGTTTTCAGCACTTTCGGACTCGCCGGCGACCGAAGCCCCGGTGAACGGCGGCAACACCGTGTATATAGATGTATGTATATATATATATTGATTATAATGAGTCTACATTGTTATTATTAATGTATCATACATTATGACTAATGATGTAAAAACATATTATGTTACTCATTGTTTTCGAACGATCATGGCAAAATAATTACGCAACTGCGAAATTCAGACTTTTCAACAGACTTTTATAACTCCCATTTGAACATTATGTTAGATCTTTCATATGATGGCTTTTCAATAGACTATTACCTACCATTTCAACTTCTATTAGACTTTTCATAGTATAGTATATATATATATGGCTTCACTGTTTCACCCACCATTTCAATTTCTGTTGGATCTTTCATAATAGTTTAAAGAACTAGGATTTTAGTCCCTTTTTTTCTTAATTTCTTTTTTTTTTGGTGGTAATTTTCTTCAATTTTTTCAATTAACCTTTATATTTCGTATTGATAATTTTTGGTCTTCCCTCAAAAACTCTAATATTTTTAATACATTTTTAAGACATTTAACGAAAGCATTATTAGAAAACATAGATAATGCTGAAAGAAGCGATAGAGTTGTTATAGTGTCAAAATAATATTGTTTTAAAATAAAAACAATGCTACATATAAAGATGGTTCATTTAAGTTGCTCAAAAAAAAAAAAAAAAAAGGTTCATTTAAAAAACTAATTTTATCTTTATTAGTATTTATCTCTTAGACTATAATCAAGGCCGGCCCTCATGTGAGGCCGGAGAGACGCCCGTCTTAAGCCCAACGGTACCGGGAGGGCCCAACGATACATGTTTCGCTAAAAGAAAAAAAAATCGTATAGATTCAATCTGATCCAACCTAATATATTTTTTTTTTTTTGTTGATAAAAGCCCAATTTTTTTTTAACTCCAATCGATAAAGGTGTTGGAAAATTTTGATGAATAAGAATTTGACAAAAATTGTAGAAAACTCCAAGGCACGCAAAGCGTTATCTTTTAAGAGATGTTTCGTCTCACACGAATTGTCACTAAGGGATCAAACGAAAATCTCTCTCAGGATACAACAGAGGTGTTTGATTCAAACAGTGACTTATTTGAATCAAACCCGATGACACTCAATGTTTTTCTGATGTTGCTCTCAAAACTTATGAATTTTCGCCTGCATACTTGTGCCTTTTATAGGCTACAAATACCCATAAACCGCCCTCAAAAAAAAAAAAAAAAATACCCATAAACGAATACAGACACTCTTTGCACGAAAGGGTAGGGTTGTCACTGTTCACTGGATGAAAGCATGCAACCCTCACACGAAAGGGTAAGTACATATCAGTTCGAAAATGCATGTATCTGAAAATCCGAAAATGCATATCTCTTCATGAACTGATGCATGTATTGGTTTAGGTTTCGAACCCCGTTTCGTTGCGATAACATTATTTCGTTCAGCAACTCGTATTTAAGCGATTACAAAAAATATTTATGAAAAAAATATCTAACAAAAGGTCCCAATAAAAAATTACTTGGCCCAAAAAAAATTAGACATACAAACAAGTTTTATTAATTATTAATTTGGAAAACTATAGAAATTAAAAACAATATATTATTTTATATATCATTTTGTTTGTGTATACGTATGAATTTGGTTTTTGTTTCTAAATATGCTAGAAAAGACTACTTTGTAGGCTTGTTTTGACGATATCAATAAATTGAATTTTGTATTTACGGATGTTAAAAACGCGATAAGTATGGTATTCAAAAAAAAAAAAAAAACAACTTCAACTAAAAAAACCTTATTTGGGGACTGGCCTTAAGCCCAAAATATGTCAGGGCCGGCCCTGACTATAATGTCACAATACTATTGCTTAACAAATAATTAAAATGCGGCGTTTTTAATCCCTAATATTTTATTATTGTCTTAGAAACAACCTTTATTTTTCTCATAATGACGTTTCCGAACCCTTAACTATATATTTTTGTTGTGGTTTTCAGGCATTTAAAGGATCCGACGTTAAGTGAAGTGTTAACATTACTAAAGAGTAATAAAAATTTATATCTATGAGATCAAAAATATCAATTAGGGGTAAAATATAGATGTAATGTTGAAAGAAATAGAGTGAAAAGAAAAGGGGAAGAAAAAAAACACGAGACCAAAAATGTAATTTTCCAGAGTAGTTTATAATTGGTGTGACTTTGCTTGAATGTTTCACCTACCGTTCGAATTGGTAATTATTGTTTATATGCACATTATGTTTGCAATGGAATTATTATAATATATAATTTGTTGGGACAAGTTTTTCAATGTCTGGTGAACAACATGATGATCAATTTTACCATTTCAATGTTTGAATATCTTTTTTAAATTGTGATTTTGTATGATTTTACTGTTTCTGACTCTAAGTTGGTTTTTTTTTTTTATTCACGGAAATAGAACCTTTCCAGCCTAGTTAGAGGACTATTTTTAAAAATTCCGGTGCCCAATCAGCTATGTTTACTCTGACCATTCACTAGACCTCCATCAATTTCTATTTTAAATTCACAGAGAGAATTACACAACTACTTATCTTTTCCATTATAAAACAAAAGAATTATCTTTATCCACAATGCTCTACCCCTACGTTAGAAAATTCTTATAAAAATTACCGCAACAAATCTATCATGACACTACACTTCGAATTGGAAGGCATCGTATTGAATATACCATAATACAATTTTTATAAGATCGAAAGACATTCGACTTTTCAATTTTTATAACATCGAATGTCATTGTGTTGCCTAGAAAATAAATGGATGGTTATGTCCTTAACAATTGTCTAAATGGAATAATACTCAGCTGAAAGATTAAGATTGGTAACAACATCTTTATAGGAAAACACCATTCTATTTTTCGATCAAATTTCTTCATTTTTGGAACAAGGACCAAAATGAAAACATAGAAAAGTACAGACCCCAACAAAACAATAATAATAATACCCAAACTTATTCAGAAAACAACCACAATCTTTCCTCAGCCACGTGTCCAACTCAACACAAAAGCACATAATACTTCTTAGAAAGTAAAATTGAAACAAAATTAACCCATCCCAGATACTCAGAATGTCATTCAAATCACTTAATACCTATAGGCCAGAGGCTTGTATGGACCTTCAACCGGAACGCTAATGTAATCGGCTTGTTCCTTCGTGAGCTTCGTGAGTTTAGCACCAAGCTTTCCAAGATGAAGTGCAGCAACTTTCTCATCAAGATGTTTAGGCAACACATAGACCTTCTTCTCGTACTTCCCTGAAGACTTCTCTTTCCACAGTTCGAGCTGAGCAATGACTTGGTTAGTGAAAGAACACGACATCACGAAGCTAGGATGTCCAGTGGCACAACCCAAGTTCATCAGACGTCCTTCAGCCAAGACAATGATCCCTGATTTTGTTTCGGGAAAACCCATCTGTCGGTTTGTGGCTTGATCGTGATCTTCTTCACTCCCGGGTAAGTCTCTAACCCGAGCATGTCGATTTCATTGTCAAAATGACCAATGTTGCAGACAATAGCATTGTTCTTCATCTTCTTCATGTCTGAAACCATGATGATGTCTTTGTTACCGGTAGTGGTAACGAAGATATCAGCATCAGATACGACGTCTTCGAGTGTAAGAACTTGAAGGCCTTCCATGGTAGCTTGAAGTGCACAGATTGGATCAATCTCTGTAACGATGACACGTGCACCGGCCTGCTTTAGAGCAGCTGCACAACCCTTTCCAACATCACCATAACCGCAGACAACCGCAACCTTTCCAGCAATCATCACATCTGTAGCTCTCATCAATCCATCGGGAAGTGAGTGACGGCATCCATACAAGTTATCAAACTGTTAAACCAAGATTCACAAATTAGTCAATGATGATGTATCAATCATTATAATCTTGCAAAACAGAGCATTCCCATAAGATAAATCTGAGAACTTTACGACATAAAGATTAAAAACCAAGTCATATGATTATGTAACAATTACTCAACTCTTGGACATCTAAATCAATCAGTAAGTAATAACATCAAAGCTCAGTATGATTACAAATCCAGGATGAATATTGATCTACTAATATCAGATTATTATTATAGATTCATAATTGCAAAAGTCAGATTAACTTTTTCACATGATGAGCAATACACTAATCACTGCATTGTTCTGCGTTTTCTCAGCATCTGAATTCGAACTAACAGCCTTAAACTGCATTTAGCAGCCATGTTTCAATGAAATTAACAAACTTATAAAGGCAGAGCCAGGCACCACATTCGGGTTACATTCGAAGTTGTAGAATTCGAAAATAGACAATTGACTTTTTAGAAATTGAATATCAAACTTAGATTCAACTTTATAAACATCAAATGTCATTTTGCTGATCTTTATAAAGAAAAGTAACTGTTCAAATCAGAGCTATAACTAAACAAAAATCAACCTAATAAAGTAGCAGATCTAGCTATATTCAATGTTCCCACAGCACTAATGCTAAATGAAGTTATCAATCCCTATCATCAAAATCCAAATCTACATGATACATTTCTACAAACAGCTTCCGATCTCTCCATCCTTGATTACCACAACATTAACAGCTAAAAAAGAATCAAATTTCTATCATTAAACGCCAGATCCAGATTAAAGAACATCAAAAAGTAAAGCATTTCATGTAAAATATAAAATATACCTTGCTTTTGGTGACAGAGTCATTGACATTGATAGCAGGGAACAACAAAGTTCCAGTTTCCTGCATCTGGTACAGCCTCTTCACACCAGTAGTAGTTTCCTCAGAAACACCAACTAATCTCTCCTTCATTTTGGTGTATTTCTCGGGATCTGTCTTCAATCCATCGCGAATAATCGTTAGAACAAGCTGAAATTCAGCATTATCAGTAGAGCTTGGATCTGGCAACTTCCCAGACTTTTTAAACTCCTCTTCAGCTTTAACACCTTCATGAATCAACAAAGTAGCATCACCACCATCATCAACAATCAGATCTGGTCCACCACCGGGACCCCAATCCAAAGCACGCTCCGTACACCACCAGTACTCCTGGAGAGTCTCCCCTTTCCAGGCGAATACAGCAGCGCTGTCACGAGCTATGGCAGCAGCAGCGTGGTCCTGAGTCGAGAAGATGTTGCAAGAACACCATCTGACTTCAGCACCTAACGCCGTCAAGGTCTCGATCAACACAGCGGTTTGGATAGTCATGTGCAGACTACCGGTGATCCTTGCACCCTTGAATGGCTGTGACGGGCCAAACTCGGTCCGGCAAGACATGAGTCCAGGCATTTCGACCTCGGCTAACTCGATCTCGAGACGGCCAAAGTCTGCCTGAGACATGTCCTTGACCTTGTACTCCCTACCGGAGTTGGTCTTCTCGACGGAGAGAGACATGGCGGCGGGGGAGGCGGCAAAGGGAAGAAAGAATGAGAGAAAATGGAGAGACGGACACTCTTTCTTTGATAAGGGCTTTGGAAAAGAAAGAGCGAGTACAAGAGATAGAAGAAAATGGGGGAAGGATATATATAGATTTCAAAGCGATTTCAAAGTGAGGTCTCAGATCCACATCCACCTACTCCGTCGGTAGATCTAAAATGTTTTTTTTTTTTTTTTTGGGTACAAGGTTTTTTTAACGAGTCGAATCGATTTGAGTATCGGATATTCGAGTTTGTTCGTTTAGATCATAACTTACTCGTGATTGTTCATTTATCAAATGAAGAAAAATTTATGTTCAAGTTCGTTTTGTTTAGCGTACGAGATTGCTCGTGATCGATTGTTTAATAAACATAAGAAAACTCATGTTCAAGTTTGGCTCATTTAAAAGACAAAAATTTTGAACCCGTGTTTGAGTTCAGCCCGTTAAGTGTTGATGATACCGGAATATAGTCGAGTTATTTAATCGGGGAATTGAACCCATTTGGGAGAAATCCAGTTATAGAGACTCGAGATTTTGGTGGTGGATTATGGCTACATCGTTGAGACTGTTTACGTATCAAATATTATAAGAGATCAGGTCAAATAACGTGGTTCAGAAGGTTGAAGATTATAATTCTTGTATAAGGCTCCCTCCTGGGGGTTATTGTACGATTCATTTGATTGTTGGGCATGTGATTGAGGATCAGTGTGATGCCAATCGTATGACATTTATGGCTCAATTAGGCTTATATCTTTGGATGTGAACAATCATGGTCTGAGGCAGGTAATGAGGATCATGCCCATTTATGCCGTATATCCGCCTTATGAGGTCGGGGACGACTTGTTCTACTGAGTAGGGAACCGTATGACAAGGTCGGCTGATAAATGGTAAGATAAGGTCGGTTAAACTCCGAGTGCGACTCGAATAAGGTCACCTTATCCTAGATTGGACTGAGGGCCCAGTTGTGGGCTTAGGTTGATCCGACCCATTGACTATTTTTGGCCCGTTTAAGACCTAATATGACCCCTAAAAAAATAGACCTATATGAATGATGTATTATTGCTCCAGGTTATACTCATGTCAGGGTGATAAAAATGTTACAAAAAATATAGTTTATGAGAAAAATGTAAAGGTCACATAGTCAACCTCAGCTATTCTACATGGTCTTTGAGTGCCTACTCGACCCTTGGTACCAGAGCACCCACTTGACCTCCCAATGGACATGAGTTGTTTGACCTCCACCTCCAAGACACCTTTAACATGCTCCAAGGCTCTTTGTGCGTAGATATGACACGTACTTTATCTTCTTGCAATTGTTGTTGCTTATGAGCATCCATTACTCTTACTGCATTCATCACAAAGCAATTTCCTCTCCATTAACTCCACTACTTGGCGTACAAGACGATTTTCCCTACAATTGCCCATATGTTGATTTCATTTCATGCTCAAGCGTGCTACTACTACCTTCTACAACAAAATATATAAATATTGTACTTTATCATGGTGGAAGGTACGCGCACTGTTTCTTTTAAAACACTCACGATTTTTTCATCAAGACCTCGATAGAGCTACATCTGACTTGATCCCTCTGACAAAAAGTATGCAAGCAACCATATTTTGGCCCAGCCCGTTCTAGGGAACAAATCCATTGGGCCTTTTAACAGAAGAATAAAAGGATTGCATAAACGATAAATGATTTTTTTTAGGGTATAAATGATTACGGTTTATAGAATTTTTTAGAATATAAACCTTTTCAAATATAAATCTACCTGAACAAACAAATCTATCATAACCAACCGTGTAGAAATAGTGTCACAATAAAATAGCACAACACATCTATCCATCATTAATTATGATGCGGAGCATATTGATTCATATGAGTCTCAATCAATGATATAAAAATATGTTGTGGTACCTTGTTGTGACTATTTTGTTGTGGCACAAATATATTTTTAAATAATAGATCCAAACCTCATTATCTCGGCCACCGTTGGTCAATATCTCTAATATGCTTCCTCAATCTCATGTAAATACAATGAACATGGAGATTGCCTTGCAACCGTGAGCACTCATACAATCACAAACTCAAATTGGCTTCTTAGACATTATTTCTGGTGTTGTTTGTGTTAGTGCACTGCTTTAAACCGAATCGGGGTTGGACCGGAAACAATCGATTCTCGTATTATTTATAATTGATGATTGAAGTAAAAAATGACTATATTGAATACTAATAAATTAGTTATAGCAGCTGACAACCGACAATATACAATCTTTTCTATTGTAGATAATTAAGAGACTTTTCGTTGAAACCCCGTAACCGAAAGGCAACCCCTGAGATTTCACTAAAGATTATGAGCTCCGGCAGCATTATGGACCTCACATACTTAATTCTAATCAGTGTTGCTCACTTCAATATCATTATATATATGATTAGAGAATTCATTATCATGACAAGAACAAGTATTTTCGTGATGCTTAAATGTCTTGTCACTCGTTATTTCGTTAGAACGTGAAGACAATTACGAATCAACCGTTTTAAGTAGCAACCAGACATTCAATTAATGTGTGATCAATAGAAGATAAAAACTGATTTGATCTCACAATTAAACAAAATCCAAAATTCAATCAATCATTGACCGGAATAATAATTTAATTAGTTCTTATAATTAAAAATTACTATATATATTAGAAATTTCAATGAAAGTTACCCCTTGCTCCGCACGGTTCTAAATTGGCGGCTTATCTTCTTTCCAATGTCAAAACATGGGCATAACAACATAATACATTGGGCCTATTCTTCAAAGAAAAAAACATTGGGCCTAATAAAACAAATTAGCCCACATTTAGCAGTGTTTTTTCACTTAGATAATTTCTCTGTTTGTCTGTGCGCCTCATACTTGCACAGAGACCATGCTAATCTTCTATTTAGGCCATCCCCAATGAAGAGGTTTGAAAAAAAATAGCTTTTGGAAAGATTTTTTCCCATTGGGAGCTGCTGAGTTGGCAAGAGATTTTAGAATAGGTTTGTGCAGACAAACCGGTTTACATCTGACAATTTGCTTTGTCTTTTTTTAAGTCTGTGTGTAGTAGAAAAAAATATTTATGTGTAGTGGGTCCATGCTATAAAGCTTTTCAAAAGGTTTATGCATTGTGGAGAAAATGTTTGTAGAGAAAAGACTTATAAAATAATGATGTGTCGTTGTGATAAAGTTTTACCACTGGAGATGCTCTTATTGTTTCAAGGCAATCTCCATGCTCTGATTGAACATGGAGATTGCCCTTTGTGTTTTGCATAACCTCAATTGTTTCAAGGCAGTGCCTAGGCGTGACTTCTGATGCTTACGAGTACATCTTGCACCCAGTTCCGCTGGTACAAGCACTCTAGTCTGTCCGCGACCTGCCTTGGTGCTCGGTGTAGGTCGTCATATCTATAAACCAGTTTTGGTAGGTGTTAGTCCGGCCACGCTCCCTGACCTCCATAGGTCGGCCGAGCAGCTTAAGTGAGTTCGGACCGCATCGTCAGCCCGAATCACTCTCGTCCTATTCCCCTTGCAGGTCGGCCAATCTTTGTGCTCTACTCAACCCGTAACCGATCCCCGTGGTCGGTTCGGTCCCTCTCCAATCCACCATTCTACTTACACCTAACCGAGCTTTTCTAGTTCGGCTCCCTGTCCCTCGGAACGGTCCAGGTA
This sequence comes from Gentiana straminea, assembly GCA_036785695.1. Lineage (NCBI taxonomy): Eukaryota > Viridiplantae > Streptophyta > Magnoliopsida > Gentianales > Gentianaceae > Gentiana > Gentiana straminea. The sequence continues at coordinate 3,686,344 of JAVUPR010000042.1, forward strand.
TAGAAGGTTTCGACCTGTCCAGCCCAAGTCGTCCAAGTTAGGCAGAGTACATCTCTTATCATATTTCCCACGTGTTTAACAGACAGACAACTATGGAAAGAATCCTGAGCCATAAAAGCTCCAATCTTTGTCATTTAATACAAATATTCGAATATCATAATTATCTCCTAGAACCTAGGAGATTAATCAAACATAATCCTTTTCCTTAGGGAACACGTTAATCAGTGTCCATCACAGACACGCCACACGTTAACTCCAGGGCACAAGCCCTTCTATATAAACAAATCCCTAAGGAACTACGAAGACTTGATTCCAATCCCCACATTAAATACGTAGGCAGCTTGAGGAACAACATCTCAAGTGCAGTCTAAACCACCCCCCCCAAAACATCCCTCTTTATTGTGTTTCTGTGCTTCTGGAGCGTCCTTAGGCTATCACCAAGGAAAGGAGCCTGAAAGATTACCTTGACGATTTTTGGATCGTCAATTGGCGCTAGAAGGAGGGCCCTTTGCTTGATAATCTCTAGAATAGACTTCAGAATCATCATGGTGACCACGCGACAACAGGCCGCCAACGGAAGTAACGCCAACAATGCTACTGACTCAGACACCAACAACCACCAGAACCAGCAGCCGGAAGACATCTCTCTTGACGTAGCTCACCAAGCATTGGTGGATCAGCTCACGGCTCTCGATGATGCAGCAAAAGAAGCCGTTCTCAATGCCGTCTTGGAAGAAGAGGACGAAGAGGATGAAGACTGGGAAGGTCTAGAAGAAGAAGACCCCCTCGATGATAATTCCCAGGATCTGCACCAACCGAGCGGAGGGTCGTCTGCAGAAAAGTCCCAGGATCAGGATTCAGAAGAAGAAGATGACCCCAGTGATGGATCATGGAAACAAACACCTTCTCCCCCAAGGCGAAGAGGCAACCGAAAGGATGATCGATCATCATCCTCAAATCTCAGAAAACAATTGATTGTACCCCAGGTGATGGAGGCAGCTCGCGCCGAACTGGAAGCCATAGCAGGAAGGAAATCAGCACTCCTAGCACTCGAATCTCCTTTCTCTGAGCAAATCGATAGCTATCCCCGACCCGCAAGGTTCAAGATCCCAAAGTTAGAGCCCTACGACAGAACCAAAGACCCCCAGGATCACTTGTTCCAGTATCTCACACATATGAATCTCGATTGTGCCCCAGAGGAGATGAAGTGTAAAACGTTTCCCGCGCTGCTCACAAGTCGAGCTCGGGAATGGTTCAAGAAAATACCTCCCCGGACCATCTACAGTTTCGACACTCTGGGAAAGATGTTCCTCAATGCATTTATCACGGCAAAGCCGTTCCAGAAGAATGCCACTCACCTGTTCTCCATCAAACAGAAGAAAGATGAGACTGCTCTCCAATACCTCAAAAGGTTCAGTGAAGAGTCTTTGCAAGTACGAGACGCCGACGATCAGGTTCGGATCGCATCTTTTGTGGCAGGACTACGCGAAGGGAGGTTATATGCCAAGCTGAGCAGCAAACTCCCCGCATCTATGGAGGAATGCTTGGAAGTAGCGTTCAAGCACTGTCAGGGAGAAGAAGCCAATCGGGTAAAGCGAGAAGTAGACAAGTCAGAATCCAAGAAGGATAAGACCGAGGATACATCTGACAAGAAGAGGAAGCCGTTCGGAGACCGTGCGAGCGGATCAACCACGGGCCGACCCGAGAAGAGAAGCGCCTTGCAGCCGTGGGAATTCTCGGTGTTAAACAGGCCTCAGGAGCAAGTGTTGGCAATCATGGAAAGAAAGGGTTTGGTGAGAACCCGCACGCCGCTGCGAACTGATGAGAGTCAACTTTACCTTGCTCCGGTGTATGTTTTAACCCTCATTTATGACACTTTTGGCTTGTATTGGGTAGTTTTAGACATATTATAGGGTAAAAATGCATCTAACACTTACTTAGAGGTAATCCATCACATTGATGGAAAACCTCGGCATTTTACGATGTTTTTGACCCTTTTCGAGACCTATTTATCTTGTGGAATTATGCTCGGTATGTGTTTGAATGTTGTGATGCAGGATATAAGTGACTCGTATACCCGGGAATTGAGGCATGAGGCTTAGAAAGACAAAACCGAGGCATTGGGGAAGGAAGAGTTGAAGAAAAGTGAAGTTTTGGAAGCTCGGCAGTCAATGTGTGCACATCAGACGCAATGTGCGCACATCCAGTCAGCAGAATGTTTAGTTTGGAAGAAATCACTCAGTGTGCGCACATTAAGAAATGTGTGTGCACATTGGATGGACAGGTTGTATGTGTGCGCACACCAGGCGGAATGTGCGCACATTAGGCCGTTTTTAAGCATAATTTTTGGAGCATATATATAGCTTTTTGCACAGATATTTACACACTTCCCCTTTACTTTCTACACTTGATACTTCACTCCTAGATCCCCAAATTCATCTCTAGATCGAAATTCTCCTCCCTTTGATCGACATTTTCCAAGTGTCCAATCTTACCGGCAGTGTACCGGATCAATTATAGCCTAGAATCGGTGAGTCAAGGTCGTATCCCACGAGGATGCCGATTAAGTACCAAAATCACTAGTACGTTTGGTTTAGGCAAAATAAAAAAGATGAGTTTTAAAACTAAGGTGAACCATGGTGTCACTCCACAACTCACCACAAAAATGCCATAAAAAGCGAAAAGAAAAGAAATAAAATCTAAGGTTAGCCAAGGTAATGATCAAAGTGATAAAGTAGAACTTATGATTCATTAAGAAATTATTCGACCTACCCTCCATCCATTTGTGACTTTATGATAAATTATTGGTGCGAACCCCCACTTTAGTGATTGCCCGCTCTCGCGTGATACAACCACTCTATATCTCTTCAACGGCCTAATTAACTAAAATAGGTCTAGAAGAATCGATATGCATTACACTCATTGGGTTGCCTAACCACGATTAGTGAACCCCACTCTAGAAACCGAATCTATCTCTAGTCGATTTTACTAAGTGATCTCATTACCCATTTTCCCACACTAAGTATCTTCTCTCGATCTCAACAAAGTGTGCTAAATCATATATTAGGTGATTAATCTAAAACAAGCATTAAGACCAAGTAATGAGAAATAATTCCACAAAGTGTTTGAAATCTAAACAATCATTCTCACAAATCACAAGAAACTACAATATCACAATTCACATTTCATGGGTTAGATTTCTATACTTCATCTTCCCCAAATTAGACTTTTACACCATTCCAAGAAGATGAAGAATCCGAATACAAATCTAACTAAAACTAACACAAATCAAGATGAAATTAAAGAACAATAAGCTAAATAAAAGATTACCCATGAAAATCCATCTTCATTGACTCCATCTCCTCCAAGTACAAGCAATCATCTTACACCCATGAAGAAAAGAATAAGCTTGAAGAAGAATACCATGAGATTTCAACTATCTAGCCATTAATTACAATCCGTTAATTACATTGTGTTTGTGTTAGAGTGACCTCCCCCAAGGTCTCTAATGGAGGAATTTCGGCTCTAAGGGTTTGGGGGAAGGGAGAGATGAGTTTCCAGCTGCAAAATCGCGTTTTTATGGTGTAAAACGCGTAACGAGCCGAGCTGCCCGAAGTTCGGCCCGACAGATGGTTCGATACTAGATTGTCTTCAGTAAATTGATCATAACTTTGCGTGTAGACCTCCGATTTCAGTGATTTAAGATGCGTTGGAAAGCTTGTTCAAAGATCTACAACTCTTGTGAAGATGTCAAAAGCGAAATCTGTCTCTAAGATGGGTCAAAAGCGAAATCTGTCTCTAAGTATGCTCGAGACAATTGACCCGTAACAACTCCGTGGCTTCGGGTACACACTTCGCACCGTACAAACACGTCTTATCAACATCAAAAGCATCTCTCCCGAGGCTTGGTCAACCTAAGATCCTGCAATGACACGCCAAAAATACCAAGCGTAAACCCGGCTACAAAAGATTGGTCCTAATGACCCAAAAATACTATAAAAACTACTTTATTTATTACTACTTACTACTTATTGTATCCTTATGAAAATATGCAAATCGATGCCCGAAGATGCAAAAATACTATTAAAATCAGGGGAAAACAGGGCTTAAAACATAGTGAATGCATCATAAAATTGACTTACATCACCCTACCCTTAGATTAATTCCAACACTAGATACTACTTAAATTTAGCATAATCTAGCATAGATTTCTACTCTACTTTTGGATTTCTTCATTTTGGATCTTCTTCATCATCAATTGACATTGGGTGGTGTTGAAACTTGACGTAATCCGGATTTTGCTGCGATTTTGGTAATTAATTTAGTTCCCTTTCTTGTTTTATGGCTTTGATTCTCTTTTTGATTGTTATTTCTTGTTTTATTATGATTAGCTAAACATTTCATAGTCAAATCATGTAAAGATTGATGAAATCACCCTTTAATTGACGAAATTGGGAATGGATAGTGCTTAATTGATGTTGTATCGACGAATTCATGTCTTAAAACTTGTTATTAACGCTTAAATTAGACTGTACACCTAGTTCATGAACACACACCACTTTTATAAATGTATGTTGCGAAGGGGTGTGGGAAAAGGAGTTTTAAGATCATTTCTTATAATCAACTGAGTTGTTTGGATTTATTAGGGAGTGAGGTTCAATCGGTTGTGAAATCGAGCAACTCTAGTGCGTTAATCTTGTTTCGGTCAGTTAAATCCTTAAAGGCGGACTGTTGAACCGAGCAAAGGGTGTTTGATTGTTGCATGGCGTCTTAAACTAGCTTAGGAGTTTGCACCCATGAATGAGTCGTATAAGTGTTAGGTTGGTAGGTTGGTAGGTTGGTAGGTTGGTTAATCCCATTCCTGAATAATTGATTAGAGGGGCGAAAGTAATCAGTTGGATAATGGTTTGGCTATGTCTCTTAATTTCTCTCTTTATTTCTCTTTTAAATATCGTTTTAGCATAATTGAATACTTAAAATATCTTTGGTTAACCTAAACTAAGTCCGAAAACGACTTTGGTATTCGATAAATTCCTCGTGGGATACGACATTGCTCACCTCTATAGTACTTCCGACCCGGTACTCTGCCGGTTAAGGTTGGTCGTTACTATTTTGGTCATCAAGTTTTCTGGCGCCGTTGTCGGGGAATTAATCAATATCAAGACACTGGGCATGAGCTGGACAATTGCAGGGATTTCCAGCGTGACGTGGAGGCCGCAATTGCGGAAGGAAAGCTGGATGACGTGGTAGAGCGACCTCGGTACGGTGAGCGTCGAGGACAACGAGAATTCCCACAGAAGAATTTTAATCAAGATCGTGATCGACCAATAGATCCCCAGCGAAGACGGGATCAATCTACGGACAAAGGTCAACAGAGGGACAATCGCCCAATCAACACCATCAACACCATTGTAGGGGGCCCTGGTAATGCATTCGAAGTCGTCAATCCAAATACCCGATCAGGAGGCACGCAGGCTGGTAGGGGAAGTCTAATCCCTTTCCAGGAAGTAGGATATGGACCAAATGACTCACTCCTCTTGGTCCCGAACAACGAAGGTTTAGTGATTGAAGCCGTGGTAAACAAAAACCTGGTGAAACGAGTCTGTGTCGACACTGGCAGCGCCGTCAACGTTCTGTACTTGGCAGCTTTTCAGGCTATGAATCTTAAAGAGTCTGAACTAATCCCTGTTTCAGCGCCCTTGTTTGGATTTGCAGGTCCTCCTATACATCCTCTAGGGATGGTTCGGCTCGCGATGACGTTTGGAAAGGAATTAGCGGGAAGGACACTCATGGTCAATTATGTGGTGGTCAAACCATCGTCAGCATACAACATAATTTTGGGAAGGCCTGCTTTAATAGATCTATGGGCTGTAATCTCCCCAGCTCACATCAGTTTGAAGTTCCCGACCGATCGTGGTCCGGTGGAAATCAAAGAAGACCTGGAGGTCGCTCGAAGTTGCTATGCGGCTATCATCAAGGACAAAGGAATCATCTTGGGTTGATCGGTTCGGCCAGTTTATCATTTAGCACTTTCTCTTTTCTGCACTTTCATTCTGTCCGTCTGTTTTTGCTATTTGCCTTTGATACTTTTGGTTCATTTCCGCACTATCTTTTTACTCTTTTTGATGTCCGTTCTGGATATCCTCATTTTCTTTGAATAAATGATTTATTTACGTCAATATACTTGCTTTGTACGACCGGTACACGTTGTCTTTCAAATTCCACACGACGTCAGTCCAACCTGACCCTAATCGCCATGTGTGTAAACGAGAAGTCAGTGCTAGCCTGGCCCTGCTCGTCCTTAAAAACTCCACGCGACGTCAGTCCGACCTGGCCCTAATCGCCACACTTTTAAACGAGAAGTCAGCATTAGTCTGGCCCTGCTCGTCCTTAATGCTTCACGTATGAAGTCTTTTTGCAGTGTCAAGTTCGCCCAATCTTGCTCGATTAGTCTTAAGATCAATTTCGTTTAGCCCTGTTTACTATAAGTTAAGATAAGATTAAGGTTACGCTGGCCAGCGCAGGTTAAGTACTTAGTTTATTATCGTCCGAGCTCATGAATAAAACTTGGCCTTATATACTAGCAATCATGCAATCTAAACCTTCAGAGTTGCACACAGGGCAGCAAGCCCCTTAAATAAACTCATAGGGTTTGATACTATTAAAACCCGAGCATTGAGCTCGGCGTAGTACATAATTCAAACATGTATGCCGTCCACCAGTTCGAGCCGGTGCATGGCATACAGGGGGCCTACCTCTCCAAAAATGACTAACAAGAACAAGCAACAAAAACAAGCCTGTCAGTAGTAATAACTTAGAAAAATTAGGGCAATTTTCTTCGCCTTTAAAAAACTAATTAGTTAAGCCAATCCTGCCCTGATCAATATAATGGTATCCGTCTAAGTTTTGTATTAAAAACGACCAGACTTTATCCTGCTCGTCATAATATGAAACTAATCTAGAAATAGATTCCCGAGCCCACAAAGAGCTCGGCCCTGCGTACAAAAATTAGAGCATTCTGAAAACTTCAGAATGACACACCGAGTGTGAATAAAAACTTAAGTCTGCGCGAGCCTAACGCACGCGCCAGGCTCACTAACGGAAGCCTAAACAAAACTTATCAGAGTAACAAACAAAAAATTACTTGGATGGAATCACAACCTGATGTTATTCGTCTAGGTTAGTTTACGCTAAATGCGATCAGATTCAGTCCTGATCGACGCAGAACTATGCGTTGTACGATTTGTGGTATTTGTTATGAAATGGTACGCTTGGTGCCAGTAATTAACTTGAACCCCCATGTTTGTTCAAGCCAAATATAACAAGTAAAGGAAATACTGGAGGGCTTACCCCTCCGATAGCATAAAACAGTACAATCAGACAAAACCGGACTCAACATAGCTCATGAACAAGAGCATCTAACTTTACAAAACGGGGCGGGTTTGCATGTAGAGCTCGGTCTCGAATAAGCATGTGAAGAGATTTTGAGAAAGTAAATAATACTTGAGTAAACTCCAACTTGATTTATTCATCATAGAAGAGTGAGTATAAATAGGTACAAGTAAGTGAGAGAGATCCTTGTAGAGTATAAGCTAGGAGAGAGAGCAATTAATTACTAGAGTCGGCTAGTATTAATTGCTAGAGCCTAATAAGACAAAAAGAGATACTTTATGACTTTATGACATATTAATTGTTTATTCAATACAATTAATATGTCTTACAATTAATGTGTCTCACAATTAATATGTTACACTAAAGAGACGTAATATATTTCCACACCCCCCCTCAAACTGGATTGTATATGTTTATACAGCCAAGTTTGCTACTCGGTCGTCGAACATAAGGGCGGAATGGCCTTGGTGAGAATATCGCATTCGATCCGCCGAGGAAACATACCGGAGTTGAATAATCTTGGCATCAATCTTCTCCTTCAGAAGTGTCCGTCAATGTCCACATGTTTGGTTTTATCATGATGGATCGGATCCTCTCGCCATGCATAAGGTGAATTATTGTCACAAAGAGAGTGTGATAGGTTGCCGAATAGGCCGCCGAAGTTCGCAAGGACCCTTTTTATCCATAGAGCTTCACAAATACCCAAAACTAGTGCCCTGAGTTCAGCTTCAGCACTGCTTCTAGAGACAGTAGGTTGTTTCTTGCTCCTCCAGGTGACAAGATTTCCCCATACATACGAACAAGAGCTCCGTAGTAGACCTTTCGTTCGTGTGGCCGCCCCCCAATCGCATCGGTGTAGACCTTGATAGATCCGTCGTAGACTTGGTGAAATGTAGGCCTTGGCCAGGAGTGGACTTCGTGTACCTCGCATCCCGTTCACGCATCCCAATGTTGCTCGGCAGGGCAATGCATGAACCGACTAACCGGATCGACTCCATATGCAATATCGGTCTTGTATGGGACAGATAAATGAGTTTCCCTACAAGTCTTTGATATTGGTCCTTTCTTACAAGAATGTCACCATGCAAACAGGTATTACTCGGGGTCTACTCGGGGATACAAAGCAGGTTTGCATCCCAAAGATGCCGTTTCCTTCAAAGCAGTCCAAGACATACTTCCTCTGTGAGACAGATATACCCTGACTGTTCCTAGCTATTTCCATACCAAGAAAGTACTTGAGGTAGCCCAAATCTTTAACTTGAAACACTTTGGCCAGCAGGGTCTTCAATTGTTGGATCTCAGCAGGGTCATCACCAGTAAGGATGATATCATCCACATAGACAATAAGAATGGATCTTTTCTGGTTTGTTATTTTGATAAACATGGTGTGATCAGAGTTGCATTGATGATATCCAGCAGCTTTAACCACAGTAGTAAGTTTGCCAAACCAGGCTCTGTGAGATCGCTTTAGACCATATAGTGATTTCCTTAATTTGCAAACTTTCCCTTGAGTATGAGTGTTGGCAAAGCCGGAGGCACATTCATATAGACTTCCTCGCAAGGTCACCATTTAGGAAAGCATTCTTAATATCCAATTGGTGGAGAGGCCGTCAAGTTGGACAAGAAGAGAGATCGCACACGACAAGTGTTGAGCTTTGCCACGGGTGCAAAGGTCTCTTTGTAGTCAAGACCATATGTTTGAGTGAATCCCCTTGCAACCAGTCGGGCCTTATACTTGTCAATTGTACCATCAGCAGTGTATTTGATGGTAAATAACCACTTGCAGCTGACTGTCTTTTTGCCTTTGGGAAGAGCTGTTAGATCCCAAGTATGATTATCTATGAGGGCAGTCATTTCAGTCTTGACAGCAGCCTTCCACTTATCATGTTGGAGAGCTTCCTGTATATTCTTAGGAATAGAGTGAGAATCCAAGTCCTGTGTGAACATGACAAAAGCAGGAGATAACTGATCATAAGACAAATAATTATGAATAGAATGATCAGTAGTGCAAGATCTCTTTCCCTTCCTGATAGCAATAGGTCTATCATCAATGTCGCCAGCCGCCGAGAGTCGCAGACCGCCGAGAGTCGCAGGTTGCCGAGTTTCGGTTGGCACCGGTTCGCAGGCTCGGTTCGCAGGGCCGCCGTGGGTCGCAGGGTACCGGGGTTCGGCCTTTGCCGAGAATCGCAGGTTGCCGAGGTTAAGAGTTTGCCGTGGGAACGGATTTAGGTCAATTTCAATCAAGTTTCCATCGTAGTCGCCTCGCAGACTTGTCGTAGTAGGGGTCCTTTCAAAGAATTTTACATCCATAGAGTTGTAAAATCTTTTTTCAGAAGGAGAATAGCACTTGTAACCTTTCCTGTCCTTTGCATATCCTAGGAAAATGCACTTGTGAGCTTTGGGATCAAGTTTGCTTCTGTGTTGGGCATGGATATAAACAAACACAAGACAACCAAAGATTTTTGGAGGTAATTGGGAAATAAGATGAGGACAGGAGTGAGTGGTCGAAGGGTTTGGATAGGAGTTTTGAAGCCTAACACTCGCCGGGAAGTCCGTTGATTAAGTATGTGGCAAGTTAATATAGCTTCACCCCACATATATTTTGGAACATGTGTGGTGAACATGAGTGATCTCGCCATTTCCAAGTAAGTGCCCGTTCTTTCTCTCAAAGCAACCCCATTTTGTTGAGGTGTTTCCACACAACTACCGACATGGACAATCCCCTTATCCATCAAGAAATTACCGAGGTTAGACTCATAGTATTCAAGTGCATTATCGCCTTTAAGATCTTGATCTTAGTGTCAAATTGAGTAGAGATCATGTTGTAAAAATCCCGAAAAACTGTTCCAACTTCGCATTTATCCTTCATTAAAAACAAACCATGTGTTTCGGTATGATCATCAATGAAAGTGACAAACCACCTTTTCCCCGTTATACTTTTTACTCTTGAAGGTCCCCATACATCACTATGAATTAAAGTGAAAGGTTTTGAAGGCAAATAAGGTAGTTTGGTATACACAGATTTGGTAAGTTTGGCAAATTGACAAATATCACATTGAAGATCATTGACATTACAAAGCCTTTAAATAATTCAGAATTACAGACTTTAAATAACCAAAACTTGGATGTCCTAGTCTATAATGCCATAACATGATATTATCTAAGGTATGAGTGCAGTGCCGCCGAGGCGATTCGCCTTTCGTCTTTCGTCTTCGGCAGGTTGACCACATACAATCCCGAGCAGGTGGTTTAGCCCTCCCAATCACTTCCCGTGAAGAAGGGTCCCGGAAAGTGCACCGATTCTTATTAAACACCACAAATTCAATTCAAATCTTTTGCAATTTTACCTTGTATATGAGATTGCGTCTAATTTTGGAACAAATAGGACATCCTTTAGGCATATCTTATTAGTGAGTTTAACATTTCCAAAACCTTTTGCATGAGAGATAGATCCATCAACAGCCTTAATTTTATGAATTTGATGACATGGCATAAGGTGAGTTATGAGGTTTTTATTGCCGTCATATGAGAGGAGGCCCCGTAATCAACAATCCACGTTTCATTACTAATAGAAGAGTAGAATTTACCCGCACCGGCCTCGTGTAGCCATGTCGATAGAGGGACTACCTTCTTTTTGTTGAGTGAGGAAAGCTTTGAATGCAAAGCAACCGAGCATTCAACTTGTTATCATTCTCCCCTTCATTGACGTGCCCGCCCGACTTTCCCCGGTAGGCTTGGAGGATTTAGGCATGCCATGTAGCTTCCAAAGCAAGTGTCCTTGGTGTGATTTGTGTGTTTGCGGTGCTCACGAACAACTTTCCGGTTCGATCGCAGGCTTCCCGACGGTCTCGTAACCTCAAGCAGCTTCCGACGTCGGCAGGTAGCACTTTCGGTAGGGTTGTCGGCGGGGAGTTCAAGAAGATCACTTTCCTCCTCGCTTTCCTCATGTTTGACTTCAAGCAAACATGGATTTGAGATTGAGGAGAGGTTTTTTGGCAAGGATTCTTCCCCTAACATCATCAAGAGTAGGATTCAAAAAGTAAGAAACTTGAATACTCTCTTTTTCTCAATAATGTCCTTATAAAGGCGCATCCTTGACATCATTCCGGGGGTGAGTTTCCAACATATCCAGGTGTTGCCATGCCCTAGATAGTTGATTGAAGTATTGAGTTACAGACATATCTCCTTGTCTGCAATTTTTAATCTGAGCTTCAAGTTCATACACTTCAAATGTATTGTCTTTCTTGGAGTAAAGATCCCCGGCATTATCCCGCATCTCCTTTGCGTATCATACATCATAAAGTTCTCACTAATCTCTTTTGTCATTGATCTTGTGAGAATGGTCATGACTTGATTATTAGTAGTATCCCATGCTTCAAATCCTGGTTCATCTTCAAGCAAGGGGGGTTTAGAGCCGGATGGTATCCCATCTTACCTTGTCAGAGATGTACATTTTCATAGATCTTGACCACAAGTAAGTAGTTGTTGCCATCAAGTCTATGATTTGTGTAAGATGAAGAGTCAGTGACCCCAGTCTGCTGAGGCAGCCGGGACTCGACTGAGGGTGAGGAAGCTTCAGATAATGAAGACATTCTTGATTCAGCAGGGTGCTGAGAATTTGCAGCGGATTCAGGAGTTTAAGTCTCTGATACCATGAAGAGAGTTTGAGAAAGTAAATAATACTTGAGTAAACTCCAACTTGATTTATTCATCATAGAAGAGTGAGTATAAATAGGTACAAGTAAGTGAGAGAGATCCTTGTAGAGTATAAGCTAGGAGAGAGAGCAATTAATTACTAGAGTCGGCTAGTATTAATTGCTAGAGCCTAATAAGACAAAAAGAGATACTTTATGACTTTATGACATATTAATTGTTTATTCAATACAATTAATATGTCTTACAATTAATGTGTCTCACAATTAATATGTTACACTAAAGAGACGTAATATATTTCCACAGCATGCAATCTTTAAATCAGAACTGCATACCGAGCAAAACACCCCTTAACAAATTTTACACTAAGGCTAATAATCCGAGCATCAGGCTCGGCAGAATTACATCTAAAGTATGCCACCCAAAGTTTAAAACTAATGCATGGCATACTGGGGGCGTACTACCCCAATAGCATAACAAAACAACAAAATATCAAAGAACAAATGCACAACTCAAAAACGAAAATAATCTCTTTACTGAATAAAGTGAAGTCATGTTACAAAAATTATCTTCTAAATCAAAACAAGAAACAAAACCCATACAAACTTTAAGAGTCGGAGGCAGGACTCTTCTGAGGCTCGGACGGAGGGGCCGAGTCGGTCGTTCTGGCCGGCTGGGCATTATACTTGGACACAATGTCCACCCCGGCTTTAAAATCTTAAACGCGTTCGGTATAAGCCGCGCCCATCCCTTGCTGGTAAAAGGCCCTCTTAGGAAGGTCATCCAGCACAAGAAAAGGATTTTGCATCATTGCCTCATCCACCCCTTGGGTATACCCATGGTAGAGGATGGGGATTAGCAGCACCTTCAAAGCCTCGGCGAACTCAGCCGAAGCTTTGTATTCCCGGATGATCTCGGCATCCCGAGCCGAGGTTGTAGCCTCAAGTTCGGCCACCTTTGCTAAAAGGTCGCCGACCTCTTTCTCCTTCATTTTCTTCTCCTCGGCAAGTTCATCCGCCAAGGACTTCAACTCCTTCTCCTGAGCCAGCAGCTGGGCCTGCTGGGCCTACATCTCTGTATCCTTAAGGCGAGCAGCCGCCTTAAGCTCTTCCCTCGCTTGCCTTAGCTCGGCAGCCTTATTCTTGTGGGCAGCTAGGTCTGTATAAGCCTTGCCCAACCTCCTGAAAACTTCCTGGCCGATCGTGCCACCCTGAACAAACATAAAGAATATATGTATTAGAATTATAATAGTCAAGTTCTTAAACAAAAATAGAGTCAGGACAGGACGCTTACCAGCTCCACAGTCTTGCAGCCAAGGATCGCCAACTCTTCGTCGGACATGCTGGCGACCCGCTGCTGTTCGAAAGAAGCCTCGTCCTGAGCCCCCTCGGGAGCTTTAGACTTGCTCTTTTTTGAGGAACGACCCTCATGAGAGGTCGGCCTCGGACGGATCGCCTTTCTGAAGACTAGCTCCCTCTCAACTGTTTCCTCAGGAGCCTCTAAGCCGACTTGCTCCTGAGTCGGGACCGATGAAGAAACACCCGCCACATCTATGATAGGATCCTCTAGAGGTAAAGCACGAACAGTGGGAGTCGGCACTGGTGGGCGAACCGACACCTCTTTCTCCGCCCCAGCCAACAACTCAGCAAAATCAGTCACTGCCGATGTAAACGAAGCGTTAGTTGGACAAGATAAAAAATACAACAGCAAAGTTAAGTTAATAAGACAAAGAGGCCCTACAGGACTCCCTCTTGTCCTCTGTAAACTCAATGTAGGGTTAGGCCCCGCATCCTCCAGACGAGCAGCTGTAATCAGATCGTCATATAAATCCTGCCACTCGATCGAATACCCAGACTTCCTGACTTTCTTCACCCACGAATCCGACAGTTCCTGGCGCTCATCATTATCTAGGTCGGCCGAGTTCCATACCCTCAGTTCGGGATGACCCTCATGACGAACGTAGAAGAATCTTTCCTTCCACCGTTTGAAAGAATCCCTTCCAGGAACCAGGATAAGGATATCAGAGCCTTTGCCTTGCCGCCTGGAAAAGTAGTACCGGTAGGGGTGGTCCTTCACCCCTACTCGATGATAGAAAAATCTGAACTTCTTCACACTAAACCTAACAATCAGCAACCTGCACCAGATAGCAAACCCAATGACAGCCCTAATGCCATTGGGGACTATCTGTGAAATCCCAAGCCCGTAATGCCTGAGTACGACCAAGAGTGCCGGACAGAAAGGTAGTCTCAGACCTACCTCAAAATACTCCCGGTGGACCGTGCAAAAACCCTCCGGTGGGTCCGGAGCAAACAACTTCGGTTCCGAAGGCGGGGTCGGAACAAATCTCTCCTTATCTGCCCCATACAATTCACAGATCTCATCTACGTCCTCTTGTTTCAAGATTGACCTAACGTCCCTACTATCCGCAATAGCCATCTCAGAGAAATCGGGTATAGGGCTCCGGCAAAATAAGGTTTATACTAAAAATAACCAAGACACAAAGCGAAAACGCAGACAAAGAGACACTTACTTGCAAATTGAGGAAGAAATGAAGAATGGCAACCGGCGGCAGGTCTTCTGTTTTAATACCAAGGGTAGTTATGAAACGATTGATATGACGGGGTTATAACCCCCACTCACCTCGAAAAATGGCCTCAATTAGTAATTAGTGGGCAGCAACGCCTCGTTTCCCGGGTTAGCTATAATGACGTCACAACTAGCTTTGCCACTTGGCAGTTCCTTTCCAATTTCGAAAACCACAAGTTCAACCTCCGTGTCGAGCCATCGCCTTAATAGATCCGAACCGACCAACCAAAGGTCGGCTGGATCTAGGGGGCTTATGACGATGCCAAGAATTGTACAAACCTATGTGGCACCTCCTTAGTGGCCCGAAGATCAGTATGGAGAGAACAGTGCTAAAAACCTCACTAGTGTAGCCCGTCCACTCGTCCCTTTCCTCCCAGGTCGGTCAGTGCCTAGGCGTGACTTCTGGTGCTTACGAGTACATCTTGCACCCAGTTCCGCTGGTACAAGCACTCTAGTCTGTCCGCGACCTGCCTTGGTGCTCGGTGTAGGTCGTCATATCTATAAACCAATTCTGGTAGGTGTTAGTCCGGCCACGCTCCCTGCCCTCCATAGATCGGCCGAGCAGCTTAAGTCAGTTCAGACCGCATCGTCAGCCCGAATCTCTCTCGTCCTATTCCCCTTGAAGGTCGGCCAATCTTTGTGCTCTACTCAACCCGTAACCGATCCCCGTGGTCAGTTCGGTCCCTCTCCAATCCACCATTCTACTTACACCTAACCGAGCTGTTTTTAGTTCGGCTCCCTGTCCCTCGGAACGGTCCAGGTATAGAAGGTTTCGACCTGTCCAGCCCAAGTCGTCCAGGTTAGGCAGAGTGCACCTCTTTTCATATTTCCCACGTGTTTAACAGACAGACAACTATGGAAAGAATCCTGAGCCATAAAGGCTCCAATCTTTGTCATTTAATACAAATATTCGAATATCATAATTATCTCCTAGAACCTAGGAGATTAATCAATCATAATCCTTTTCCTTAGGGAACACGTTAATCAGTGTCCATCACAGACACGCCACACGCTAACTCTAGGGCACAAGCCCCTCTATATAAACAAATCCCTAAGGAACTACGAAGACTTGATTCCAATCCCCGCATTGGATACGTAGGCAGCTTGAGGAACAACATCTCAAGTGCAGTCTAAACCACCCCCCAAAGCATCTCTCTTTATTGTGTTTCTGTGCTTCTGGAGCGTCCTTAGGTTATCACCAAGGAAAGGAGCCTGAAAGATTACCCTGACGATTTTTGGATCATCACTCGGCTTTGAGAATCCCATCTTTTCCCAACTTTGGGGACGTGGCGAGATTATGGTCGCAAATTTCAATCGTGGAGAGAGAACACACAAGAAATTTGCGACCATGATCTCCATGTCCCTAAAATTGGAAAAAGCTGGGATTCTCAAAGTACATGAGTCCGTTTTTACCCTTTTACTGAAGTTAGTTGTAAAATCCCACATCGGGAAATTAGCAGAAAGCTCACCTCCATATAAGTGTGAGACATAAAGGTCTTGTCAACTCGGGTTAGCCCTTTTAAACCAAGCGAGGACGGCGGTCTAAGCAGTTGACCGGATATTTATGACTCATTTAACGCTACCAGGCCCGGGGTCTCGGGGCGTTACAGAATGATATCAGAGCCGACTATCAGACGGCCCTAAGCGCTGCACCGTATAAGAAAGATGGTGTAGTTGCCTCTGGTAGGGACGATCCAGGACCAGTCTTGGCCGTCCTGGCGAGGACGCCAGTCCCTTCTAAGGGGGTGAGAATGTAAAATCCCACATCGAAAATTAGCAGAAAGCTCACCTCCATATAAGTGTGAGACATAAAGGTCTTGTCAACTCGGGTTAGCCCTTTTAGACCAAGCGAGGACGGCGGTCTAAGCAGTTAACCGGATATTTATGACTCATTTAACGCTACCAGGCCCGGGGTCTGGGGGCGTTACATTAGTAGTGAATAGTCTCATGTGTCACGATGATATATCTTGAACTTCCTTCGCTAGGCAATAACGATTCCACAAAATTATAATTGAATGGTTTTGGAACATACTTTCACTAAACTACATGTTCTTTTTTTCTTTTTTCAATACAAGTACTAACACAAATTTTTCCCTCAATTCTTGGGTGTTTTTGAGACCACCTAAAAAGGGCCTAGATTCACATTTACGGCCAGGTATTAAAGCAATTTGATTCACGCCCACAAGCTTGCCAATCACTAGCCTCAAACGATTTCCTAAAATCTTTGTAATGAATTTAGATATAGGACGTAGTTTTATGTCGAAAGCAAGCCCGGCCCTAGGTCCGGGTGAGATGGGTGACCGTTTAGGGCCAATGATATGGGGGGTCTAAAATTAGACAAATGATGTAGGCACAACGGCGTCCTATCCAAATTTAGGCTCGAGACCAAATATTATTTTAGGCCATTTTAAAAAAGGGTTAACCAAAAAAAAAAAAAATTTATTTGCTTCTAGCAAGAATCGTTCCCTGGTCACGTATCAAATTATACTTGACTGCTTACCCTTAGAACAATATCTTATTTATTTTCAAAAATGCAATATATATATATATATACAATTGAGCTAAAATTTCGCGGGCTCTTAAAATCATAGATTTTGTGGGGGGCTCGGGGCCATGGCCCCCTTGGCCCTCCCCCAGGGGCGCCCTTGGCCACAACGAGTGTCACAACACATATATTCATTCTTGATTGTGATGTTGTACTACTACTATTCATTGTGACATAGGCACTATAATCAAGGATAAAAAAAGTGTGTTGTGGCACAACCGTTGTATCCGTGTTCAGTTCTATTTTTTATTGTGCTCAAGATTTGTTTCTACTTCTTGTGCTAACTTGCTATGTTGTTCTTCTAAGGAAACTCAATGGATAGCTGGACAAAGTCCACTGATGATAGTGTCATTAACCCTGATACTGATGGTACGTAGAGGAGACATTGCAATTGGTGGGTTTTTAGACAAATTTCGATGGTAGATGGCTGTGAGGATTTGTGGGAGCCATGGTAAAGAACACCATTTACATTCGTGAGCTGATGGGCATTTAAAATGAATTTATATATTTATTTCATCAAACCAAAAAGGTTTCATGAATCTCAAGTTTGATTTATCACTAAGAAATTATTGAAGAATGAACTAATAAAAGGAAAATCCTCTTCATTCAAGAAAATTCTTAAAACACTCAAATCACAAAAAAATTTATTCAACAAAAAATAGAAACAAAAAGGACAAACAGCCCAATGGGAAAAAGGATTGCTAGTGGAAAATTAACAATAACAAACAATACAAAGGATTAATTAAAACCCTTTCAAAAAGAAAAAAAAAAAAAAACTCCAGATTGAGAATATCATATAATATTCAAAATTAAAGCTGAGCCAAACGATTGATATCAAATGGATATGCATCAGATGCTTTTGCAGCACTATGTGATCTTCTTCCAACTACAATATTTGCTGCTTCTGTTGGGTGGAATGCATCCCAGAAAAGATACTGGTTCCGATTTCGGCACGGACTTTGGAATGGTAGACATGTAATTTGACCATTGTTTCTCCCTACTCCACAACATCCTCTATTTGTCACTATAAATCCTGCAAAAAAGAAACCGCGAAAAAAAATTCAGTTTTGAAGTGTATTGTGTTTAATTTACACTAGGCCTGAGCGTGGTTCGATTTGGTCGGTTTCGGTTCGGGTTTTACACATAGTTATTCGGTTTGGTTGACATATTTTACCACCCAAACCAAACCCAAACTATGTCAAACCCAATGGTTTGGTTTTGGTTGGTTTCAGTTTGGAACCGGTTTCGTTTCGGTTTCACAAGTCTGAACTACACATTATTATAAATCACAATTTTCACCTGAAGTACATAAATATAAAGAAAAAACATATTAAAGGTACATCAGGGCTAATTACTTAATAACATTAGTGCACACAACATATTCAAAAGCCACTTAATAACATATTGCAAATGTACATCATGGCTAATTACTAGTTAGTTGTTATTACATATATTACAACAGCAAACATACATCATCAATTCATTCATGGCCCTAATTAATACAACAAAATGTACAAAAGTGGCAACTCATTTGCCTAATTAGTACAACATCTAATGTACTACTACTAGGATTTATTTGGGTTGAGTAATATTGGGTATATATATATGGTTGGGAATTCGGTTTGGTTTCGGTTTGGGTGGTTTCTAATTAGGGTAATCTGAAACCAAACCAATGAAATTCGGTTCGGTTTCAATCCAAACCGATTTGATCGGTTTTCTCTTGGTTTGGTTTATTTCGGTTCGGTTCGGATTAGTTTTCGATTCGGATTGGTTTTTCGGTTTTTTTGCTCAGGCCTAATTTACACCTCCTTAACATTAAATTAGAAGTAATCGAGAAAATTGGAAGAAAAAAAAAGGTGTAATTAATTAATTACCAGAAGCTGAAGGATTGTCGATTAAATCCTGGAAAATGCCATAAGCATCAATGTATATAAATTTTGCATCAGCAAAGTAGCTGTTGAAGGTATCTACTAGTGCTTTGAGATTGGTATTAAACAACCGAACCGCGCCGTTGATTCTATCTACACATGTACGACCGTCGGGGCTGTTTTGCGCTAACGCGTTTGGACTGCAGCCAATCTGGCCAACTCCAATCAACGCGAATTTTCTCACTCCAAAACTGTACAATGTCTGAACCAAAACAAATCATACCGAACATTAGTCGAATTTCGCTGTTGTGCCCCAACGATAGATTGACGGTGGTGTCATTAACAGTGTCCCAAGAAAAAAACATTAATAAGGAGTAAACTCAGTGATAAAGTGAAGCAATGTGTGTTCTTGGGGATTAGTGGAAAGTCCAAGGCATACAAGTTGTTCAATCCTATAACCAAAAGGATAGTAATCAGCAGAGATGTGGTGTTTGATGAACTAAACACCTGGGATTGGGAAGCAAACAATCCTCAGTTCCATCCAATTCAGAATCTGATAGATGAAGATCCGACTGAGGGTCAGCAAACTCAGGATCAACAGAATGAGATTCAGTAGACTCAGGGTCAGCAGACTCAAGACACTGAATTGACGAGCGATTGAGGGTTTAGCGAGATCCAAGTTTAGCAGACTCAAGTCATGAAATAGCAGCTGAGGGTTCAGCAGACAGACCTCAGAGAACTAGAAAAAGGCCGGCTGGATGACAGATTTTGAGGTAACAGGTTTACCACAGTCAGAGGAGGCCACTTTTTTTTATTTTTTATTTTATTTTTAAAACCTGTAAATTTTATTACAAAGAGGAAAAGTTACAAGGTTTTTGTGCACACCCCATGCACACTCCAAAACAAAAGAGTTCATCAATGCACATACCTCACCTCCCCAAAACCTTAGTCCGGAAAACCCAGTAGGAAAAACCGGGTGCTAGGGAAAGAGTATGAGCCTATGTGCATTGGAAAAACCAACTTCTTAGCCTATGCTCTATTTGCTAGTGATGATCCCATCACTTGTGAGGAAGCAGCAAAAGACAGAAAATGGAGGCAGGCTATGGATGAAGAAATCACAGCCATTGAAAGGAATCAGTCTTGGAGTCTGACGATCTACCAAAAGGACACAAGACTATTGGGGTCAAGTGGATCTATAAGACAAAGTTGAATGAAGATGGCAAAGTCAGCAAGTATAAGGCTAGACTAGTAGCCAAAGGATACAAGCAAGAGTATGAGATTGACTACAATGAAGTGTTTGTCCCATTAGTAAGAATGGAGACTATCAGACTTGTGCTATCTTTGGCAGCACAGAATCAGTGGAAGGTAAATCAAATGGATGTGAAATCAGCATTTTTGAATGGTAAGCTGGAGGAAGAAGTATATGTGGATTAGCCACAAGGCTATGTGAAGAAAGGAGCAGAAAGCAAAGTGTATAGGCTTAGCAAAGCCTTATATGGACTCAAGCAAGCCCCAAGGGCTTGGGACAATTGTATTGATTCTTATTTTGTGAAGGCAGGTTTCACAAGGTGTCCATATGAACTTCCCATGTATGTGAATGTTAACAACAAGGGAAGGCTACTGATTACGTGTTTGTATGTGGATGATCTTATCTTTACCAGCAGTGAACTCAACATGATAACAGAGTTCAAGAAAGCAATGAAGACCAAATTTAGCATGACAGACATGGGATTAATTCAATACTTCTTAGGCATTGTGGTTCAGCAGACTGAGTCAAGTATACTCGTCTCTCAAAAGAATTATGTGACTGAAATACTCAGCAGGTTTGGAATGAATTATAGCAATCCAGCACACACCATATGAAACTGGTGTGAAATTTAGCAAAGAGAGAGAATGTGGTAAAGTGAATTCCACCTGTACAAGCAGATGATAGGGTGTCTTCTATATTTGACAGCAACAAGACTAGACATCATGTATGCTGTAAGGGTGGCAAGCAGATACATGGAGTCACCATCAGCAGATCACTTAAACTATGTGAAGAGGATACTGAGGTACTTGAATGGAACCATCAATTTTGGCATCAAGTATAATTCAGCAGGGAAGGCTCAGCTGACCGGGTATTCAAACCGTGATTATGCAGGAGATGTTGATGACAGGAAGAGTACATCTGGTTTTGTGTTTATGTATGGAAGAAGTGCTATCAGTTGGTCCTCAAAGAAGCAACCAATAGTCACTCTATCTACAACAGAAGCAGAGTTTGTTGCAGCAGCACATAGTGCATGTCAATTGATCTGGTTAAGGAGGATGCTGGAAGTTCTAGGTCAAGTTCAACAGACTGGGAATATTATGTACTGACAGTTCAACTATCAAGCTATCCAAGAATCCAGTGTTAAACAACACAAGCAAGCACAGAGATGTGAAGTATCACTTTCTAAGAAACCTATGTGAAGAAGGGATCATTGAGTTGCAGCATTGTATGAGTGAAGATCAAATAGCTGATATAATGACTAAAGGACTCAAGAGGGATTAATTTTTGAAGCTCAGAGGCAAGCTAGGCATGTGTGAAGTAATCTAAACTGCCAGCTCAGATTAAGGGAATGAATGTTAGGAAATTATGTTAATTATTAGTTAGTTAAGTTGTTTATTACCTAAGGCTATGTCAGTCATGTTATTTTGAATTTTCAGCAATACATTGGGCCTATTCTTCAAAGAAAAAAACATTGGGCCCTAATAATAAAACAAATTAGCCCACATTTAGCGCTGTTTTTCACTTAGATCATTTCTCGATTTATGCGCGTCATCCTTGCGTATGTGTCCTGTTAATCTTCTCTGTATCGTTCCAATTTTATCGGATGTTTCCGGAGGGACACATTTATTTTTTCACTTAACACCTCTATGCAACGGGCAAACAATTGAATGTTCGGTTATTTCCACGTTTTAACGAAGTAGGAGAGGTTATGCAAAACACAATCAAATCAACCAACAAATCACCATGAAAATGAAAATTAAGTCTGATTTATCACTAAGAAATCATAGAAGAATGAAATAAAAAAGGAAAATCCTCTTCATTCAAGAAAATTCTTAAAACACTCAAAAACACATTTTCTTATTCAACAAAAATTAGAAACAAAAAGTACAAACAACCCAATGGAGAAAAGGAATTGCTAGTGGAAAATTAAATAGAAACAAACATTACAAAAGGATTAATTAAACCCTCTCAAAAAGGAAAAAAATAAATAAAAAACTACAGACTGAGAAATATAATATTCAAAATTAAAGCTGAGCCAAACGACTGATATCAAATGGATATGCATCTGATGCTTTTGCAGCACTGTATGATCTTCTTCCAACTACAATATTTGCTGCTTCTGTTGGGTGAAATGCATCCCAGAAAAGATATTGGTTCCGGTTTCGGCACGGACTTTGGAATGGTAGACATGTAATTTGGCCATTGTTTCTCCCTACTCCACAACATCCTCTGTTTGTCACTATAAATCCTGCAAAAAAAAAAAACCGCCAAAAAAAATTCAGTTTTGAAGTGTATTGTGTTTAATTCACACCTCCTTAACATCAAATTAGAAGTAAATGAGAAAATTGGAAGAAGAAAAAAAGGTGTAATTAATTAATTACCAGAAGCTGAAGGATTGTCGATTAAATCCTGGAAAATCCCATAAGCATCAATGTATATAAATTTTGCATCAGCAAAGTTGCTGTTGAAGGTGTCTACTAGTGCTTTGAGATTGTTATTAAACAGCTGAACCGCGCCGTTGATTCTATCTACACATGTACGACCGTCGGGGCTGTTTTGCGCTAACGCGTTTGGACTGCAGCCAATCTGGCCAACTCCAATCAACGCGAATTTTCTCACTCCAAAACTGTACAATGTCTGAACCAAAACAAATCATACCGAACATTAGTTGAATTTCGCTATTGTGCCCCAACGATAGATTGACTGTGGTGTCATTAACAGTGTCCCAAGAAAAAAACATTAATAAGGAGTAAAAGTGTCAATATGAAATATATGATATAGAAATACAAAAATCGTGAAACAACAGCGACCAAAAGTTAATATATATATATTGAAGATCTTATATTGTTGTAGTTACATACATACCCTTAATTGTTGATCATATTGTTGGGTGAGAGCTTGAGCATATTGTTGGGGTGTGAATTGCCTGCTGGTTTGGTAAAAAAGTGGCATGAAATAATTGTTGAGATAATCATTACTGCCTATCCCAATTGAAGTTATGCATTTGCTAAGATAATTAGCTGTTGTATTTTGATCTCCAAATATGTTTATTAATTGTGACACTGTGGTTTTGTAGTTGTTCACTTGTGCTGCAAAACTAATCCTCCCACCCTGCAAAAGAATATATACATATGGAAGATAAAATTAGTATACACAATACAGGATTATACATCTTGTAAAATAAAAAACGACTTTACAATATTAAAATTGAAAAAAATAATCCACGTTTTTGGACTAAAATTAAAACCGAAACGAAAACAGGCTAAAAACACTAATTGTAATTAGTAGTAAAGTTTAGGAGTAGTTATGAGAAATGTGAGGAAAAAAGAAACAGCTTATAATTAAAGTAAAGCATTTGAGTATATACCAATTGTCGTCCAGTTTCAGCTCTAATTCCAGCAGCAGCAGATGCATAGTTAACTCCTTTCAATATTGCTTGGCCACCAGCATTTGCAAATGGTGGTATATAATCACTAAATCCCAACGATTGAGCTGTGAATTGAAAGGGAGGGAGCAAATATTATTAGAAAATCTTTTTACACTGTCTTAATATAATAATAATAATATGAGGTAAAAAAGATAGATATTGGTTCTTAAAGGATATATGTACTTAGAATAACTTAATTTACTACAAAAGTCAGACGTTTCATGTGCAATAATTTCCTGCTACTATGGTTGTTGGCTAAATCTTGACAGTGTTTCTCCCCATCCCTTTCATTTTAATTCTTGTTTTCGTTATGGGCACAAAATTAAATACATTGTCGTCACACAATACCTATCGTGACAGCATACAATGATAAGCGTCAGATGCAGACTTTATATACGGTTTTATAAGTAACTTTATCATTTTTCAAAACTTTATGTAGAGAAAAATCACCCAAGAACTTCAACATATTGCAATAATACCTACCCTTCTTCACTCTCTTGTTACCTACCTTAACATCAATATGCTAGAAACACACACTCGTTCGTCTACTCGAAAAACACATCGTTTAATTATATGAAGTCATTAATCAATAATTAACGTTCATTAATTTACACATATATAATAATAGTAGAGGTATATGTATCACAATGATAGTATAACAAAGATATTGTTAATGACACTACAGTCGATCTACCCGGCACCATACTTTGGGAAAAAATCAACTTTGCATAAGTCAAAAGCAAATTCGACTATGGATAGCTTGGTCGAATTTCACTCCGATGTCTCAAAAAAATAGATTGATTGTGGTGCTAATAACAATACCCTATAATTGTTATTATGATATAAGCAAATGATATATGAATCATATATTGCAATTATATATTACCTTTGTGGTTGTTGAATGTTTCAATTAATTAAAGCCATTGGTCTATTGTGTCATTCTTTCTATTGGATAATGATTCATATACTCCTAATAATTATTGCATGTTACATTTCACTTGATATGACGGATAACGAACCTACATTTTCATTTTTCTAGCTAGACGATCATATCGGTAACAGATGATAGTTGTGAAGAAATCACGATGTTACGGTGATGTATCATTTTTCGAGGTAAAAAATTGAGCCAAAAAGTAATTAAAAATGATGTGAAAATGTAAACATGCAAAGAACGTTTTTTTTAGATGAACAAAAGGAGGAAAAAAGAACTTACAAATGACATCAACAGTAGTTTTCCCATTACAAAACCTCCCGGTTGGTCCTCTAGCAAAATCAATTCCATATGGAAGATAATTAGCTTTTGCCAAGGAATTAATGTTGTTATTATTCCCATTATCCACCAATGAGTCACCGAAAATGAAGTAACATGGAACTTGTGGTTGTGGTTGTGCCATTACCACACCCACCATTGCACACAATACCACCAACAAATTCTTAAACATTTCACACCCCATTTTTGAGAATATGACTTAAAAAAATATCTATGAAAAAACTAAGTAGTTGTTGTAGGGAGTGATGAGATTTAGAGAATGAAAGATGGGGGGTTTTATATATAGATTTTGAGTGACGGTGATGAAAAAAGGGTGTGCAAATTAATAGTAGAATTTGACTGAAAAAGTCGGTTTGACTTTTTATTATAGGTAGGAAGGTTAGCAGGAGCAATAAATTTAACGAGGGGACATGCATTGCCGTCAATTGCTAGCTCGTGAAAGACTTCTCACACGGCAAAAATGTTGTCTTTAAAAAAAAAATTTGAAACACAACCTTAACGATCCATTGTCCCGCCTTTATGACAAAGCTTGTTTCGTAAGGATTGAGATGAAATGAAATTAAAAGAATATTATTTCTCAGCACCTGGACCTTAGTACCACCTGTTTCAGGGCAACATCTTGTAGGAAACAGGAGGGTGTTTAAGCTGAAACTTAAACCAGATGGCACTATTCTGAAACACAAGGCCAGACTGGTAGCTAAGGGGTTCCACCAGACCTAATGAATTGATTATACAGACACCTTTAGTCCTGTTGCTAAGGCTGCCACTATCAGAATTGTCCTTTCAGTGGCTGTGACCTTCAAGTGGTCTATACGGCAAGTTGATATAAACAATGCCTTTTTGAATGGTCCTATCAGTGAAAACATTTACATGGCCCAACCAGAAGGGTTCAGAGATCCTAGCAAACCACAGTTTGTGTGCAAGCTAAATAAGGCCCTATATGGCCTAAAACAAGCTCATAGAGCCTGGTTTGGTGCTCTAAGGTCACAAATGCTTGAGTGGGGCTTTACTCAATCCAAGGCAGACAACTCCTTGTTCATCCTTCAAACCAAGAGCCAGATGATGTATGTCTTAATCTATGTTGATGACATGCGGTTACGGTGTAGCTCGGATGGTCTAATCCGGCAGTTTATTGAACTTCGAATTCCAAATTTGCCTTGAAGGATCTAGGACCTGTCTCACACTTTTTGGGGATGCAGGCCTTTAGGGATGACACTGGCTTGATTTTGTCACAAAAACATTATGCAGGGAAGTTGCTGAAGAGATTGAATATGGAGAACATTAAACCTTGCAACACTCCCATGAAAGTTGGAAATCACCTCAGTCCAAATCAAGGTGAGCCTTTACAGAATCCCCTGCTGTACATAAGTGCCATAGGTGGCTTGCAATATCTGACCTCTACTAGACCTGATCTTACCTATGTGGTCAATTATCTAAGTCAGTTTATGCAATCTCCCACTGTTGATCAATGGATTGCCTTAAAAAAGGTTCTCAGATATGTCAAGGGAACTTTGGATTACTGTCTGTTTATTCCTGCTGGTTCAAATACAAAGTTGCAGGGGTTTTCTGATGCTGATTGGGCATGTTTCCCTTCAGATAGAAAATCAGTGACAGGGTACTGTGTTTTTCTAGGATCATCTCTGATTTCTTGGTGCTCAAAGAAACATGCTGTGGTGTCCAGGTCAAGCACAGAGTCTGAGTACAGATCCTTGTCCAATCTTAGTGCTGAGATGGCCTGGACAGTGGAGCTGCTGAAAGAAATGAAGGTCAGCTTGTCTTGTACTCCTGTTGCTTGGTGTGATAGTCTAGGAGCTGCCTCTCTGGCACAAAACCCTGTGTATCATGCTAGAACAAAGCACATTGAGGTGGATGTGCATTTCATAAGGGATAAAGTCATTAACAAAGAGTTACAGATCAACTATATTCCCTCAGAAGCACAGCTGGCAGACTTCTTTACTAAAGCTCTTCCTATTGCTCGGTTCAATCACTTTAGGAGCAAACTAAATGTCATGTCTACCACACTTAGTTTGAGAGGGGGTGTTAAGTAATTAATTAAGGGTGTTGTGTTATTATATTATGTCTTGTGGGTACTTTTGGTAATTTGTACTGATGCCATGTGGCACTTTTGGTTGTAACCGTTGGACCTTATTTGTTCTGTGTTGTAACACAGAATCTATGAATGAAATCTTTTCTCTTCTGAAATTCTATCTTGGTAGCAGAGCTGGTATGCCGGCGTAAGATGACCACCGGAGCCCCGTCTTCCACTATTCCAGCAGCAACTGCTGCACCATCCATCGGAGAAGGACAAACTCACACCACAGATGGAACTAACGTGGTTGCAGGAAGCTCAGGAAGCTCAGGCTCTACAGGCGTCACTGTTGGGCTCTTCTCAGGTTATCTGCCAATCACCTTTTCCTCAAATTTGGCATCACAAATCGGTCTTAGTGCAGGGTCCTTCTTACCCTTCAGCTACATGCAAGCAAATCCACCATCTTCTGGTATGAATTTTGGTATTTACAGTGCTGCACCGTTTACTAGTTTACCACCAACTCTGGTTGCCGGAAACTTGGGAACTTTAACCCCTACTGCTCTGTCTCATACGCCCTTTCCTGGTAACATGAATCAGACATGCAGTGTGAAGTTGGATAGGTCCAATTATCTCCTCAGGAAGTCTATTGTGTTGCCTATTATTCGAGGACATAGATTGGAGGGACATATCCTTAGAGACAATACCTCAAACAGAATGTACACCTCTCCCTTCTTGATCTCGCCTTCACCGTTTCAACGAGCTCAAATGGCTGAGGAGTGGAATCTCTCAGATCAACTCCTGATTGGATGGCTCCTTAGTAGTATGGCAGAGCAAGTCTTACAAGAGTTGGTTGGATGCAATACAGCTAGAGAAATATGGGTTACCCTTGAAACCTTGTTCAACAGTCAAGCTGAAGCTCGGATGCTTGAGTATAAGAGTGCCTTGACTAGAGCCACTAAGGGTTCAAAGTCTATGGCGGACTACCTTGCACAGATGAAATCCTATGCTGACAACCTTGCTGCTGCAGGTTATTCCATATCCAAGTCTGAACTGATACTAGCCACTCTAGGAGGTCTTGAGAGAGAATATGAAGCTGCCATTGTGAATCTAACAGCTAGAGTTGGTGCCATGACTTGGCAAGAGGTGCAGTCTCAACTTTTGATACATGAGAGACTGTTGGCAAGGTTTAATAATCCCACTGAAGATGGTCTGAGTGGTCCTTCTGCTCATTTTGCTGGTAGTTTCAATCAGAGGCATGTTTCACCTGAATCTAGACCCTTTAATCAACAAGGATCCAACAATAGAGGTAGATGAGGCAGGAGTAATAGGGGTAGAGGAGGTGGTAGAACCACCAACAACAATGGCAGTAAACTTGTGTGTCAATTGTGTGGTAAGACAGGGCACATTGTAATAGCCTGTTGGCACAGGTTTGAACAAGATTTTGTTCCTCCTGGTGCTGGAAAACAACAAGCATCAGCTATGGTTGCTGGACCTCAAACCCCGTAGATCCTGCCTGGTACATGGATAGTGGGGCACCTAATCATGTGACCTCAGATATCAACAATCTTCACCTAACTGGTGACTACATTGGATCAGACAATCTTGCTGTTGGTAATTGTGAGCTTCTCCTTATTTCTAATTCTGGAACTTGTGTCCTTCCCACAAACAGCACACCCTTGCAGTTGAAAAATTCTTTTCTTGTTCCTAGCATGACCAAAAACCTTGTTAGTGTCTCCCAATTGACTAATGATTATCCTGTTGTCATTGAGTTTGATAATAAATGTGTTTATGTTAAGGACAAGGGCACAAGGAAACTGCTGCAAGTAGGAGCTCTTAGGCATGGATTGTATCAGATTCCAGTCACTAAGAGTTCAAGCTGTCAGACCTCCCTTCAATCCAAGTCATCCTACTCTTCCAATAATAATCCTTGTATTGTTTTTATCTGTTCTTCTAGTTCAGGGAAAGACTTAAATGTTTGGCATAGAAGGCTTGGACACCCTTCTCAAACTGTTTTGAAATCTGTTTTGAATCAGTGTAATGTTCCCTATTCAAATGACAATTTTGATTTCTGTGAAGCATGTAAGTTTGGTAAAATGCATGTGTTACCTTATGCTAAGTCTTCCTTTCATGCTGCATCTATTCTGGATCTTATTCATACTGACTTGTGGGGCCCTGCTCCTGTTGTTACCAACTCTGGTTATCAGTATTATATACACTTTATTGATGATCACTCCAGGAACACCTGGATTTTTCCCTTAAAACACAAATCTGAAGCCCTTTCTTCAATTTAAAACCACTATTAAGTGCATTCAATCTGACCGGGGGGTGAGTATAGAGTTTTTGAGTCTTATTTGAAACAACATGGCATTGCCTTTAGACATCCCTGCCCTCATGCACATTGTCAACATGGTAGGACAGAGATGAAGCATAGGCACATAGTAGAAGTGGGGCTAACTCTTCTTGCACAGGCTTCCATGCCCTTAAAATTCTGGTATGACAGTTTTGAGCAGGCTGTCCAGATTATCAATGACTTACATACTCCTGTCCTTGATAATCTTGCTCCATCTCAAGTTCTGTTAATTGTCCAACCTGATTATACCAAGTATAAAATGTTTGGATGCAGCTGCTATCCCAATCTTAGACCTTATCAAAACCATAAGTTCAGTTTTCAATCCTCTAAATGTGTGAAATTAGGGTTCAGTACTCATCACAAAGGATATAAGTGCCTTGTCTCTAGTGGGAGAATGTATATAAGTAGGGATGTGGTCTTTAATGAAAAAGAGTTTTCCTTTCAAAGAAAGGTTCTTACAAGGTCCTCCAGGGATGTTGTCCTTGATCCTGCCCTCTCTGATGTCTTTCACTTGCCCATCTCTGATAGTAAGTCTGCCCTTGATGATCTTCAAATCACTCATACTCTATCTCCTCAAAATGTTAGCTCTCCATCTTGTCATAACCCTACCAGTCCTGGTTCTGGCTCTTCAAGTAATAGTCCTATTAATCCTGATCTTGGCTCATCAAGTAACACTTCTAACTCTACTCTCTTTCCACCTTCACCTAATCCTGCACCTCCATCTCCACCTATAATTCACAACTCACCACCTGAGTCTGAGTCTGAATCAGGATCTACCTCTGGTTCTCCTACCCCTGAACCACCAAAAACTATCTGTCATCCTATGCAACAAGATCCAAAAGTGGGATCTTCAAACCTAAAGTCTATCATACCTCCATCACTAACTCCAATATCCCACCTCACCTTACTGAACCAGTGAGAGTGTCTGATGCTTTGGAGTGTCTAGAATGGAAAACAGCTATGATTGAAGAATTCCAAGCTCTCCAACAAAACAGCACCTGGACCTTAGTACCACTTGTTTCAGGGCAACATCTTGTAGGAAACAGGAGGGTGTTTAAGCTGAAACTTAAACCATATGGCACTATTCTGAAACACAAGGCCAGACTGGTAGCTAAGGGGTTCCACCAGACCTATGGAATTGATTATACAGACACCTTTAGTCCTGTTGCTAAGGCTGCCACTATCAGAATTGTCCTTTCAGTGTCTGTGACCTTCAAGTGGTCCATAAGGCAAGTTGATATAAACAATGCCTTTTTGAATGGTCCTATCAGTGAAAACATTTACATGGCCCAACCAGAAGGGTTCAGAGATCCTAGCAAACCACAGTTTGTGTGCAAGCTAAATAAGGCCCTATATGGCCTAAAACAAGCTCCTAGAGCCTGGTTTGGTGCTCTAAGGTCACAAATGCTTGAGTGGGGCTTTACTCAATCCAAGGCAGACAACTCATTGTTCATCCTTCAAACCAAGAGCCAGATGATGTATGTCTTAATCTATGTTGATGACATACTGGTTACAGGTAGCTTAGATGGTCTAATCCAGCAGTTTATTGAACTTCTGAATTCCAAATTTGCCTTGAAGGATCTAGGACCTATCTCACACTTTTTGGGGATGCAGGCCTTTAGGGATGACACTGGCTTGATTTTGTCACAAAAACATTATGCAAGGCAGCTGCTGAAGAGATTGAATATGGAGAACATTAAACCTTGCAACACTCCCATGAAAGTTGGAAATCACCTCAGTCCAAATCAAGGTGAGCCTTTACAGAATCCCCTGCTATACAGAAGTGCCATAGGTGGCTTGCAATATCTGACCTCTACTAGACCTGATCTTACCTATGTGGTCAATTATCTAAGTCAGTTTATGCAATCTCCCACTATTGATCACTGGATTGCCTTAAAAAAGGTTCTCAGATATGTCAAGGGAACTTTGGATTACTGTATGTTTATTCCTGCTGGTTCAAATACAAATTTGCAGGGGTTTTCTGATGCTGATTGGGCATGTTTCCCTTCAGATAGAAAATCAGTGACAGGGTACTGTGTTTTTCTGGGATCATCTCTGATTTCTTGGTGCTCAAAGAAACAAGCTGTGTTGTCCAGGTCAAGCACAGAGTCTGAGTACAGATCCTTGTCCAATCTTAGTGCTGAGATGGCCTGGACAGTGGAGCTGCTGAAAGAAATGAAGGTCAGCTTGTCTTGTACTCCTGTTGCTTGGTATGATAGTCTAGGAGCTGCCTCTCTGGCACAAAACCCTGTGTATCATGCTAGAACAAAGCATATTGAGGTGGATGTGCATTTCATAAGGGATAAAGTCATTAACAAAGAGTTGTAGATCAACTATATTCCCTCAGAAGCACAGCTGGCCGACTTCCTTACTAAAGCTCTTCGTATTGCTCGGTTCAATCACTTTAGGAGCAAACTAAATGTCATGTCTACCCCAATTAGTTTGAGAGGGGGTGTTAAGTAATTAATTAAGGGTGTTGTGTTATTATATTATGTCTTGAGGGTACTTTTGGTAATTTGTACTGATGCCATGTGGCACTTTTGGTTGTAACCGTTGGACCTTATTTGTTCTGTGTTGTAACACAGAATCTATGAATGAAATGTTATCTCTTCTGAAATTCTATCTGTCAAGGGTCAATAAGGTATGCTAGGTTGGATAGAGTTATATACGCTGAGGTGAGGTAACCTTACCTTACCACCCACCTTATATACGACCTTACTTTACCCCATCTTACACTACCACCTTACCATACCTACCTCACCTCACCCATCCCATCCCATCACCTTACATTACCCACCATACTCTATCTCACCAAACCCTACCCCACCCTTTACACACCTGCCATCTACCTCATCCACCTTACCATAACCAACCTTATCCTACTCCAACGACCTTACCTCACCATCCACGCACCTTACCTTACCTTACTATTTCTCACTACCCACCTTACCCCACCACCCATCTTACTCGGCCTCACCCAGCCTAACCCATCCACCCTACCCAATCGACCCTACCACATACCATACCATACACAACCCCACCCTTCTTACTACACCACCAACCCAACCTCCACCCAAACCTACCCTACGATCATCTCTATCTCATCCCACTTTTAGCTACTACACATTTGTTTTGTAAATTTTCATTCAATTCCATCCATTTTCGGAGCTAATGAATATGAAACTTTTTCACTCCATTGTCATGAAATTTTATTCAGTTTCATTTCTTATAATCATATTGAAAATCAGAAAGAAATGAAAAATCATTGCATCATTTGAAACAAACATATACGCATTTAAGATCTCGTAGAGAATGCAAATCGAGTGATGCGTCTTAATAGCTCAGCATGCAAAGGTTGCATGTGCACTTCTTCCTGCTAGAAGGAGTTTTATATTTACGATATCAAACTCATACACTATAGCTAAAAGATAAGAGTGTAACTACAACACACCTACTCTTTAACCACTAATATATGATCATGAAGCATCAAATATTGTCTTAATATAATACACATATAAGGATAATGATATGTACAAAAATGATACATAAAGTTATTTGCACGTTACCATGGTGAAAGGTACGCGCACTCTTTCTTTTAAAACGCTCACAATTTTTTTCATCAAGACCTCGGTAGAACTACGTCTGACTTGATCCCTCTGACAAAAAGTAAGAAAGCAACCATCTTTTGGCCCAGCCCGTTCCATGAAACAATTCCATTGGCCCTTTTATCAGAAAAATAAAAGGATTGCATTAATGATAAATGATTACAATTTACAGAATTTTTGAGAATATAGTCCTTTTCAAATATAAATCTATCTGAACAAACAAATCTATCGTAACCAA
Source organism: Gentiana straminea (assembly GCA_036785695.1). Taxonomy (NCBI): domain Eukaryota; kingdom Viridiplantae; phylum Streptophyta; class Magnoliopsida; order Gentianales; family Gentianaceae; genus Gentiana; species Gentiana straminea. The sequence goes on from JAVUPR010000042.1 coordinate 3,719,556, forward strand.
CCGAGTAGAAATAATGCCACAACAAAGTATCACAACACATATTTGCATCATTAATTATGATGCGGAGCCTATTGATTCATATGAGTCCCATAATCAATGGTGTAAAAGTAGGTTGTGGTATCTTGTTGTGACTATTTTATTGTGTCACAAATATTTCTCTAAATAATATATCCAAACATCATTATCTTGGCCACCTTTGGTCAATATCTCTAATACCATCCCTCAATCTCATGGAAATACAATGGACATTGAGATTGCCTTGCAATCGTGGGCACTCATACCATCACAAAATCAAATTGGCTTCTTAGACATTATTTCCGGTGTTGTTTGTGTTAGTGCATTGCCTTAAACTGAATCGGGTTCGCACCGGATACGACCGATTCTCGTATTACTTAACTGATGATTGGAGTAAAAAAAGACTATATTGATTACTAATAAATTACTTATAGCAGCTGACAACCGACAATAAACAATCTTTTCTATCGTAATATTTAAGAGACTTCTCGTTGAAAACCCGTCACCGAAATGCAACCCTTGTGATTACAATAAAGATTATGAGTTCCGGCAACGTTATAGATCTCATATACTTAATTCTAATCGGTGTTGCTCACTTCAATATCGTTATATATAATTAGATAATTTATTGTCGTGACAAGAACAAGTATTTTCGTGATGCCTAAATGTCTTGTCACTCGTATTTCGTTAGAACGTGAAGACAATTATGGATCAACCGTTTTAAGTAGCAACCAAACATTCAATTAATCTGTGATCAATAGAAGATTAAAAATGATTAGATCTCACAATAAAACAAAATAAAAAATTCGACGAATCATTGACTAAAATAAAATTTAGTTAGTTCTTATAATTAAGAATTACTATATATCTTAGAAAAATTTCAATGAAAGTTGCCCTTTGCTCCACACGGTTCTAAATTCGCGGCGGCAAATTTTATTATGGTCATTGAGCAAGTTTTAGACATCCTACTACTTACATCAAAACCAATAAAAAATCGACAACTCCCCAATATAATCCACCTCATTAATTTCAAGTATTCATCACTTATTCAAAAACTAATACTAATTAACCATTGTTTATCTCTTTTAAAAAAGAAAAAATAAAAAGGAAATAGCTGCCGGTTTCTTTTCACATAAAAATCAGCCGCTAATTTGAAATCTTATTCAAAACATCAGCCACTAATTTGAAATCTTATTCAAAACTCAATTACACCTCCTTAAATATCAGCCGCTAGTTTTATGTTTATAATAACTAGTAAAATGCACGTGCGTCCGCACGTATTTTACTGAAATAAAACTTTTGAAATTTTAAAAATAAAAATATTAATCAATAAATAATTTATTAAGTATTTGTTCCTCATGAAATATAAATATGCTATTAATGATAATTATACAAAATGATCTTATGTTTTTTATTAGTATTTTGAATTTATAAATGCATATACTTGATACATTTATTAACATTTAAAGATAATAAGCATTCTGAATTTACGAATATATGTATCTAATATATATCAAGAACATTTTCTTCATACTTATCTAGTAAACCTGTGGACATTTTCTATATTTATAAGCAACTTTTGCAAAGTTCTTACTTTAAACATAAACGACTCATTTTGATAGTATACATATAAAAAGTATATCATGTAAGTTTCGTGTACATATTATTTTATATGCTTATAATATGTTACCTATATATGAATATAATTTAACGATTGTAAAGTAAATCCTATGAAACAAAGTTACATTTGAGATAATGATCAGTATATTAAAAAACTTGACGAAGGAATCTAAGATTCAATTTAATTAATTATTATGATAGGAAGAATGGTGAAACTATATAATTTTATTGTTGGTTGTAAAAGGTTAAACATATACTTTAATTTAATCATTATAACTATCATTTAATTGTTTTCTAAATTATATTTTTATCGTTCCTATTTAAGTGATTAAACTTACAAACCATACATACAAATCCAACATATCTCCCTGCATAATGAATGCGTTCATATTTGACGGATGGATTATGCATCATGGAATTACTCTATCTTCAATCTTATATGTTATACTATCTTTGGATTAGATGATCTACTCGTCTTATTTTTTTTCCTTCTCAAAATACCATTCCGTTTATCACTCAGGCAAAGAATTCTTCGTGAGGCATAGATTACGTTATATGATTCATATGCAAAGCCCTCCCGTGGACGAATCAACAAATTAAACATTACCTCAAATCTATGCAAAAATGTAATTAAAAAGTCTTTAATTATCTTCATGTTGTGAAAACTGAAGCTGCTGAATTAGTCTACGGATCCAGATTATCTTGTGAAACTTATTTTGGACAATTTGTCAGATGACTATAAAGAGTTGGCTAGGGTTCAAGTATTTTACACCACATTGATTTTGAAGAGCTCCATGAAAAACTACTTAATTATGCGACTCTTCCGTAAAAATTGAAGCCAGTCGTTTTTGCTGGTCTAGTTACAGCTCATTCAGCCGTATGACATCCCTCTCAGAGTTCTGGTTCATTTCACGTCTTAATATTCCTAATTCTTGGAAACAGACACAAAATACTTTCTCGCATGCAGTAGGCACAATTTTTTTGCCTTAAAAAACCTTACATGGGTAGTTGGGTATTTCAGTGTGAAAATTGCAAGGACATTCAGAGAAATTATGCAATTTTTACCAGGTTCAACCTCTTACAAGTCCCTTGCGACGGACACGACGACAAGTGGTGGTTGATTGCCTCAACTAAGGTGCTGTCGCGCGTTGCCCCGTCTCATTCGGTCCAGCCCTTCAACATTGCATCCTCTTAAGAACCTTGGATGCTCCGTAATTTGGCATTACACACGCCTTATTCTAGCAATGAAGACATCATGGTTGGTGATGGAAATACTCTTGCCATCACACACATGGGTTCTACTTTCTCTCCTCCTTTTAAATATTTTACATTGAATGATGCTTGACAATGTCTGAAATCGTCTGGGTTACAATTGAATTGATATATGGGTTAATAGACCTCTGAGTGATGATCCAAATAATTCTTTCGAATGGGTTTGAGAATGGGCCTATGGAACACACAAAAGCGTGAGGGGTGCTGGAGCTTTCTCCGGGGGACACTCTCACGCTCAAGGCAATATTTGAATAGAGGAATTTATGTTAAGACAGTAAGCGAGAATGTATATCAAGCGTATTATGCGCGTACTTTGTAATTGAGGAAGATGATCATTTATATACCTCTCCCCAAGCTTGTGAGAGAGTAGATTATGATGCATTGAAGTCATGGTCAAGTGAGTTTATCACATATTGAAGTAATAGAGCATGTTATGGAGCAGTTATGGCTCAATCTATAATGGAACGTATGTTTTAGAGCCATCACTATAGCAGTTACTATCACGGAGTAATGTCGGTGTGAAGTCCAAAACGATCATTGAAGAGAATGTAATCGTTTCTTGAGGTCGAGGATGACATGTATTATATTGAGCATAAATAACCGAAGTGACCTACACAACGTCGGCAATAAGAGAATGTAGGCGTATTGTATCTTACCGGTTATGAGGGACAGAAGGCGACATGCACCATGTCGGACAGAGGACGACATGCACCATGTCGGACAGAGGACGACATGCACCATGTCGGACAGAGGACGACATGCACCATGTCGGACAGAGGACGACATGCACCATGTCGGACAGAGGACGACATGCGTCATACCGGTTGAAGTTATAAGGGTGGCATGCGATGTACTAAAGATGAGCCTTGATGCTTGAGTCCCGATATCAAGTTGAGAACATGTCGGCCCAAATGTTGATATGACCTTTATCACTCTATGTGAGTCTGAGGAGTACCGCATGTAGGGTGACCGATCTCACTTATTTTAATGTTCGCAGTGTTCTTAGCATGTCACGTAATTTTTTATCTATCTCTTAGCTTTGTCAATCCCATAATATTTCTTTTGAATTCTTACCCTCTAAATTTCTTCGAGTGATCTTCAAACCAGTACTCCTATGATTCAATGAACGTTAAAAATGGATTGTATGAATGATCAAACTCCCTCTTTCCAGCTTATCAGAGTGAATAAAATATCAAAAAGTGCTTGGTATCATCGTCTTGGTCACACATCTACCCCTATTTTCAAGATATTCTTTGTCAAAATGATCTAAGTGTTGCCACCACGACTGTTTATTCTCATTGTTTTGCTTGTTTAGAGAATGAAAGCCACAAACTTTCTTTTGCTACTTCAATTTTATGTTATTCCCCTCCCCGAGATTAATTTCACCGACGTTTGGACATCCCCGATTGTGTCGTGTGATGGTTTCAAATATTACATAATTTTACCAAGTATACCTGGTTTTGTCCATGAATACATATATACGATGTGATTGATGTTTTTATGCGTTTTAAGGCTTTTGTTCAAAAATTCTTTGATACTAAAATAAAATTATATTAATACTGAGGGTGAATACATAGCCTTTAAAAAGTTATTTGGCACAAGAATGTATAATTCATTAAACCACACCCGTGAATACAATTTTTTATAGAGATTTCATCTTATCTTTATTATCACACCTATTATCTATGTTATTTAATACATAACCATGATTGTTATATTTAAGGAGAAAATTAATTAGGGATAAACATTTTTTGAGGGAATATATAGGGAAGAAACTCACTTACACTTCTATTATTTTTCTATTTCTTAAATTTGGTTAGCAAACAACACACTAATTATCTATGTTATTTAATACCTACATTATTATATTTAATGATATAAAATAACTGGAAAAAAAGACCTTTAGTTTATGTGGGATTTTTTTAGATTATACGGTTTACTCTTATGTTCTTCGTATGCTTATGGTGTGTTTGGATTGCTTTACTTAATTATTATATTCATTATTGAAATAAATTAACGTATTGATTGAAATTTTATAAATAAGGTCTTAACGTTGAATAAAAAATAATAAGGTCTTAACGTATTTTTTTAATATAATCATTAATGATTCCTTTTATGGTTAGATTTATAATTGGTTAGATAGATATATGTGGAATTTAATTAAGCCTTATAATTGATTGGATGTATATATGGTATACTAAATAAATTCATGAATGAATTTTTTAATATGACTGAATTTTTTAATAAGTTATTAACGTTGAATCAAAAATTTCTCAAACAAAAAAAATCGTTGAATTCCTATCCCAAAAAAAAAAAAACATTGAATCAAAAAGTAATAAGGTCTTGATATGTTTTTTTTTTTAAAATTAATAATCATTCCTTTTATGGTTAGGTTTATAATTGATTAGATAGATATATATGGAATTTAATTAAGGTTTATGATTGATTAGATGACCATATGGAATGCTAAATTAAATTTATAACAATTTTCAAGGGAGGAAACACTTGACGGGGAAAACACACCAAAAAAACATTGAATCAAAAAGTAATAAGGTCTTGATATGTTTTTTTTTTAAAATTAATAATCATTCCTTTTATGGTTAGGTTTATAATTGATTAGATAGATATATATATGTAATTTAATTAAGGTTTATGATTGATCAGATGCATATATGGAATGCTAAATTAAATTTATAACAATTTTCAAGGGAGGAAACACTTGACGGGGGAAACACACCGGCTCTTTTATAATAGTAATATTTTTTTTTGAAAACCTTGTAAATTTTATTAAAATGAAATGAGTAAATTACAAGGTTTATAGGCCCTCCCGGCCGGCCTCCCCCGAAAACATATGTCCTCAACATACTTTTCTCACCTCTTTAAAACCCTAGTCTAGAAAACCTGGTGTGGAAAAAATCGAGTGCTAGGGAAAGAGTGTGGGCCTCCGTACAGGGGCGGCGCCACCTTCAAGCTTTTGGGTCAATTGACCCTCTAACAAAAAAAAAAATTTATAGGTATTTTTTACACTATTTAAAAATTTTATGTACTAATATCTACTTATCGACCCGCTAAAAAGTTCAAATAATTACCCTTGACCCATAAATATTGATATATTTTTTATATAATGCATTAGAAACTTATAATACAGTGTGCCGTTCTTGATTCCTGACCCGTGTCACACAAATCCTGAAACCGCCCCTGCCTCCGTATATTGGAATAACCAATAAAAAGAAAGTTCAAAAATGAAACAAAAACAAACCAACCAAGGAGATGTAACTCCTTATCGGTACAATGCAAAAGAAAGTTTTCAAAATAAAACCAAAAAAATAGACTGCAAAAGTCTGTGTCTTCCATTCTGCTTCTGCGAAAAAACTCTCCAAAAAAGCATGATGGATCCTAAATATTCATACAACAAAACCCCAACAGCTCTATTAATCTCCAATCGATCTTGGGATCAGCTTGTTTCCATTGTTATGTTTATTGTTAATATTATTGGTATCATAGTAATATTCATAAAAATAATAGAATATTTTTACAGATCGTAAGTGAGTAGTTTGCATTTTCAAGTTGGTTCTGAAATAGGAGATGAACTAGCTAATCCATTAGTTAATGAATATGCTGAAATTAATTAAGATCGGTATGACTTTAAAAAAAAAAAAAAGAATCACATTGAAAGATGTACGCATGATGAACATGTTGATTCATTCGGTTTGACACGTATCTCATTGATACTCTCTCTTAAAAAGATAACTAATGTATCTCAAGTAGTTCAAAGCACTAATTCTTATACAACAACTGCTTCAAAATTAATCGAGCTAACAATTTGATTACATATCAAAGAATGTTTCCATGGCTTTTACAAGAGCTAACAATTTTTCTTTTGACCATCAAATGAGAAGTTTACAAAGCAGCAAATGTGTAAGGAAAAATAAAATAAAATAACAAGTACCATATTCAAACAACATATAGTTACAACTATTAGGATCAAGCGCTTACCGTTGTACTAAAACCAATTGGTGTTAGTAAAGGCGCTACTATATTTCCTTATATCACTTTTAACACGCCCCCTCAAGTGTGGGTCTATAACAAGCCCGGGCTAACATGGCACACAAAGGCATATAAGGGCACACAAGGCCAACAAAGAGGCCCAACACTTGCACAATATAATTGGGGAAACAATGTTGGTTGCAAGGATTGATCCCATGACCTCCCGCTCTGATACCATATTAGAATCAAGCGCTTACCGTTGTACTAAAACCAATTGGTGTTAGTAAAAGCGCTACTATATTTCCTTATATCACTTTTAACAAAGTACCATATTCAAACAACATATAGTTACAACTATCCATGTTCAAAGCTAAACAAAAGATCTTGAGCCCTTTCGATCGCCTTAGATCTTAAGTCGAAGTCGTTAGACAACTTGAGTCGTATGTGATGGAAGAAGGACGCCAATATATAACATTAAGGATGCTTCAATCATAAGGCATGAATATTTGAGATCATGATCCTGCACAACAGCACAAATGAACAATGCATAGAACATGAAAATAGGAGCTAAAAGACGATAAAAAAAAAACATAGAAAATGATACGTGCACAACCAAGGGCTTAGCCAGGATTTTTATGTCGGGGGCTAGAATAATTTTTTTCATAATAATTACATACGACTTCGAGCAAAAAAATTACACAGAAACACCAAATTGATAGCATTTTATACAAGTTGCGAACAAAAGACGTTAAAGAACGAGACAAGCGTTTTTTCTTTCTTTCGTTCTTGATGTGGTTGTGCCATTACGTCTTATACCCTATAAAAGTAAAACTGATTCAGTGTCTCATCATAAATATGAACAACACCATAAACAATAAGAACAAGATCTAAATCAATAGCAATGAACACAACAAAAAAAAAAAAGTATTCCATTTTTACAAAAAGCTTAGACCCTTCATTGATTATAAGTTCCCTGTCCCAGAAAAATTTGGCATTGAAATTATACTACACAACTAAAACAAGTCCAAAAGAACTTATCCTCAGCTCCTTCAGGTGCCTAGTTTGGAACAAGATAACTCAAAGGTTACAATTGTAAAATCATTTATCTCAATCTTTATTTTATTTCCCACTCTAATTAATATACCCAAGTATAATCTCTTTTTTCTACTCCTTTCAAACTCCAATAACTGTTGTAAATAAAATGCAGCAATACATTCGAAAAATCTATGTCGATTAAAAATTAGAAAGATGCGGTTGTTTGCCTCACCCTCATATACCGATACAACACACTACCGGTGTACCACACCGAACCGATTCCGAACTTGGAAAAATCAGCCATTTTATGAACAAACTTTAAATCAATAGCAATGAACACAACAAAAAGCTTAGACATTTGCCGAATCAATCATTTCAACAACATCATTTTTAATGAGCCAGTATCAATTAAATACGAGCCAGTATCAATCATTTGCCAGTAACAAAAAGCTTTGACACAACTAAAACACTACTCATACCGTCTAAGCAATACTATTACCCAATTCAACAAAAAGCAAAAACAATAGCACTTCATAAACATTCAATAGAGAAATGAAGAAATATCTATACAATGGAAACAATTTCAGTAAATCTGCTACAGAAATCGCAAAACAAAATCACAAATAGAGAGCTAAGCAAGTTACCTATAACCCTTCATTGATTAAAAGTTTAGACAATGAGAATTCAGAAATTAACAAGTTCGGACACATACCTGTTCAAGCAATGCTGCAAAGCCTGCAATAGCCAATAGCACAAAGCCCTAAAGGCCTAAACCATCCCTTCTTTCAAAATGGAAAACTTCAATAAATCGAACCCTAGAAAATAAAATTGAGGTCAATGGACATTGGCGTGTTATGCTTCTCTTGAAGAATTTTTTCGGTGAATAATTGAAGATTAGAATTACCTTGAAGAATTATCTTGATTCTTGAAGAATTGAAGATTAAAGCTCCTGCGCTGCTGCTCCTTTGCCTTACGAGGACGACGAGTTTTGTTTTGTTTTGAGATATAATGAATTGTGAAAAAAAAAGCTAATTCTCGAGAAAGAAAAAAAGGGCTGAAATGGAATGTTTTTATTATTATTATTTTTCCTAAAAAAATGAATTTTTTTTTTAATTTATAAAAAAAGCTGAAAATGTTAGCGTGGTGGGCTGAACTGATGGGCTACAGGTGGGCCGAACTGGTGGGGGCTAGACTCAATTCTATAATTCTTTTGCTATATACCTAAAAAAAAAAAGTCTGGGCAGGCTTAGCCCACCCCTGTCTATGGGTAAGTCCGCCCTTGTGCACAACACAATCACCAGCTACTTTTTAGTCATTGATTAAAGTTTAAGCTCATTGTTTATAGTGTATCTTATCATAATCAATGGATCAAAAATGTGTAGTGAATATGCAGTACACATATTGTATAATGGATGTATAACCACGTAAAAAAGCATAGCGAAATACATGGAAATGTCTTGCAAAAGCTATCTCATCAGAATGTAATAGGCACAACCATTCAATAACGAAAATGCAGGCATGAGGCATCTTAATTAATTGAATGTACAAACTTTCACAACAAAGGAATCGAAAGTGCTCACCAAGAACATGTTAGGAAATTATGTTAATTATTAGTTAATTAAGTTGGTTATTACCTAAGGCTATGTCAGCCATGTTATTTCGAATTTTCAGCATGATTTCCATTACTAGAGTAGTTTTGCATGTTTCCCATTAGTAAGTAGTTATCTGTAAAGTTTAAGCCATGATCCCATGATTCCTATTTTATAGGAAGTGACTAGTGGGTAGTTTATTACTACTTGTATATATATATTTGATCCATCAATGAAATTTCTCAAGTTTTCTCAAAATACTATCTCTTCCATAAAAGTTATCAGTGGTATCGGAGCCATATTCTCAACCGCAGTTGGAGAAAAGATCCATGGCAGAAACAAATTTTTTTCAGGCTTCCATCCCAAAGTTTGATGGATAGCATTATGATCACTGGAGCATGTTGATGGAGAACTTCATGCGTTCTAAGGAGTACTGGACCATCACTGAACAAGAAGTGGCTGAACCAGCAGGAAATCCACCCCCAAGTGAGGCTCAGAGAGCAGATTTTGAGAGCAAACAAACTCAAAGATCTGAAGGCCAAGAACTATATGTTTCAAGCAATAGATAGAGCTATCTTGGAGACCATTCTCAACAAGGAGTCATCAAAGGATATATGAGATTCAATGAAGAGAAAGTACCAAGGAAATGCCAGAGTGAAGACATCACAGCTACAGGTCTTAAGAAGAGATTTTGAAACCTTACAAATGAAGGAAGGTGAATCTGTCTCAACTTATTGTGCCAGAACCATGGAAATCTGCAATAAAATGAGGTTTCTTGGTGAAAAGATGGAGGATGTAGCAGTTGTGGAGACAATTTTGAGGACACTAATCTCAAAATTTGATTATGTGGTATGCTCCATTAAGGAGTCAAAAGACATTGATGCTTTGTCTCTTGATGAATTGCAAAGTTCTTTGCAAGTTCATGAATAGAAGATGAAGAGAGAATCAAAAGCATCCAATGAAGAGCAGGCCTTGAAAACCACTGCCTATAATAGCAATTATAGAGGCAGGGGTAGAGGCAGAGGAAGAGGTAGATGGAGGACTACCAAAGATTCTGACAGCAGGGACACTCTCAGGCATCCAAGTTTGGAGAAGGTAGAGGTACTGCAAGTGATGATGGTCAAATTGGTACCATTATTTACCATCAATCTACCCTGGATTTGTATTCTCAATGCGAATAATATGTTTGAAATCATGGGTTAATTAGCTAAATGTCACTAAGCCACGTCCGGGGTGACGAAATTGGTATTATGCGTATTAACCGTGTATTTTATGCGTTATTTGCTAGAAATAGAAGATACTATGTGTGCTATGGTTTTATTGACAGATGGATGAGTGTTTGAAGCATCATTTGGGCTGAATATAAGAGTTAATCGATAGATAACTGACCCGAACTGAAGGTTGAAGTGTTTCGAGTGGAGATTGGACCCGACAATCTGATTGGTGATCTTTTAATGCAGTTTACGAAGATTTACAAGACGAATTGGGCTTGGACTTCTACATGCAAGTTGTATCTCTTGAAACAAGGATTCCAACGCACTTTGAATCACCCAAATCGGAGTTACGTAGACCAAGTTATGGTCCAAATACCGAAGCTGGGCCTAGGATATTCCAAGTTAAGTCGGCAGCAGGAAAAAGACGAACTTAACCTCGGTAACCCGGGAGGTACCGCCTACTTACCGAGGCCCAGAATCTTCCAGAAACACGTTTTCTTGTCCTCCAAGCATTGGGTTTACCCCTAAGTCGGTTTATACACCTATATAAAGCCATTCAGAGCTGTGAATTTGTAATCATCTTCCATTCCATCTATTCTTCATCTCTTTTCTAGTTCTTCATCAACTAGCTACAATGTAGTCTTTCGGGAATAAAGTCTTCTTTTATTTTTTCTTTTCTTCTTGTAAATAAGTCATGAGTCTTTCATTATTGAATTGTGCTTGGTTTACGATCTTCATAGATCGATTCGAGTCGCCGGAGAGAGAGAGAATAGAAGAGTAGGTCCGTTCTTCGTCATGGGTAAGATCTATTCCAATGTTTTATTTCTTTCTTAGATTCATGATTGTGCTTGTGTTTTTGATCTAGATTATGCTTGCATCTAATCATCTATGAATTAATTAAACGAACCTTAATCTTTATTCGATTAGTTAATATGAAACACATAATTATAGGTTGCGCTCTTCAGATCTGCGATGGTCTTTATCGCTAGATCTGAATACCTAGTACGTAAATCCTAATCATGTGGTTCGGCGTCAGCTACGTTGATCGATATATTTAATTTACATGTTAGTAGCCTGATCAACTATTTGCATGTCATCGTAAATTAACATGAAGGGCTGTTAGTGAAGTGTTAATTAGGCCAATATCTTGATGGACCCTAGGAACATGCTGGTCAATGTCGACAGCTGTCTAGGCGGGTTTGCGGTATGAGTTAGCGTTCCATATCGGCAATTCTAGTTCGTTATGCGTATGGGCTATTATGGACAAACTAAGGAGGGTAGCTGGCGTATAGATTATCTACTGCCATTGTCGGAGTAGATAGGCTTAGGAATTGCACCCGTAGCTTAATTACAAATATGGATCAGATGAGGATTAAGGGGAGATTAGTTATGAATAGTTTGGTTAATGCCTTTTCGATACATGATTGATGATTGGTTTATTTGCATCCCTTTACTGTTCCTTTAGGTTGGTCAATGACCACCCCTATCTGGTTGACCTATGAATTGTGGTTGTGTTTAGCATTATTAAATAATAGTCTCTGTGGGATCGACCTTGACTCGCCCTTGCTATACAACGATTGACCTAGTACTCTTGCAAGTACGTCGTGTGTATTAGTGAATTGCACACGCGATCAACAAGCAAAAAGAATGTTGAATGCTTTAGGTGTCACAAGTTTGGACACTATACATCAGAATGCTACACCAAATTGCCAGCAGACAAAGAGAAAGGGACTCAGTAGAGTCACTTTGCTGACAAGGAAGAGGATGAGACTCTGCTGATGACTACTCAGCATGAGCAGACTTCGATCAGCACCCCAAGTATGGTATGTTGATACATGATGCACTAATCACATGTGTGGTAATAAGGAATCATTCTCTTATTTGGATGAATCTTATCATTCAAAGGTGAAATTTGGAGATAACTCCTCAGTGAATGTTAAGGGAAAAGGAAATATATGCATCAGATCCAAGAATGGGACATCTGAAACCATTTCTAGTGTGCTATATGTTTCCTGATCTGAAGTGCAATCTGTTAAGTGTTGGACAGTTGCAAGAAAGGGATATGAAATTATTCTAAAGAATAAGGAGTGTGAAATCAAGGATCCAAGCAAGGGAATCATTGCAAAAGTTCCCATGAATGCCTTGTTTCCTTTGGAAATTAAGGAGCCATAAGCATGCCTTATGGAAAAATTGAAAGATGCATCTTGGTTATAGCATTATAGATATGGACATCTCAATTTTGGTGGATTGAAAACTCTTCAGCAGACGGAAATGGTTAAAGGACTTCCCCAAATTCAGACTCCTCAGCAGATCTGTGAAGAATGCACAAAAGGAAAGCAACACAAGCATCCTTTCCCAAAAGGGAAGGCTTGGAGGGCAAAAGAAGTGCTGGAACTCATCCATTCAGACTTGTGTGGCCTAATCAACCCATCATCGAATGGAGGTAAGAGATATTTCATTACATTTACTGATGATTTATCTAGAAAAACTTGGATTGAATTCTTGTCAGAAGAATTTGAAGCATTGAATGCATTCAAGAGCTTCAAATTGTTAAGAGAAAATGAGACATGTCAGTATATCAAGAGTCTGAGAACAGACAAAGGAGGAGAATTTTGCTCACCAGAGTTTGAAGATTTCTGTACCAGTAATGGAATAAGAAGGGAATTGACAGCAGCCTATACACCACAGCAGAATGGTGTATCTGAGAGGAAGAATAGGACAATTCTGGCTATGGTAAGAAGCATGTTTGCCTATGGAAATGTGCCTAAAAGATTCTGGCCAGAGGCAGTAAGTTGGAGTGTGCATATTTTGAATAGATGCCCAAAATTCTCTGTGCAGGACATGACACCAGAAGAAGCATGAAGCTCAATCAAACCATCTGTAAGTCATTTTAAGATTTTTGGATGCATTGCTTATATGCTCATATCCCAGATGAAAACAGGAGGAAACTCAGTGATAAAGTGAAGCAATGTGTGTTCTTGGGGATCAGTGGAAAGTCCAAGGCATACAAGTTGTTCAATCCTATAACCGAAAGGATAGTAATCAGCAGAGATGTGGTGTTTGATGAACTAAACACCTGGGATTGGGAAGCAAACAATCCTCAGTTCCATCCAATTCAGAATCTGATAGATGAAGAACCAACTGAGGTTCAGCAAACTCAGGATCAACAGAGTGAGATTCAGCAGACTCAGGGTCAGCAGACTCAAGACACTGAATTGATAGCAGCAGTTGAGGGTTTAGTAGACCCAAGTTTAGCAGACTCAAGTCATGAAATAGCAGCTGAGGGTTCAGCAGACAGACCTCAGAGAACTAGAAAAAGGCCGGCTGGATGACAAATTTTGAGGTAACAGGTTTACCACAGTCAGAGGAGGCCACTTTTTTTTTATTTTTTTTATTTTTAAACCTGTAAATTTTATTACAAAGAGGAAAAGTTACAAGGTTTTTGTGCACACCCCATGCACACTTCAAAACAAAAGACTTCATCAATGCACATACCTCACCTCCCTAAAACCTTAGTCCGGAAAACCCAGTAGGAAAAACCGGGTGCTAAGGAAAGAGTATGAGCCTATGTGCATTGGAAAAACCAACTTCTTAGCCCATGCTCTATTTGCTAGTGATGATCCCATCACTTGTGAGGAAGCAGCAAAAGACAGAAAATGGAGGCAGGCTATGGATGAAGAAATCACAGCCATTGAAAGGAATCAGTCTTGGAGTCTGAGGGATCTACCAAAAGGACACAAGACTATTGGGGTCAAGTGGATCTATAAGACAAAGTTGAATGAAGATGGCAAAGTCAGCAAGTATAAGGCTAGACTTGTAGCCAAAGGATACAAGCAAGAGTATGAGATTGACTACAATGAAGTGTTTGTCCCATTAGTAAGAATGGAGACTATCAGACTTGTGCTATCTTTGGCAGCACAGAATCAGTGGAAGGTAAATCAAATGGATGTGAAATCAGCATTTTTGAATGGTAAGCTGGAGGAAGAAGTATATGTGGATTAGCCACAAGGCTATGTGAAGAAATGAGCAGAAAGCAAAGTGTATAGGCTTAGCAAAGCCTTATATGGACTCAAGCAAGCCCCAAGGGCTTGGTACAATTGTATTGATTCTTATTTTGTGAAGGCGGGTTTCACAAGGTGTCCATATGAACTTCCCCTGTATGTGAATGTTAACAACAAGGGAAGGCTACTGATTACGTGTTTGTATGTGGATGATCTTATCTTTACCAGCAATGAACTCAACATGATAACAGAGTTCAAGAAAACAATGAAGACCAAATTTAGCATGACAGACATGGGATTAATTCAATACTTCTTAGGCATTGTGGTTCAGGAGACTGAGTCAAGTATACTCGTCTCTCAAAAGAAGTATGTGACTGAAATACTCAGCAGGTTTGGAATGAATGATAGCAATCCAGCACACACCATATGAAACTGGTGTGAAATTTAGCAAAGAGAGAGAAGGTGGTAAAGTGAATTCCACCTGTACAAGCAGATGATAGGGTGTCTTCTATATTTGACAGCAACAAGACTAGACATCATGTATGCTGTAAGGGTGGCAAGAAGATACATGGAGTCACCATCAGCAGATCACTTAAACTATATGAAGAGGATACTGAGGTACTTGAATGGAACCATCAATTTTGGCATCAAGTATAGTTCAGCAGGGAAGGCTCAGCTGACTGGATATTCAAACTGTGATTATGCAGGAGATGTTGATGACAGGAAAAGTACATCTGGTTTTGTGTTTATGTATGGAAGAAGTGCTATAAGTTGGTCCTCAAAGAAGCAACCAATAATCACTCTATCTACAACAGAAGCAGAGTTTGTTGCAGCAGACATGGTGCATGTCAATTGATCTGGTTAAGGAGGATGCTGGAAGTTCTAGGTCAAGTTCAGCAGACTAGGAATATTATGTACTGTGACAACAGTTCAACTATCAAGCTATCCAAGAATCCAGTGTTAAACAACACAAGCAAGCACAGAGATGTGAAGTATCACTTTCTAAGAAACCTATGTGAAGAAGGGATCATTGAGTTGCAGCATTGTATGAGTGAAGATCAAATAGCTGATATAATGACTAAAGGACTCAAGAGGGATTAATTTTTGAAGCTCAGAGGCAAGCTAGGCATGTGTGAAGTAATCTAAACTGCCAGCTCAGATTAAGGGAAGGAATGTTAGGAAATTATGTTAATTATTAGTTAGTTAAGTTGTTTATTACCTAAGGCTATGTCAGTCATGTTATTTTGAATTTTCAGCAATACATTGGGCCCTAATAATAAAACAAATTAGCCCACATTTAGCGTTGTTTTTCACTTAGATCATTTCTCGATTTATGCGCGTCATCCTTGCGTATGTGTCCTGTTAATCTTCTCTGTATCGTTCCAATTTTATCGGATGTTTCCGGAGGGACGCATTTATTTTTTCACTTAACACCTCTATGCAAAGGGCAAACAATTGAATGTTCGGTTATTTCCACGTTTTAACGAAGTAGGAGAGGTTATGCAAAACACAATCAAATCAACAAACAAATCACCATGAAAATGAAAATTAAGTCTGATTTATCACTAAGAAATCATAGAAGAATGAAATAAAAAAGGAAAATCCTCTTCATTCAAGAAGATTCTTAAAACACTCAAAAACACATTTTCTTATTCAACAAAAATTAGAAACAAAAAGTACAAACAACCCAATGGAGAAAAGGAATTGCTAGTGGAAAATTAAATAGAAACAAACATTACAAAAGGATTAATTAAACCCTCTCAAAAAGGAAAAAAAAAAAAAAAAAAAAAAACTACAGACTGAGAAATATAATATTCAAAATTAAAGCTGAGCCAAACGACTGATATCAAATGGATTTGCATCTGATGCTTTCGCAGCACTATATGATCTTCTTCCAACTACAATATTTGCTGCTTCTGTTGGGTGAAATGCATCCCAGAAAAGATATTGGTTCCGGTTTCGGCATGGACTTTGGAAAGGTAGACATGTAATTTGGCCATTGTTTCTCCCTACTCCACAACATCCTCTGTTTGTCACTATAAATCCTGCAAACAAAAAACCGCGAAAGAAAATTCAGTTTTGAAGTGTATTGTGTTTAATTTACACCTCCTTAACATTAAATTAGGAGTAATTGAGAAAATTGAAAGAAAAAAAAAGGTGTAATTAATTAATTACCAGAAGCTGAAGGATTGTCGATTAAATCCTGGAAAATGCCATAAGCATCAATGTATATAAATTTTGCATCAGCAAAGTTGCTGTTGAAGGTGTCTACTAGTGCTTTGAGATTGGTATTAAACAATTGAACCGCGCTGTTGATTCTATCTACACATGTACGACCGTCGGGGCTGTTTTGCGCTAACGCGTTTGGACTGCAGCCAATCTGGCCAACTCCTATCAACGCGAATTTTCTCACTCCAAAACTGTACAATGTCTGAACCAAAACAAATCATACCGAACATTAGTCGAATTTCGCTGTTGTGCCCCAACGATAGATTGACTGTGGTGTCATTAACAGTGTCCCAAGAAAAAAAAACATTAATAAGGAGTAAAAGTGTCAATATGAAATATATGATATAGAAATACAAAAATCGTGAAACAAAAGCGACCAAAAGTTAATATATATATTGAAGATCTTATATTGTTGTAGTTACATACATACCCTTAATTGTTGATCATATTGTTGGGTGAGAGCTTGAGCATATTGTTGGGGTGTGAATTGCCTGCTGGTTTGGTAAAAAAGTGGCATGAAATAATTGTTGAGATAATCATTACTGCCTATCCCAATTGAAGTTATGCATTTGCTAAGATAATTAGCTGTTGTATTTTGATCTCCAAATATGTTTATTAATTGTGACACTGTGGTTTTGTAGTTGTTCACTTGTGCTGCAAAACTAATCCTCCCACCCTGCAAAAGAATATATACATATGGAAGATAAAATTAGTATACACAATACATGATTATACACCGAAACGTTGTACCTTTTCACTAATTGTAATTAGTAGTAAAGTTTAGGAGTAGTTATGAGAAATGTGAGGAAAAAAGAAACAGCTTATTAAAGTAAAGCATTTAATTTTTATGATTGTTGTGTGAAAAATTTCTAAAAATCCATGTTGTTGATTACTGTCTTTAAATTGGGATTTTTTTTAAGGGTATAAATTGAGATTTAAAGTTACCAATTGTCGTCCAGTTTCAGCTCTAATTCCAGCAGCAGCAGATGCATAGTTAACTCCTTTCAATATGGCTTGGCCACCAGCATTTGCAAATGGTGGTATATAATCACTAAATCCCAATGATTGAGCTGTGAATTGAGGGAGGGAGGGGGTTAAATATTATTAGAATATCTTTTTACACTGTCCTAATATAATAATAATAGTAATAATAATATGAGGTAACAAAAGATAGATATTGGTTCTTAAAAGATATATATATGCACTTAGAACTTAATTTACTAACGTTTCATGTGCAATAATTTCTTATCAGTAGGCAAATCAATGAAATAAAGTCACTTTACATTCAAATATATATAATAATAATAAGTTTCCATTATGAGATCTGACATTTATTTCCTTTCATTTTAATTCTTGTTTTCGTTATGGGCACAAAATTAAATACATTGTCATCACACAATATCTATCGTGACAGCATAACGTTAGATTTAGACTTTATATACAGATTTATAAGTAATTTTATCTTTTGAAATTTTATGTAGAGAAAAATCACCAAAGAACTTCGACATCTTAAGCAATAATACCTACGCTTCTTCACTCTCTTGTCACATACCTTAACATCAGAAACACACACTCATTCGCCTAGCTACTCGAAAAACGCATCGTTTATGCGAAGTCATTAATCAATAATTAACGTTCATTTACACATACATAAATAATAGATGTTTATGTATCACAATGATAGTATAATTAAGATACTGTTAATGACACTACAGTCGATCTACCCGGCACCATACTTCGAAAAAAAAATTAGACTATGCTGAAGTCAAAAGTAAATTCGACTCTGGAGAGCTAGGTCGAATTTCACTGCAATTAATGTCCCCAAAAATAAATTGATTGTGGTGCCAATAACAATACCCTATAATTGTTATTATAATATAAGCTAGCAAATGATATGAATCATATTGCAATTATATATTACCCTTGTGGTTGTTGAATGTCTCAATTAATTAAAGCCATTGGCCTATTGTGTCATTCTTTCTATTGGATAATGATACATATACTCCAAATGATTATTGCATGTTAATTACATTTCACTTGACATGACGGATAACCAACCTACATTTTCATTTTTCCTGTCGATCATAACGGTAACATATGATAGTTGTGAAGAAATCACGATGTTACTATTGTAGATGTATCATTTTTCTAGGAAAAAAATTGAGCACAAAAAGTAATTGAAAATGATGTGAAAATGTAAATTAACATGCAAATGACATTTTTTCTTAGATGAACAAAAGGAGGAAAAAAAGAACTTACAAATGACATCAACAGTAGTTTTCCCATTACAAAACCTCCCAGTTGGTCCTCTAGCAAAATCAATTCCATATGGAAGATAATTAGCTTTTGCCAAGGAATTAATGTTGTTATTATTCCCATTATCCACCAATGAGTCACCGAAAATGAAGTAACATGGAACTTGTGGTTGTGGTTGTGCCATTACCACACCCACCATTAATGTCACCATTGCACACACAACCATCAAATTCTTTAATTTTTCACACCCCATTTTTGAGAATATCTATGAAAAAACCAAGTTGTTGTTGTAGGGAGTGATGAGATTTATTAGAGAATGGAAGATGGGGGTTTTATATATAGATTTTGAGTGACGGTGATGTAAAGAGGGTGTGCAAATTAATAGTAGAATTTGATTAAAAAAATCGGTTTGACTTTTTATTATAGGTAGGAAGGTAGTAGTAGGAGCAATAAATTTAACGAGGAGACCTGCATTGCCGTCAATTGCTAGCTCGTGAAAGACTTCTCACACGGCAAAAAATGTTGTCTTAAAAAACAAATTGACTTTTTCAAAAAAAAAAAAAAAAATTTGAAACACAACCTAAAAGGTCCCACCTTTATGACAAGTTTGTTTCGTAAAGATTGAGATGATACGAATCAAAAGGATATAACTTTTCTACAATCATTGCAGATTGCTGATGTACTATTAGCAATTATTACAGATTTAACGTCTAATTGAAGAAAACTTGTTTGTATCAAAGAAAAAAAGAATGCCTTTGAATGAATTCGATCTTCCATTACTACGTTTGGATATAAAAAGTGAAATTAATTATAATACATAATTTATGACACCGACTAATGAAGGATGGTGAATAGTAATATAGGGTGGTAGGGTGGGGTAGGATGGAGTAGGGTGGGGTGGTGGGTTGAGGTAGTGCAGGGCATGTAAAGTAGGGGAGGGTGGGGTGAATGACGAAGCCATAAATTAATATTTAGGTGGGCTAGCGGACTATCTGTTTATGATCGGATGAGCTGTATTAATAATTGACCGTGTATGACTGAATTATATAGGTTTTTTTGGTATACTAAAAAAATAACAATTGGATGGACTTAGCCACCTTAAGTCCTCTATTTATCATCGTTTTTGGGTGGGGTGGTATGGTATGGTAAGGTAGGAGTACAATGTGTGATGAGTCAAGGGTCAATAAGGTATGCTAGGTTGGATATAGTTATACACGCTGAGGTGAGGTAACCTTACCTTACCACCCACCTTATGTACGACCTTACTTTACCCCATTTTACACTACCATCTTACCATACCTACCTCACCTCACCCATCCATCCCATCACCTTACCTTACCCACCATACTCTACCTCACCAAACCCTACCCCACCCTATACACACCTGCCATCTACCTCATCCACCTTACCATAACCAACCTTATCCTACTCCAACGACCTTACATCACAATCCACGCACCTTACCTTACCTTATTATTTCTCACCACCCACCCTACCCCACCACCCATCTTACTCGGCCTCACCCAACCTAACCCATCCACCCTACCACATACCATACCATACACAACCCCACCCTTCTTACTTCACCACCAACCCAGCCCCCACCCAAACCTACCCTACCATCATCTCTATCTCATCCCACTTTTACCTACTTTGCATTTGTTTTGTAAATTTTCATTCAATTCCATCTATTTCCAGAGCTAATGAATATGAAACTTTTTCACTCCATTGTCATGAAATTTTATTCAGTTTCATTTCTTATAATCATATTGAAAATCGGAAAGAAATGAAAAATCATTACATCATTTGAAACAAACACATACGCATTTAAGATCTCGTAGAGAATGCAAATCGAGTGATGCGTCTTAAATCTTAATAGCTCAGCGTGCAAAGGTTGCATGTGCACTTCTTCCTGCTAGAAGGAGTTTATATTTACCATATCAAACTCATACACTATAGCTAAAAGATAAGAGTGTATCTACAACACACCTACTCTATAACCACTAATATATGCTCATGAAGCATCAAATATTGTCATAATATAATATTCATATAAGGATAATTCCATTGGCCCATTTATCAAAACTAAAAGGATTGCATTAATGATAAATGATTCCAATTTACAGAATTTTTGAGAATATAGTCCTTTTCAAATATAAATCTATCTGAACAAACAAATCTATCGTAACCAACCGAGTAGAAATAATGCCACAACAAAGTATCAGAACACATATTTGCATCATTAATTATGATGCGGAGCCTATTGATTCATATAAGTCCCATAAAAATCAATAGTGTAAAAGTAGGTTGTGGTATCTTGTTGTAATTATTTTATTGTGTCACAAATATTTGTCAAAATAATATATCCAAACATCATTATCTCGGCCACCTATGGTCAATATCTCTAATTCCATCCCTCAATCTCATGGAAATACAATGGACATTGAGATTGCCTTGCAATCGTGGGCACTCATACCATCACAAAATCAAATTGGCTTCTTAGACATTATTTCCGGTGTTGTTTGTGTTAGTGCATTGCCTTAAACTGAATCGGGGTCGGACCAGATACGACCGATTCTCGTATTACTTAACTGATGATTGGAGTAAAAAAAGACTATATTGATTACTAATAAATTACTTATAGCAGCTGACAACCGACAATAAACAATCTTTTCTATCGTAATATTTAAGAGACTTCTCGTTGAAAACCCATCACCGAAAGGCAACCCTTGAGATTTCAATAAAGATTATGAGATCCGGCAACGTTATAGATCTCAGATACTTAATTCTAATCAGTGTTGCTCACTTCAATATCGTTATATATAATTAGATAATTCATTGTCGTGACAAGAACAAGTATTTTCGTGATGCCTAAATGTTTTGTCACTCGCTATTTCGTTAGAACGTGAAGACAATTATGGATCAACCGTTTTAAGTAGCAACCAAACAATCATTAATCTGTTATCAATAGAAGATTAAAAATGATTAGATCTCACAATAAAACAAAATAAAAAATTCGACGAATCATTGACTAAAATAAAATTTAGTTAGTACGTTCTTATAATTAAAAATTACTATATATGTTAGAAGAATTTCAATGAAAGTTGCCCCTTGCTCCACACGGTTCTAAATTCGCGGCGGCAAATTTTATAATGGTCATTGAGCAAGTTTTAGACATCCTACTACTTACATCACAACCAATCAAAAATCGACAACTCCGCAATATAATCCACCTCATTAATTTCAAGTATTCATCACTTATTCAAAAACTAATACTAATTAACCATGGTTTATCTCTTTTTAAAAAGAAAAAAATAAAAAGAAAATAGCTGCCAGTTTCTTTTCACCTAAAAATCACCCGCTAATTTGAAATCTTATTCAAAACATCAGCCACTAATTTGAAATCTTATTCAAAACTCAGTTACACCTCCATAAATATCAGCCGCTAGTTTTATGTTTATAATATTTTATTTTTTTTTGAAAACCTTGTAAATTTTATTAAAATGAAATGAGTAAATTACGAGGTTTATAGGCCCTCCCGGCCGGCCTCCCCCGAAAACATATGTCCTCAACATACTTCTCTCACCTCTTTAAAACCCTAGTCAAGAAAACCTAGTGTGGAAAAAACCGAGTGCTAGGGAAAGAGTGTGAGTCTCCGTATATTGTGATAACGGTCATTTTGTGCCCGTTATTCTATGATCTTTATCCCCGATTCTAGTTTAAATGAGCTATAATAGAGTAATAATAAGTCGTAATACGCTTAAGTTGCATATGCCGAGAGTTATGATTCGTTATTGTGTATTTGGAGGTTTTATTATATTATTTGATGTTACAGACTGTATTTCATGCTATATTTGTAGTAACTCATTGGGGAGTGCAAGGATGGACTTCGGAGAAGCTTTAACGGATTGCAGACAAGTTCAGAAAGCCCAATGCATAAAAAGACGGAAGCCCAGAAGCATACAAGGCTCGGTCGACCGAGCCTATGCATTCGGTCGACCAAGTGGGCCTGAAGCCCAGCAGCAGTCCGGCACATTGTTTGAGGCGGTTAAGGTTCAGTAGTGTCGGCATTTAAGTCGGTTTTCTTAAGTCGGCTGTAGCTTTATATAAACACAAGTCTTTGTATTTTTTAGAACACACAAGTTTTTTACACCAATATCAATTTATATTTACATATAAGCAAATAAGGATTCATTAGGCTTGTGAAGGAGCTGGGGGTGCAATCATGTAAGCCCTAGTTTTTCTTCTTGTTTTCTTTTAGTAATCAATTTCCCAATTATGCTTTGATTGTTTGAGTAGTTATTCATATCTAGATGATGTAGATCTAGGCTATGACGTTAGGGAGGTGGTGATGCCTTGTCTATGAGGATCTCATACCCTACGTCCTCTTCCTACGATTTATGGATGAATCTACGTGTTTAATTTACGTGTATTTAGATTAATTTATATAATGTCCTGATGATTCACTATATAATCCGATTCGTATGAGAAACGCTGGGAAATATATTCGGGGATGTAATCTGCGGGAGTGAAGCAGTGTCACTCGGTCGACCGAGTGTCTCTATTCGGTCGACCGAGAGCCTTTACCCCGTTTCATCCGTTAATCGATCACGTCTTTATGATTAGGTTAGCTTAATTGAATCGTTATCTCGGTAGGTATGGCTATGGCTACGTCACTCGCTTAATTTAATTAAAACGTGTAAAAAGGAAATACCAATATAAAACTCTTAGGTGGGCTTATGAATTGATCTTCACGGACGTTCAGCGTTATCTAGGTAGGTTTATATTAGGGAAATGCGCGCACCTGCTTATACGTAGATCGTAAACTAGCATGAGACTATGACTTGGTAATTGTTAGTTGGACGAGAGTTTGAGTGATCGTTTAGGAAGTACGCCTAACCATAGGAATGTTGCCTAGACGAGGTGTACGGTTAATATCGGCATCCTTAGAGTCGTAAGCGTGTGAGTTATATGAGATGGAGGCACTTAAAAGGCGAAGTCACGTAACAATACCACAGTGATCTAGTGACCTACCGGTGCTACGTCAAGTTTTAGAGGATGAATCCCGTAGCCAATATAAACAGATATGAACGGATTAATAGTTGATAAGTCTTGTTGTTATATAAATTGTCTAGGTCCAAATGATTACGGTTATAATTGGACAGTTGATTACGTTATTTGTTTCCTTATTATTTGTTTATATGTTTGAGTGTGTCTTTCTTTTCTCGTATCCTATGTTGGTCATAGACCGTCTTTGTCAAACGGAATAAATAGGTTGACTATTTAAGTTAGGATCCGCAAATTGATTCTCTGTGGGATCGACCTCGACTCTATCTAGCTATACTGCGATTGAACCTAGTTCACTTGCTAGTGGTTATTTAGGCATCGAGTTAATAATTTAACTTGACCTCAATCAAGTTTTCGGCGCCGTTGCCGGGGAATCAATGGTCCAGTTGCTTAAATAATCTACTTAATTATTTCGTTTATCTGTTTTCTTTAAATAAAAAATAATAAAAAAATAATAAAAAAAATAAATAAAAAATAATAATAATAATAATTATAATAATAATAATAATAATAATAATAATAATCTACTTAATTATTTCGTTTATCTGTTTTCTTTATTAAGATCGGTATGGCTTTAAAAAAAAAAAAAAAAAGGAATCACATTGAAAGATCGATGTACACATGTTGATTCATTCGGTTTGCCTTATTGATACTCTCTCTTAAAAAGATAACTAATGTATCTCAAGTATTTCAAAGCACTAATTCTTATACAACAACTGCTTCATAGTTAAATGAGCTAACAATTTGATTACATATCAAAGAATGTTTCCATAGCTTTTACAAGAGCTAACAGTTTTTCTTTTTACAAAGCAGCAAATGTGTAAAGAAAAATAAAAGAAAATAACAAGTACCATATTCAAACAACATATAGTTACAACTATCCATGTTCAAAGCTAAACAAAAGATCTTGAGCCCTTTCGATCGCCTTAGATAAGAAAGAGGCTGTAGAAAAATACAATGTAAAGCAAATGAACCCTTTTTTGTATTATTTTTCTCTTAATCTTGATACAATGCCACTGCTCTTATTTATAGATGCAGCTTTTAGTTTGTTATTCTAAAAGATAATGCTATCTCTATTTGAATTTAAAAAACAACCATATCAAAACTATCTTATCACTACATAGGAGATCAAGCAAACCTTAAACTCTTAAATAACCGAAGATTACTCAACTTAATCATGATTTAAACTTCCTTATCTCTCCAAAAATAACCTTATAACTCCTAAATCATGATTAACTAACCACGTGCTGATTTGTTTTGCTGATGCCGTTGTATTAACTGCTGCTGCATGGAAATTATATCAGCTGCATGGATATTTGCATGTAGATATGTTAATACTCCCCCTCAAACGAGCTAGGACTTGGGAGTAGGCTGAGTTTGTCTCTGATTTTTTGAAAGACATATTTAGAAAGAGGTTTTGTGAATATGTCTGCAAGTTGGTCTTGAGAGGAGACATGCTTGGTGATTAAGAGTTTCCTAGCCACTTGTTCTCTTACGTAGTGATAGTCAAGTTCGATATGTTTGCTTCTGGCATGAAAGACAGGGTTTATGGTCATGTAGAGAGAGCTGAGGTTGTCACATAGAAGTGTAGGGGTTGTAGATAATGTAACATGGAGTTCTTTGAGGAGGTGAGTGATCCAAGTAATTTCTGCTGCTGTATGTGCCATGGCCCGGTATTCAGCCTCTGTACTTGATCTGGAGACTGTTGGTTGTTTCTTGGCACACCAAGATATGATATTTGGGCCTAGGAAGGTGCAATAGCCTGTGATTGATCGTCGTGTAGTAGGACAGGCAGCCCAATCCGCATCTGAGAAGGCATATAAGTTGAGTGTTGGTGAAGCTTTGAGGTAGATGCCTAGGGTCATAGTGCCTTTGACATATTTAAGTAACCTGTGAACTTGTTGCATATGAAACTGTGTGGGAGATTGCATGAACTGGGACAGAGAATTAACTGCAAAACTGATATCTGGTCTTGTGAATGTAAGATACTGTAACCCACCAATTAGACTTCTGTAAAAAGTAGGATCTGCTGGAGTAGAATGAAGAGGTTGAAGAGGTTTGGAAGCCATAGGTGTGTTTGCTGGCTTGCAGTCTTGCATTGCAGCTCTGTGAACTAGTGTAGTGGCATAATGAGACTGGTGTAGGAGCATGCCCTGAGGTGTATGTTGTAGCTGGACACCAAGAAAGTGATGAATGATGCCTAAATCCTTCATGGCAAATTCTGAATGCAGTTTATCAATAAAGGAGTGCACCAGGTCTTCATTGGAACCTGTAACAAGCATGTCATCCACATAGAGAAGGAGTACTAGGGTACTCTGGTTAGTGTGATATATGAACAAGGATGGATCAGATAAACTGCAGTAAAAACCATATGTGAGTAAGAAGGCACTAAATCTGTCAAACCAAGCCCTAGGGGCTTGTTTCAAACCATAGAGTGCCTTGTTGAGCTTGCAAACATGAGTGGGAGACTGAGAATCACACATACCTGGAGGTTGCTCCATGTAAATAGTTTCTGTAATATGACCATGGAGGAAAGCATTCTTGACATCTAGTTGTCTTACAGGCCAGTTGTAGGATAAGGCTAGGGACAGGATGATCCTAATGGTGCTTGGTTTAACCACAGGGGAATAAGTTTCAACATAGTCCAAGCCATCTATTTGAGCAAAGCCTTTAGCTACTAATCTGGCCTTGAGTCTTTCCAGGGATCCATCAGCCTTCAGCTTGGCTTTAAACACCCATTTGCATCCGATGACATGTATATCTGGGGTTCTGGGGACCAACTGCCATGTATGATTATCTAGGAGGGCTTGCATCTCCTCCTTCATAGCTGTGTGCCATCCTTCATGTTTGAGAGCACTTTTGACAGACTTTGGTTCAGTAGGAATGGTATTATAGGAACTAGTAAGAGCATATTTGGGATTAGGTTTGAATATGCCATGTTGAGCTCTAGTAGCTCTGGGAGAAGGTGGAGGGAATGGAGATGGTGGAGTAGATGACTGAGAAGATGGTGATTGAGGGGCAGAATCAGATGCTTGGGAGGAGGTAGGACTGGCTTGGGATTGAGAAGGAGGGGAGGATTGATCAGAAGTGGATGAAGGTTGGGATGCCTGGGAGGAGGTATAGTCAGAATAATCAGATGGATTGGATATAGATATACCGGAGTCAGAATGATTAGGTGTAGAAGTAGTAATGATGATGTCTGAAAAAACAGGAGGAGAAGATTCTGAGGGAATAGGTGGAGATGTGTCAGGGACATGTGTATGTTGATCAGGGGGAAGCCAAGGATCAAAGAGGCTAAGAACATAAGGTCTGTTTATGGTAGGCATGGTTTTGTAGGGCATGACAGTTTCATCAAAGACAACATTTCTAGACATGTAGAATTTCTTGGAAGGAGGATGGAAACATTTAAACCCTTTTTGTTTATTGCTGTAACCAACAAAGACACATGGCAAGGTCTTGGAATCAAACTTGTTCTTCCTATAGTCCCAAGTATAGGGGTAACATTTGGATCCAAAAATTCTCAGGCTGTTGTAGTCAGGATGAGTGTTGTGGAGAAGGAAATGGGGAGACTCAGTCTTGTTGGTGAGGGATGGGACTCTGTTGAGAATATACACAGCAGTGGAGAAGGCTTCAACCCATAGATACAAGGGTGCTCTACTATGAAATAACATGGTAAGGCCAAGTTCCCTAATAGTCCTATGTACGCGTTCAACAATACCATTTTGTTGAGGTGTGTGGGGACAAGTTAGGAGATGTGTAATGCCTTGACCTAAGAGATCTTGTGTGAGGGGTTTATTATCAAATTCTCCCCTCCATCGTATGTGCGATTTTTGATTTTCTTATTGAACTGAGTTTTGACATATTGACAGAAATATACAAACACATTATGAAAATCTGACTTATGCTTAATAGGAACAAACCATATATATTTAGAATAATCATCTACCAGACTCACATAATAAGAAAATTTACTTATTGAAGCAACAGGGGCAGGCCCCCAAAGATCACAGTGAATTAAATCAAAAATGTTTGCAGAAATATGTTCAGAATATTGAAAAGGGAGCCTTGAAAGCTTGCCTAACTGGCAGCTTTCACAAAGATGCTCAAGTTTATTGGAGCCTAGAACATTAATAAAGCCTTTATTTTGCAAAGCAGTAACAGTGGAAAGTTGGACATGGCCCAATCTCTGGTGCCATACTTCAAAAGTGGAGGACTTGATGGTGTGTGCTGTCAAGGCATGGTGAGCATTAGGGACGGCATAGAGACCTCCTCTACATTCTCCCGTCGGGAGTGTCTGTTGGTCTTTGTTTTCCTTAAGAATAAAACCGGTATTAGTAAAAAGACATTGTGCATTATCTTGTCGGTAAGTTGTTTGACATAAATAAGGTTCTTGGCTATATCGGGAACAAGTAAGACATTCGAATTGTTAAAATGTGATTATTATAAGTCAAATGGATGTTACACTGAACTGTAATAGGAAGAGGCATGTACCATTTCCTACAATGACATGAGAGTGAGGAGGGAAAGTATGTAAGTTGTGGAGTAGTTTAGGGTTACTGTTATATGGTTCTTGCTTTTTGTGTCCATAATCCATTCAGTATCTGCAATAGTATTGTCCAGTGTAAGAGCAGACAGGGCCTGAGGGAGAATTTCTTCTTTTGCCTTGTTGCTCCACCAGCAGATTTTGGAGATGTGGCCTTGCACTCCACAGAATTCACATGTCTCATTCTTGTACCGATCCCTCTCGGCTCTAGACATTCTTAAACACCTTTTTTGGCCGATCTGTTGTTCTTGTTGTACCTACGGATTCTTTGTGCTTGAAAGCCCCTTCCCTGTGAGTTGAATTTAGGATGTGTATCATTCCTCTGTTGTGGTTTTTGACCATAAAAGGCTAGGTGAGATGTATCTGAATCCTTTGCAGCAAACCATGATCTTCTCTGGTCCAAATTTTGCAAATGGCCTACTAATTCTTCATAGGATGGCTTGTGCATAAGCATGGTTGTTGTAAACATTTCATACTGAGGTCCAAGGCTGGTTAGAAGGAAGTATACTTTCTCAGGATCAGGGATTGGTTTCCCTATGGCAGCCAAACTATCACACAGACCTTTGAAGTACTGAACATGTTCATTGATGGTTTTTGAGTCATCCTTCCTCATATAAGTAATCTGTTGCTTGAGATTAAATTCTCTTTCCTGGGATTCTTGTGCATATGCACGTTTAAGTGCATCCCATACTGATTTTGCAGAGTCCAAGCCAATAACAAGACTTAGAGACTCCTCTGTCAATGATCCAATTAACCAGGCCCTCAACAACCTATCTGCCTTTTTCCATTTGATGTATTCTGGATTTGGTGTAACAGGATCAGTTGTGGAGGTGCTATTTTGTGTTTGTTCTGGTGCAGGATCGTCACCAGTGAGATGTCCAAGGACATCTTGACTGTCTGCAAAAGCTAAGGCTTGTTCTCGCCAAAGGGGGTAATTTCTGGATGAAAGTTTCAAGGAAATGATGTTGCTGACATTAATAGATGTGGTATTGGTTGGATTTGCAGCCATAGTGATGAATATTTTGTGGTGATTAGACACCAATTGTCTCTGATACCATGTAGAAAAATACAATGTAAAGCAAATGAACCCTTTTTTGTATTATTTTTCTCTTAATCTTGATACAATGCCACTGCTCTTATTTATAGATGCAGCTTTTAGTTTGTTATTCCAAAAGATAATGCTATCTCTATTTGAATTTAAAAAACAACCATATCAAAACTATCTTATCACTACATAGGAGATCAAGCAAACCTTAAACTCTTAAATAACCGAAGATTACTCAACTTAATCATGATTTAAACTTCCTTATCTCTCCAAAAATAACCTTATAACTCCTAAATCATTATTAACTAACCACGTGCTGATTTGTTTTGCTGATGCCGTTGTATTAACTGCTGCTGCATGGAAATTATATCAGCTGCATGGATATTTGCATGTAGATATGTTAATAGAGGCATGCACGAGTCGAATTGTCATTAGACAACTTGAGTCGTATGTGATGGAAGAAGGACGCCAATAACATTAAGCAACCATTTTGAACCCAATTAATTCATTGTCCTTCTCTGAATATATACACATCAAAGTTTTTTTTTAAAAAAAACATCAAAATTCTCTCCTTTACCGAAATCATTACAACTTTTAATCAAAGTAATCGTGATGGAAAATCTAAATAAATCAAAGATGTCTTGCTTAATTCTAATCATGGCAGTACCACAACCCTTGAATCTCTGAATACTTTTGTCCACCGTGAGAGGGCTGCGTGCCGTTGTTGCCTGTTGCATAGTCATCCGTGCCAGACCACGAATCCATGGCAATGAGATTATAACAACGAATTTTGAACCAGATTATCAATTTTGTGTTGAATCTTCAGTTGGGACTGGTCAGCTGTTCTAGTAATGAATTTTTTTTTTTTTTTTTTTTTTTTTTTTTTTTTTGAGAATATGGTAATTAGATTTCAAACTTGTGGATCGGTAAAACAAAACTAAATTCAAACTGGCGGTTTTTTTGGTTTGTTTGTTTTGAAAAGAGATGACCATGGTTAGGTTTAGTGTTTGAAAAAGTGATGAGTCATCAAAATTAATGAAGTGGCCGGATTATATTTTATAGTTGTTATTAATTTTTTATTGATTGTGATGTAAGTAGTAGGATGTCTAAAACTTACTCAATGACTATAGTAAAATTTGCCGCTCTTCTTTCCGATGTCAAAAGCATGGGCATATAGTAACAACCTAATACATTGGGCCTATTCTTCAAAGAAAAAAACATTGGGCCCTAATAATAAAACAAATTAGCCCACATTTAGCACTTTTTTCATTTAGATCATTTCTCGATTTATGCGCTGCGTATGTGTCATGTTAATATTTTCTGTATCGTTCTAATTTTATTGGATGTTTCCGAAGGGACGCATTAATTTTTTCACTTAACACCTCTATGCAAAGGGCAAACAATTGAATGTTCGGTTATTCAACAAAAATTAGAAACAAAAAGTACAAACAACCCAATGGAAAAAAGGAATTGCTAGTGGAAAATTAAATAGAAACAAACATTACAAAAGGATTAATTAAACCCTCTGAAAAAGGAAAAAAAAAAAAAAAAAAAACTCCAGACTGAGAATATTCAAAATTAAAGCTGAGCCAAACGACTGATATCAAATGGATATGCATCTGATGCTTTTGCAGCACTATATGATCTTCTTCCAACAACAATATTTGCTGCTTCTGTTGGGTGGAATGCATCCCAGAAAAGATACTGGTTCCGGTTTCGGCACGGACTTTGGAATGGTAGACATGTAATTTGGCTATTGTTTCTCCCTACTCCACAACATCCTCTGTTTGTGGGTTCACTTAATGATACTCCATCTCTAAAATCTGCTAGCATCCCCTTCAAACCTCAAGTTCTTCTTAGAGCATTGGCTATAGCCCAAAGTTCCACTCTGAAACTCTGAACAAATTTGGGGTATTGTTTATTTATCAATACTATGGTTCATGATATCACCATGTAAATGATAGAAAAGTGGAGTTGGAGGGGGTTCTGTCCACCATATTTCTACCGGTGGCTCAAAGTCCTATACAAAAAGCAAGATAAAAAAAGTATTATTTTATTCACTCTTTCTACTTTTTCCTGTTTTATGGCCCCCTCCTTTCACCTTTCCTTCATGTTTCCTAACCTCCGTAAAATGAGCTATTGTGCGAACAAAATATTTCAAATTGTTAGAAACTTGTCAGTAACCCACCAAATTTTTGTTGGCTATAGCGGATGCTCTTAGAGTGAACTGTACATACAACTTGCTACAAAGATCTTCTCTCTCCTATGTAATTCTTCTTCTTTCCAATTTTCTTAATCTTTTCTCCCAGTCAAAACATTATTAGAGGATTATAATTTTATTTGTTAAATAAAATAAGATGAAAAGGAAAAAATATTTTAAGAGGATTATATAAAAGGTGTTTGTTGGAGTAGATTGATTTATAAAGTATTAAAAAAGTATAACTGAAACGAAAAACGATGTAGTTAAAGGGTGATATAGAATGTTATTGTTGGAGATAGTCTCGTTAACCCTGATACTGATGGTACGTAGAGGGGACATTGCTATTGGTGGGTTTTTACACAAATTTCGATGGTAGATGGCTGTGAGGATTTGTGGGAGCCACGGGAAAGAACACCATTTACATTCACCAAAAAGGTTTCATGAATCTCAAGTTTGATTTATCACTAAGAAATCATTGAAGAATGTAATAAAAAAAGGAAAATCCACTTCATTCAAGAAAATTCTTAAAACACTCAAAAACACATTTTCTTATTCATAAAAAATTAGAAACAAAAAGTACAAATGGAGAAAAGGAATTGATAGTGGAAAATTAAATAGAAAAAAACATTACAAAAGGATTAATTAAACCCTCTCAAAAAGAAAAAAGAAAATAAAACTCCAGATTGAGAATATCATATAATATTCAACATTAAAGCTGAGCCAGACGACTGATATCAAATGGATATGCATCTGATGCTTTTGCAGCACTGTATGATCTTCTTCCAACTACAATATTTGCTGCTTCTGTTGGGTGAAATGCATCCCAGAAAAGATATTGGTTCCGGTTTCGGCATGGACTTTGGAAAGGTAGACATGTAATTTGGCCATTGTTTCTCCCTACTCCACAACATCCTCTGTTTGTCACTATAAATCCTGGGAAAAAAAAAAAAAAAATTCATTTTTGAAGTGTATTGTGTTTAATTTACACCTCCTTAACATTAAGAAGTAATTGAGAAAATTGGAAGAAAAAAAAAAGGTGTAACTAATTAATTACCAGAAGCTGAAGGATTGTCGATTAAATCCTGGAAAATGCCATAAGCATCAATGTATATAAATTTTGCATCAGCAAAGTTGCTGTTGAAGGTATCTACTAGTGCTTTGAGATTGGTATTAAACAACTGAACCGCACTGTTGATTCTATCTACACATGTACGACCGTCGGGGCTGTTTTGCGCTAACGCGTTTGGACTGCAGCCAATCTGGCCAACTCCAGTCAACGCGAATTTTCTCACTCCAAAACTGTACAATGTCTGAACCAAAACAAATCATACCGAACATTAGTCGAATTTAGCTGTTGTGCCCCAACGATAGATTGACTGTGGTGTCATTAACAGTGTCCCAAAAAAAGACAATAATAAGGAGTAAAAGTGTCAATATGAAATATATGATATAGAAATACAAAAATCATGAAACAACAGCGACCAAAAGTTAATATATATATATATATATATATTGAAGTTCTTATATTGTTGTAGTTGCATACATACCCTTAATTGTTGATCATATTGTTGAATGAGAGCTTGAGCATATTGTTGGGGTGTGAATTGCCTGCTGGTTTGGTAATAAAGTGGCATGAAATAATTGTTGAGATAATCATTACTGCCTATCCCAATTGAAGTTATGCATTTGCTAAGATAATTAGCTGTTGTATTTTGATCTCCAAATATGTTTATTAATTGTGACACTGTGGTTTTGTAGTTGTTCACTTGTGCTGCAAAACTAATCCTCCCACCCTGCAAAAGAATATATACATATGGAAGATAAAATTAGTATACACAATACATGATTATACACCGAAACGGTGTACCTTTTTCACTAATTGTAATTAGTAGTAAAGTTTAGGAGTAGTTATGAGAAATGTGAGGAAAAAAGGAACAGCTTATTAAAGTAAAGCATTTGAGTATATACCAATTGTCGTCCAGTTTCAGCTCTAATTCCAGCAGCAGCAGATGCATAGTTAACTCCTTTCAATATGGCTTGGCCACCAGCATTTGCAAATGGTGGTATATAATCACTAAATCCCAACGATTGAGCTGTGAATTGAAAGGGAAAAAAGATAGATATTGGTTCTTAAAGGATATATGTACTTAGAATAACTTAATTTACTACAAAAGTCAGACGTTTCATGTGCAATAATTTCCTGCTACTATGGTTGTTGGCTAATCTTGACAGTGCAATAATTTCCTGCTACTATGGTTGATGGCCATCCCTTTCATTTTAATTCTCGTTTTCGTTATGGGCACATAATTAAATACATTGTCGTCACACAATACCTATCGTGACAGCATCCAATGATAAACGTCAGATGCAGACTTTATATACAGTTTTATAAGTAACTTTATCATTTTTCGAAATTTTATGTAGAGAAAAATCACCCAAGAACTTCAACATATTGAGCAATAATACCTACCCTTCTTCACTCTCTTGTTACATACCTTAACATCAATATGCTAGAAACACACACTCGTTCGTCTACTCGAAAAACACATCGTTTAATTATACCAAGTCCTTAATCAATAATTAACGTTCATTAATTTACACATACTTAATAATAGTAGAGTTATATGATAGTATAACAAAGATATTGTTAATGACACTACAGTCGATCTATCCGGCACCATACTTTGGAAAAAATTCGACTTTACAAAAGTCAAAAGCTAATTCGACTTTGGAAAGCTAGCTAGGTCGAATTTCTCTATGATATCTCCAAAAAATAGATTGATTGTGGTGCCAATAACAATGCCCTATAATTGTTATTATGATATAAGCAAATGATATGAATCATATATTGCAATTATATATTACCTTTGTGGTTGTTGAATGTTTCAATTAATTAAAGCCATTGGCCTATTGTGTCATTCTTTCTATTGGATAATGATACATATACTCCTAATAATTATTGCATGTTACATTTCACTTGATATGACGGATAACGAATCTACATTTTCATTTTTCTAGACGATCATATCGGTAACAGATGATAGTTGTGAAGAAATCACGATGTTACTATTGTAGATGTATCATATGATGTGAAAATGTAAGCATGCAAAGAACGTTTTTTTTAGATGAAAAAAAGGAGGAAAAAAAGAACTTACAAATGACATCAACAGTAGTTTTCCCATTACAAAACCTCCCAGTTGGTCCTCTAGCAAAATCAATTCCATATGGAAGATAATTAGCTTTTGCCAAGGAATTAATGTTGTTATTATTCCCATTATCCACCAATGAGTCACCGAAAATGAAGTAACATGGAACTTGTGGTTGTGGTTGTGCCGTTACCACACCCACCATTATCACCATTGCACACAATACCATCAACAAATTCTTAAACATTTCACACCCCATTTTTGAGAATATGACTTAAAAAATATTTATGAAAAAACTAAGTTGTTGTTGTAGAGGGAGTGATGAGATTTATTAGAGAATGGAAGATGGGGGTTTTATATATAGATTTTGAGTGACGGTGATGAAAAGAGGGTGTGCAAATTAATAGTTGAATTTGATTAAAAAAGTCGGTTTGACTTTTTATTATAGGTAGGAAGGTAATAGTAGGAGCAATAAATTTAACGAGGAGACCTGCATTGCCGTCAATTGCTAGCTCGTGAAAGACTTCTCACACGGCAAAAATGTTGTCCTAAAAAAAAAAAAATTTGAAACACAACCTAAACGGTCCAGTGTCCCCCTTTATGACAAGTTTGTTTCGTAAGGATTGAGATGATATGAAATCAAAAGGATATAACTTTTCTACAATCATTGCAGATTGTTGATGTACTATGAGCAATTATTACAGATTTAACGCCTAACTGAGGAATACTTGTTTGTATCAAAGAAAAAAGAATGCCATTGAATGAATTCGATCTTCCATTACTACGTTCGGATATAAAAAGTAAAATTAATTATAATACATAATTTATGTCACCGAGTCATGAAGGATGGTGAATAGTAATATAGGGTGGTAGGGTGGGGTAGGATGGAGTAGGGTGGGGTGGTGGGTTGAGGTAGGGTAGGGCATGTAAAGTAGGGTAGGGTGGGGTGAATGACGAATCCATAAATTAATCTTTGGGTGGGCTAGCGGACTATCTTTTTATGATCGGATGAGTTGTAATAATAATTGACCGTGTATGACTGAATTATGTAGGTTTTTTGATATATCAAAATATGATAACTGACTGTGTTGGATTGATAACTTGCCTATATGAGTGTGGAAGTCAAGCCGCTTTCTATGAGTACAAACCGTCTCTAGAGCACTCATGAATTTCGGGATATAACGCATGACCATTAATGAGTTGGAACAAAGAGACACTCTTTCACCGGAATAGTATGTGTGATAACTCCGGTTACATCACTATGGGGTCCTTGGTTCAAGATGCCGTCACTATAGCACCCTGATGAAACTTTGATCAGTTATTTACACTAAGTGGAAGTTCAAAGTCAAAAGCTACTTTCATTTATGTACGATTTCCTACAATGGCTTGATCCCCAAAAGGGTACGTAGACAATCACATTAGGTGATGCAGCCGCTTCACAAATTTGTTTTCTTACATATAAAATGTGTTTTGAAAAAATAGGGGGAAATTGTTAGATAATTTTTCATAAATAAATATTTTGATTATCGTTTGCATGCGAGTTTCCATACGAATTAATGTTATTGCAACGAAACGGGGTTCGACCTGCCCGGTCAGGTCGTGGTGGGTCAAGGGGCGGCTCCTTCACAGGGGTCGATAGGGCAGTGCCAACTCGTGGGGGTTCAGGGGCAACTCCCCCGAAACATAAACAGCTTCATGCATCAGTTCATGAACGAAAACATCTGTTTGGATTCATGCATCTCTTCAGATTCATGAACCTGCGAAGAGATGCACCTCATGAATCCAAGAGTTGTAGTTCTTGGCCGAACTGTGTTTCTTGCCTTTTCATGGAAGAATACCCCGTTCGTTAATAGGTATTTTCAGTCCATAAAAGGCATAAGCATGCAAACGATTTTCTTCTTAAGTTTTGAAAGCATCATCAGACCAAAAACTAGAATGTCCTCGGGTTTGATTCAAACAAATCACTGTTTGAATTAAACACCTCCATTGTATCTTGAGAGAGATTTTTGTTTGATCCCTAAGTGACAAATCATGTGGGACGAAACATCTTTTAAAAGACAATGTCCTTACGTGCCTTAGAGTTTCTTCTAGTCTGTCAAAATCTTAAGTTTCAAATTTTTACAATAGTTTTAAGAGATGTCTTCGTTTAAGGATTTGACACTGAATGACTCCGTGGCACCATCGATCCAAGTAATGAATCAGAACTTAGTTCGTCTTGATTGATTTGATGGGCACAACTTTACTCGCTGGCAAGAGAAAGTGTTGTTTTTCTTGACAGCAATCAAACTATCTTACATTTTGAGTGATGTTCTTGCACCAATTCCTGAAGAGAATGAAGATGATCCTGATGAACGCAAGAGGGAATTGCAGGAACCGAGGCAAAATAGAAAGGATGACGACTTCTTGTGCAGGGGACACATTCTAGAGCTGGACAACAAATATGTCATTGAAGAGGCAAGCAATTAGAAATTTTTGATTGGTAACTATTTTGACTTCAAAATGACTAATGATAAGTCCGTTCTTACCCAAGTTCATGAATTACAATCCATTGTTGCTAATCTTAAAAATGATGAATTTAACTTGCCTATAACATTCCAAGTTGGAGCAATTATTGCTAAATTGCCAACTTCTTGGAATGGTTATAAAAAAGAAACTTAAACATGATGAAACCAAGCATACCCTGGAATCATTCATGTGTCATTTGCGTATTGAGGAAGACTCTAAAAGAGAGATTGAGGGCAGCCAATCTGGAAACAAATGTTTCAAGAATCTCAAGTTTGGATTTATCACTAAGAAATCATTGAAGAATGTAATAAAAAAGGAAAATCCACTTCATTCAAGAAAATTCTTATAACACTCAAAAACACATTTTCTTATTAAACAAAATTTAGAAACAAAAAGTACAAACAACCCAATGGAGAAAAGGAATTGATAGTGGAAAATTAAATAGAAACAAACATTACAAAAGGATTAATTAAACCCTTTCAAAAAGAGGAAAAACTCAAGATTGAGAATATCATATAATATTCAACATTAAAGCTGAGCCAAACGACTGATATCAAATGGATATGCATCTGATGTTTTTGCAGCACTATATGATCTTCTTCCAACTATAATATTTGCTGCTTCTGTTGGGTGAAATGCATCCCAGAAAAGATATTGGTTCCGGTTTGGGCACGGACTTTGGAATGGTAGACATGTAATTTGGCCATTGTTTCTCCCTACTCCACAACATCCTCTGTTTGTCACCGTAAATCCTGTGAAAAAACGCGAAAAAAATTCAGTTTTGAAGGTGTATTGTGTTTAATTTACACCTAACTCCTTAAAATTAGAAGTAATTGAGAAAATTGGAAAAAAAAAAGGCGTAATTAATTAATTACCAGAAGCTGAAGGATTGTTGATTAAATCCTGGAAAATGCCATAAGCATCAATGTATATAAATTTTGCATCAGCAAAGTTGCTGTTGAAGGTGTCTACTAGTGCTTTGAGATTGTATTAAACAATTGAACGCGCTGTTGATTCTATCTACACATGTACGACCGTCGGGGCTGTTTTGTGCTAACGCATTTGGACTGCAGCCAATCTGGCCAACTCCAATCAACGCGAATTTTCTCACTCCAAAACTGTACAATGTCTGCTCCAAAACAAATCATACCAAAATTCAGTTTTTCCTTTTTGGGATAAAGACACTTTTGTTGCCTTTTTGTTTTCACGATTTTTGTACTACTATCCTCATTGATTTTTGATCTTGACATTTTAACCCCTCATCTAGCTATACATTTTCTTTACATGTTTCAGTCTAGCATAGTATAAAGACATTTTTGCTCTGTTTTGTTTCACGATTCTTGTTCTTCTATCCCAATGCATGTATCATCTTGATACCTTTCCCTCATCCATGCATTTTTTGTACACTTTTAGTCTAAAATGCCACGTGTCGAAATCTAGCATTGAATGTACAACATGCTCCATCTAGTACAAACTTGACACGTGGCAAAACTGGACCGAAAAAGGTAAAAAACATCATAGATAAAGGAAAAAAATACCAAGATGATACATTGAGATATATATAAATGCAAGAAAACATGAAATCAAAAGAACCAAAAGTGTCTTTATCCAATCTAGCATTGAAGTCATGACAAACTCGGACTAATGTAAAGTTGAATGTGACAAAAATGAACTGAAAATGTAGAAGGAAAAAAAGCGCATTGTTAATGACACCACAGTCGATTTACTCGGGCACCACACTTCGTACGAATTTGAATTTTATAGAGCTCGAAATCTGTTTTCAACCAATCCAAAGTCGAATTTCGTGCATAAATTCGACTCTGGAGAGATCAAATTTCACTGTGGTGCCTCAACGACAGATTGACTGTGGTGTCATTAACAGTACTTATATTGTTGTGGCTACATACATACCCTTAACTGTTGATCATATTGTTGAGTGAGAGCTTGAGCATATTGTTGGGGTGTGAACTGCCTGCTGGTTTGGTAATAAAGTGGCATGAAATAGTTGTTGAGATAATCATTGCTTCCTATTGCAATTGAAGTTATGCATTTGCTAAGATAATTAGCTGTTGTATTTTGATCTCCAAGTATGTTTATTAATTGTGACACTGTGGTTTTGTAGTTGTTCACTTGTGCTGCAAAACTAATCCTCCCACCCTGCAAATAAAACATAAATATGGAAGATAAATTTAGTATGCACAATAGAGGAGAATATATACATCTTTTATATAAAAAAACCAAGAATGGTACTCCATCTTTACCGAAAAACTGTGACTTATATTGATCAAAATTACAAAAAAAAAAAAAAAAGATGAAAGATGAGGGACTGGTCAAACCTAAACAAAAGAAGAGGGATAAATCACGGCTTTTCGGTAAAGATGGAGGGCTATTCTTGCAAAAAAAAAAAAAAAAAAATGAAACATGGGGGATTGGTCAAACCAAAACGAAAGAATAGAGTCACAGTTTCTCGGTAAAGATGAGGGGACCATTTTTGCTATTAGCTCGGAGTAGTTATATGCAATGTGAAGAAAAGCAAGAAAAATAAAAGGGTAAGCATTTGAGTATATACCAATTGCTGTCCAGTTTCAGCTCTAATTCCAGCAGCTGCAGATGCATAGTTAACTCCTTTCAATATGGCTTGGCCACCAGCATTTGCAAAGGGTGGTATATAATCACTAAATCCCAATGATTGAGCTGTGAATTGAAAGGGAGGGAGGGGTTAAATACTATTAGAAAATCTTTTAACACTGACTTTACTACAAAAATCAGACATTTCATGTGAAATTTAGTGCACTTGGGTGATCTTTCCTGTCACTAGGCACATCAATGAAATATATAAAGTCACTTTACCTTCAAATATAATACAATAAAAAGTTTCCAATATGAGATCTGACACTTATTTCCTGCTACCATGGTTGTTGGCTAAATCTTGACACACTTCACTTTGAGTGTTTCTCCCCATCCCTTTCATTTTTTTTTTCTTGTTTTGATTATGGGCACAAAATTAAAAACATTTTCATCACACAATACCTATCGTGACAGCTTACACATGATAATGTTAAATGTAGACTTTATATACAGTTTTATAAGTAATTTTATCATTTTTCGAAAATTTATGTGTAGAGAAAAATCACCCAAGAACTTCGACATCTTAAGCAATACCAACCCTTCTTCACTCTCTTGTCACATACCTTAACATCGATCAATACGTTAGAAAACACACACTCATTCGTCTACTCGAAAAACACATCGTTTATATGAAGTCATTAATCAATAAACTATGTATCACAATGATAGTATTATATATATGACCATGATATAAGCAAATGATTTGAATAATATTGATATTATTACCCTTGTGGTTGTTAAATGTTTCAAATCAAAGCATTGACCTATTGCGTTATAACGATTAGTGCATGTTACATTTCACTTGACATGACGGATAACAGATACAAACATAGACACAGATGATAGTTGTGATAAAACACACGTTGCGTACGTACTGTTGTAGATATATCATTTTCTCGGGAAAAAAAGTACAGCACAAAAAGTAAAAACAAGGAGGAAAAAAGAACTTACAAATGACATCAACAGTAGTTTTCCCATTACAAAACCTCCCAGTTGGTCCTCTAGCAAAATCAATTCCATATGGAAGATAATTAGCTTTTGCCAAGGAATTAATATTGTTATTATTCCCATTATCAACCAAAGAGTCACCGAAAATGAAGTAACATGGAACTTGTGGTTGTGGTTGTGCCATTACCACACCCACCATTGCACACAATACCACCAACAAATTCTTAAACATTTCACACCCCATTTTTAGAATATGACTTAAAAAAATATCTATGAAAAAACTAAGTTGTTGTTGTAGGGAGTGATGAGATTTAGAGAATGAAAGATGGGGGGTTTTATATAGATTTTGAGTGACGGTGATGAAAAAAGGGTGTGCAAATTAATAGTAGTAGAATTTGATTGAAAAAGTCGGTTTGACTTTTTCTTATAAGTAGGAAGGTAGTAGTAGGAGCAATAAATTTAACGAGGGGACATGCATTGCAGTCAATTGCTAGCTCGTGAAAGACTTCTCACACGGCAAAAAAGTTGTCTTAAAATTTTTTTTGAAACACAACCTAAACGATCCATTGTCCCGTCTTTATGACAAAGCTTGTTTCGTAATGATTGAGATGAAATGAATTTAGAAGAATATTATTTCTCTGTAATTATTGCAGATTGCTGATGTATTATGTGCAATTATTGCAGATTTAACGTCTTATTGAGGAATATTTGCTTGTATCAAAGAAAAAAGAATGTCATTAAATGAATTCGATCTTCCATTACTCCGTTCGGATATAAAAAGTGAAATTCATTATAATACATAATTTATGACACCGAGTCATGAAGGATGGTGAATTAATGGTAATATAGGGTGACATGGTGGGGTAGGATGGAGTAGGGTGGGTGGTGGGTTGAGGTAGGATAGGGCATGTAAAGTAGGGTAGGGTGGGGTGAATGACGAAGCCATAAATGTTGCCAAGGAATTAATGTTGCTGTTAGCTGATGTACTATGTGCAATTATTGCAGATTTAACGCCTAATTGAGGAATACTTGTTTGTATCAAAGAAAAAAGAATGTCATTGAACGAATTCGATCGTCCATTACAACGGTCGGATATGAAAAAAGTGAATTATAATACATAATCTTTGACACCGAGTCATGAAAGATTATGAATGGTAATATAGAGTGGTAAGGTGGGGTTGGATGTAGTAGGGTGGGGTGGTGGGTTGAGGTAGAGTAGGGCATGTAAAGTAGGTTAGGGTAGGGTCAATGACGGAGCCATGAATTAATCTTTAGATGAACTAGTGGACTATCTGTGTATTGTCGGGTGAGCTGTATTAAGAGTTTTCACTCCGTTTTATGAAATTTTATTCAGTATCATTGTCTTATAATCATATTGAAAATCGGAATGAAATGCAAAATCATTGCATCATTCGAAACAAACACATAGGCATTTAGGATCTCGTAGAGAATGCAAATCGAGTGATGCGTCTTAATAGCTAGCTCAGAGTGCAAAAAGGCTGCATATGCACTTCTTCCGGCTAGAAGGAGTTGTATATTTACGATATCAAACTCATACACTATAGCTAAAAGATAAGACCGTAACTACAACACACATACTCTTTAACTACTAATATATTGTCACGAGGCATCAAATATTGTCCGAATATACATATAAGGATAATGATATATCTACACCATTTGATGTACAAAAAAGATACATAAAATTATTTAAACCACACATTTATATGAAAAATGGATATAAAAAAACATTTCAACCGTTGATCGACATTTATATACCTTTTATATATACCAAAAAATAGTGTAAACATATCATTTTCATAACATGTATATATATAGTCATTTCCGAAGAAAAAAAAACAGTTCCACGCTAAAGCTCTTGAGAAGGGGCGCTGGTTTGAGAAAAAAAAAGGGAGAAGAGACTTTCTCAATTCGAAGCTAATCCGTTGTCCTTTTCAACAGACGCATCAAGAGGAAAATATTCTACGGAAGGAGAGGATCGTTTTGATACCGACGTTTAACCGGTTGGAGAAGGTAAGATTTCATCCTAGTATAAGTTAGATGTTTTGAGTTTAGGTTATTCTGATGTTCAAGAATCGTAGTTTGATCAAATTGGTTTGATCAATTTCTAGGTTGAATCGAAAGCTAGGTTCTTTTGGTGGTTTGGATCGTTTGTTGCTCGCAATTGAGGTAACGGGGTTTTCATATTGAAGGATTGTTGTTTTATGAAGTTTTTCCTGTGTTTTTACTGCCTTTTTCTGAGTTTAGAATGAAGTGGTTTGGAGTAGAATTGTTTTGGAATCGTTAAGTGTAGATTTTAGGGCGAAACTGGATTTCACGATGCGAGAACCCCGTCCGTACGGATAGAACCTTTATCCGTACGGATATTTCACTAGTCGGGCAGAGAGTAAACCAGAGATATAGCCGTCCGGCTGGGTCAATTTATCCGTCCGGACACCTAACTGTCCGTCCGGATATCTTTTTGTCCGTCCGGACAGTGCCGCTTTCCTTTATAATGTGTCTTAAGCCTTGTGGAGAGTTCTAAATGTTACCTTTTGATGTTATAACCCCTAATGAACATAACAAAGCCATGAATAATCTTCCGATGCGTTTGGTTCTGCACCGAATGTATTCTTAAAGGGAATTGAAGTTCGGGACCGTCGGAATAGTAGGAGTGGCCTTGTGCTTTGGTGAATTAGTATTCATCAATATCTGTGTAACTGCTAGATTGAGTCTAGAAGTCTAAGAAGAGGGAGTAGGGAGCTTTTGTACTGAACGAAACTAGGTGGTTAGTTAATCGCTTAATAAACATATTTGACTAGATAAAAGATTAAGCATCATGAGAGCTTGAATAGGCACAGTACAACATCGGCAATGTGTTGGTTGGCCAGATAAAGTGGTGATGGTCACTACCGGATTCTAGACAAAGCCAATTAAAGTAGTGATCATACCGCCGGACAACCTCACGAACGAGATAGTCATTCACCGGATAGCCTATAGAGCTAGCCAGTCAAAGTGAGGTGATTGTCTCGGGACCGCTAGTGATTTATCTCTATAGGGTTGCGGTTGTCTTAGTGCATTTCTCACTAAGTGTTTAACTGTAATATATTGTCACGAGGCATCAAATATTGTCCGAATATACAGTTGTTGTATATA
Source organism: Gentiana straminea (assembly GCA_036785695.1). NCBI lineage: Eukaryota > Viridiplantae > Streptophyta > Magnoliopsida > Gentianales > Gentianaceae > Gentiana > Gentiana straminea. The sequence goes on from JAVUPR010000042.1 coordinate 3,764,012, forward strand.
GTTTCCGATAATGATATATATATATCTACACCATTTTTTTGATACAAAAAAGATACATAAAATTATTTAAACCACACATTTATATGAAAAATGGATATAAAAAAACATTTCAACCGTTGATCGACATTTATATACCTTTTATATATACCAAAAAATAGTGTAAACATATCATTTTCATAACATGTATATATATAGTCATTTATTTTTAAAATTTACCTTTTTAATCATCAAAAGATAAGCTACATCTAGTCACCAAGCTGGGGCTTGCGTGGGCTTGGGAAGGAGGATAGGGTTTGATTCAGGTTTGTGTAATTTTTATAATTTCAATCATCAAAAAATATATATTTTCTTTAAATTTTGGATGGTCTTGGGATCACCCTAAACAACACCGGACATTTATAGCAGAAGCCGTATACGGTGTCATTTTTTTAAAATAAAGATAAAAAAGAAGTTGGATATTGCAGTTTGTGGCAAAGCGAGATACATGCCGCAGAGTTAAAGCAGAGTACGAAGGCCAGGAGGTTTGTTTAAGCCGGGAGGTACCGGAACGGAAACGTATAAATACACCCGACTTCATCACCGGCTTACCGCGCACGAAGAGTGGCCATGACAATTTGGGTGATTGTTTGCACTCACGAAATCACCATTTCTTGCCATGTAAGGTTGACATGCCCACAGCAGTTCACCTAACCGTATTTTCAATATAGTGAGACTCTCAGCGTTGCCTTTATCTATCGTATCCGACAGAGATAGCGCATTCATAAGTCACTTCGGAAAGGATTGCAAAAGGCTTTTTGGAACAAAGACGGACTTGAGCATGCCTCACCCGCAGACAGACGGTCAATCCGAGAGGAATTCGTACTCTCGAGGACATGCGTTGTAGCTGTTGCCTGCTAAGGGACTGGACGAGTTCCTCTCGCGGGCGAATTCGGCGATAAACAGGGGTCAGCTACCACGCTAGTTTGGGGGATGCCACCGTTTGAGGCCTTGTATGGTAGAAAATGCCGGACTCCACTTTATTGGGACGAAGTCGGGGAAAAGAAATTCGATGGCCGGAGTTAGTTACAGGCTAAAGAGACAGCCGATAATGAAGAATCTTAAAGCCGCCAAGACCGACAATAGTTGCGTATATCGAAGAAATTACTAGAGTCAGCCGGATGAGCGTATCTACCAGGGCCCGACGGCTATACAAGAGGTTCTGCAAAGTGAAACCGAGTCCGAGATACGCGGGCCTTTTGACGTCATCGAAAGGATTGGAAAGTTAGCATATAGACTTCGGTTACCGGAATCACGGCTAGTGGTACATAATGTCTTCCATGTATCCATGCTTAAGTTAAGTGTCTATCATCTACGGACGTGGAATCTCATTGATCCGGGAATTGCATCAATATAACCTATCCCATGCTGGAGAAGCCGGTTAGCATTCTTGATAGGAAAGAGAAGATGGTCGAGGAGGATGATTCCTTTGGTCTTGGTGCACGGAGCAATCATTCACCAAGTGAATGGATACGGGGAAGAGGAAGACGTGATTTACAACAGTTTCCGTAGTTTATAGATCTTCCAGGTACGTACAAGTTTCGATAAGAACTCCTCTGGTGGGGGGAGGAATGTAATATCCCGATTTTTGAAAAGGGCATTTCAACATTTATAAACTTCCCTCATATACATCTCTCACGGCAGAAGTATTATACCTATTTATTTTTAGGTGTATCCCTATTTGTGAACAGTACTACAGTAGCATCCCTATTATAGAGATAGGGATAATGATACTGCTGTGGAGTATTTTGAATTGAGATATTATAAAATATGGATATGTATTATTTTATATTATTTAAAATAAAAATTAGGGTTTCAGATGTGAGCCCGCCAGCGAATTACTCCAGAACAATAAATAATTCCAATTCCATTTCTTATTCAATCAGAACAATGAACGTGTTATTAATTCTTATACCTAAAGAAGCTCGATCACTCTTAATCCACCATGCATGTTAATATTCACGTACCTATATAGAAATTGCATTTGATTTAGGAAAATGAGCCAATGATATTCATTTTGTTAATGAAAATTTTATACAAAAATTTTAATTTATGTTATTTGATTTTAATGATTTAGGACGTGAAATGACATCACAATCAATTTATCAAAATCAATAATTTTAGTTTATGTTCATTTTATATGAAAAAAATGGATTGATTTGTGATGTTGATTGTAGAAACAGGTTATTGTAACAAAAATCCAAACGGGCCCTCCGACCTAGCTACCAAATACGGCTTCATTAATGCGTTTTAAATTTGAGGCTTGAAATAGTTTGTTAATCAGACAAAAAAAAAAAAATACTTTATTAGAATTCGTTAAAAATAAATATATAAATATTGACAATGCTATTATTTGTGACACAATGAATGCTAGTATTATATATTTTTACATTAATAATTATAATATATAGTATATTGATTCAGTCCATAATGATTAATAATTTAAAAACGTGTTGTATCATTTCTGTATCAAAATCGTCGTTGCAAACTTGCAATCAAATTTGCCATATAAGCCAACAACTTGACTCAAATGATAAATGGATACTTCCAAATGTCTCCTCTTTGATTCTTCTCAAAAGTTGTCATGTTAAAGAGCTTAAGGCTAAACTTTTGACGGCAATCAATCGAACTCTGAATTAATCGAATCAGTTCACCTTTGACAGTAAAGGTTTCAATAACTTTGTCTATCAATATCATGCAAAATAATCTTGCTATTCACACCCAATTTGTCAAAGAAGACTTTTTCTACACCCATTAATGGTAGTAGTTGCTTTAAAGCTAGCCTTAATGTAGGTAAAGTGAAAGTCAAATTTTCACCTCGTTTTTTCCTTCACTTCCTCTCAATCATTCATTCTTGGTTTTTGTCTTTCCATTCTTGAAAGATTCAACTGCTCCAACTAAGACAACACTAAACCTTTGAGTTTAATGGCAAACCAACAACCTAAAACTTTTTCACAATCATATATATATATATATATATATATATATATATATATATATATATATATATATATATATATATATATATATAAAACTCCATAACTTTATCTATCGCAATTGATGAAAGTGTAAAATTTATTTATTGATATAAATCTTACCATAGTTAATGGTGATAAGAATATAAAGTGATACTTGAAATGAATATACGAAATTGACGTATACCCCAATTAAATATGTGGTCGTATTTATCTTTATAACGATCCTCTCAACCATATAGTTTTCTTTTAATCGTAATAAGCAACACTGTGATAAGTGCTTTTTTTCTATGCTCGTATTTTGATGACCTGATTCTAGCTTCTTGTTGTTATATCCTTATGCACTATTGTTGTTATTTGATTATTATCTTCTACATTGTTGTAGTGAGTGACAAGGGTCGAATCGATCGAGATTCGCCACGTGTCATCTCCACATTGATTAAATATTAAACAAAGACAGAAAAAAATGTGGCATTAAGGGCCTGGAGCCCCACTTTGTGCCTAATGGCAGATCTAAACCCCAAATGAGAGGTCGGTCTTGTTTGCTCCTCGGACCATTGCAGCTCGGCTAGGTCGCAACGGAGTTGGATTAGTGCAGTTCCGGCCATAATGGCCCGGGGGCTAGACGCAGGTCGGCCAAAGCTTCCCTTATCCGATATTAGCCCACGTGCTTTAATTACAAGGTAATCATGGGAAGGTCTTAAAGATCATTTACCCATTAGAACTTTGATCCTATCATTTAAACCGCATTTGATTATCTCCTAAAATAAAGGGATTTACACGTAAAGAATCCCTAATAATTACGGGACAAGTAAACTAGACGAGATGTCCTCTATATAAACGATCCCAAGAAACTACGAAAGACTTGATTCCTGAACAATTACAAGATACGTAGGCGACTTATGATACACTTATTCTAGGCTCAGTCTAAAAACATTCATAATCACCCTTGTCTTCAGGTGTAATTCTAGGGTTTTGATCTTGTTCCTGTCATTAGGGTTTATCATGGCCCGTTAGTTTTTATCAGGGGCGGAACCACCTTAGCAAAGGGGTGGTCTCAAGCCCACCCCAAATTTTGATTTTTTTTTAGTAGTAGTGTTAATATTAGTATATTATGTGTCTTTTTCTTGATGTTACCAAGACCAAGACCACCCCGAAATTTCTATATACCACGACCATTCCGAAATTTTTACACCAAGACCACCTCGAAATTTTTTCCTGGTTCCGCCACTGGTTTTTATAGACGATATCCGGCATCGTCAGTGAGTCTGGATGTAGGCTTTTATCTTTTATATAGTATAAACTTGTCATATGTTATAAATAAACTTAATAAATCGTTTTGCATGATATATGTAAATATATCCGGTTATAATTAACCGTTTTTACTTTAGAAACCAATCCAATTTGTTATTCACGGATTGGATTTAATTTTACAATACAAAAACAAACTAAAAAAAAACCTTGATTTACTATTTTTCGGTTTAGACTACTTTGGTTTGACCGATTAATTTGATTTCCGGTGTTAGTTTGCGTACGTCTTTATATACATGGACGGAGGCAAGTGCAGGGCTTAAGGGGCTAAGCCCATCCGGCGAAAAAAATTCTACACCGAAAAATTTATATAATGTAACTTAATTTATCAAAACATCTTAATTTAGCCCATCCGATTATTCAAATATAGTCTACAAGTCCATCCGAGATTCAATTCCTGATTCCGTCATTGTCTATGTATTTCAGGATGGAGGGAGTACTGTATATAATAACCCTTGTATCATTGTGATTGGACTGAAGCAAAAATACAACAAGAAAAATTGAAGAAAAAAAAAAAACTAATTCTTATCTCTTTATCTGTCTAATCTTGTCATCTACTTGAATATCAATATTAGTCTTACAACAGCTATCAAATTTTCTTTTTACTTTTTTATTATAACACGCTTTTAAATTATTGATAAAATAACCAGGTCAATCACTCATTGCCAACTAAAATTAACTACATCCTAATTAGCTTATTATCCTCCTAAAATATAAAATTAAAGAGACTTCATCAATAAATGCATGTCCATGTCTTGATTGCTCTATAGGCACAAGCTGCCTTAATTATGTACTTCAATTATATTTAATCTTATTGGAAATTGGCTCTTTACCAATTTCGTGGCTATAATAGAAAAATAAATGAAGAAAAGCTATACAACTAAAGAGAAAGTAATTGATTGTTAACCATTTTGTTTTATTGACTGAAAAACTGTCATCTTTATTTGTACAAACTGATATATATATACACTGGTTGCTACTGAATAAGACTAATATCCAGAATGGAATATTCTAAGGGATATTCTAGTCAACGAGGGAATATTCTCAGAATATTCCGGTCAAGATTGGAATATTCTAGGAATATTCTTTCGTGGTGGAAAAATATGGGTACGAATATTTCCAGACAAACCAGTTACAATAAGACCCGCAGAAACACGTATGGGTTCGGGTAAAGGATCGCCCGAATATTGGGCTCATCAAAAGGTGCTATTCGATAATGTCTGTCTAGCAGACTCCCCGATAACCCAAGTGAACATTCAAATATCTGTCCTACATTCATTCGTGAAGGTACTCCTAATGGGTTAAAGACCATATCAACAGGTCTTCGAGATGGTGCGATTTGATTCTTTTTTATTTTTTTTTTTTTTCATATTGAGATTGATTTATTTCTCTGAGTCTTACGAAAAAGACACACATGATTCAGGAAATTTTTTGAAAAAAAATCTGTATCTATCAGACTTGTGCTGCAAGTAGTGTCTTCAATACACAAGTGTATGATGCGTTTGTTGGCTTGTTGTAACTTTATCACCCCCCCGCAAGCTGGACTTGGAATAAAGTGAATGAAGACCAAGTTGGTTGGAAAGTTGAGTGAAATGTGGCCCGTCGAGAGGCTTGGTAAAAATATCCGCAATTTGATTGGCAGTTGATATTGGTCGAGGGATGAGAAGGCCAGCTTGAAATTTTTCACGAACAAAATGACAGTCGAGTTCAATGTGTTTCGTCCGTTCGTGAAATACGGGGTTTTCGACTATATGACATGCACTCTGATTATCACAATAGACCGGAATAGGAAGTTGGGGTGTAATACCCAAATCAGACAAAAGAAAAGTCAGCCATTGCAATTCGCAAGAAGTGGCGGCGAGAGCTCTGTATTCCGCCTCCGCCGAACTTCTAGAAACGGTACTCTGCTTCTTGGCTTTCCACGATATGAGAGATCGGCCCAAGAAAATGCACCAGCCTGTGATAGATCGGCGTGTATCCGGACATCCGGCCCAATCGGAATCGGAATAGGCGGTAACGCGCAGAGGCGAGATATGTTGGTGGTCGGAATTTGCAGAGTAAAATAATCCTTGCCCGGGTGAATTCTTGAGAAAACGCAACAAACGCATTGCTGCTTGCTGATGATTAATGGTGGGACAGTCAAGAAATTGAGATAGCTGCTGCACGGCATAGCTGATGTCCGGACGAGTGAAGGTTAAGTATATTAATTTTCCGACCAGACTTCGATATTTAGTGTTATCGGCCAATTTGGGGGAGTCACCTGTGGCTAATCTGCTGCTCGTCACCATTGGAGTACAAGCGGGCTTGCATGCTAGAAGACCATATTCAGAGATGAGATCCAAGGTGTATTTGCGCTGAGATAAGGTAATTCCTGATTTGCCTCTGGCAACTTCTACTCCCAGAAAGTAGTGTAATTTACCCAAGTCTTTGATCTTGAATTTGTTGTCTAGCTGAGTCTTGATGTTGTGAATTAGATCAAGATTAGGCCCAGTGAGTATAATATCGTCAACGTAGACAAGGAGGGCAATGAATGTGTCATGTTTTCCAGAAGTAAATAAACTGTAATCGCTTTTAGATTGATTAAGTAGGTTGATAGTTTGGTGTTCCACTGACGCCCTGCTTGTTTGAGACCGTAGAGGGATTTCTTTAGCTTGCAAACGGCATTAGGTATATCAGTGTGATAACCTGGGGGTATGTTCATGTAGACCTCTTCAAATAAATCTCCATGGAGATAAGCATTGTTAATGTCTAACTGCTCTAGATGCCAGTTTGCTATGGCTGCAACTGCCATGATTACCCTTACTGTGGTGAGCTTAGCAACAGGAACATATGTATCATTGTAGTCAATACCCAACTGCTGAGTGTACCCCTTTTCAACCAGACGAGCCTTGTAACGTTCCACAGTTCCATTTGGTAGATACTTGACCCTGTAGACCCACCTACAGCCAATAGGCTTTTTCCCTTTAGGTAAAGATACAATGTCCCAAGTTTGTGTGTGTTGTAATGCCTCAATTTCTGCACTCATAGCATCTCTCCACTTAGAATCCTTGACTGCCTGCTGATAGGTGACTGGCTCACCTGCAACATCCACACTCAAAGCAAACTTTTTATAGTCAGGTGCAAGTCTATCATATGACATATAATCTTGGATGGGATATTTGGGGTTGACAGAAGCTTGATTACAGATGTAATCCTGTAAGTATGTAGGGGGTCTGATATTTCTGGTGGTTTTTCTAGTGTGGGTATGTGATTGACTAGGTGGAGATGGAGTGGAATCATGTGAAGGTGAGGAAACATTAGATGAATTTTGAGGATCATGAAGGCTGTTATGTGGTGAATTTTGGGAATATTGTGGTGATTCTGGTGATTCTGATGTTAGGGAATGATCTGATGGACTTGTGTCTGTGTGGGGTGATGTGTTTGTGGAAGAAAGATTAAAAGGAAGGTTCATCTGATTTGCAGGTAAAGGAAAGGAGTAAGAAATAGGATGGGGTGTTGAGGATTGTGTTAGATGGAAATGGAATTTGTCCTCGTGAAATAAAACATTCCTGGATATGAAGATGCCCTTGGTTTCTAAATTGAGCAGAAGTTAGCCTTTAACAGTAGGAGGGTATCCCAAGAATATGCATGGTATACTTCTGTTGTCAAATTTGCTCCTAGTAACACTAGGATTTGTGGCAAAAGCAAGGCATCCAAAAACCCTGAGATTGGAATAGTTTGGAGGCTTGAGATGCAGTCTTTGGTAAGGTGTTTGATGCTGAATCTTTGGAGATGGTGTAAGATTAATCAAAGTGGTGGCATGTTGGATGCAAAAGCCCCAATAAGCTAGGGGTATGTTGGATTGAATTTTTAGGGCCCTAGCTACATTAAGGATATGTTGATGCTTTCTTTCAACTATCCCATTTTGTTCTGGGGTATGAACACATGATTTTTGATGAATGATTCCATTAACATCATAGAATTCAGTCAATTTGAATTCCAAACCATTGTCAGATCTTATGGTTTTGATTTTTTTGTGAAAATGAGTTTTTACAAAAGCATAAAACTGTTTGATGATGTTAGGAACTTGAGATTTAGCCTTAAGGAGAAAGGTCCAAGTGTATCTTGTGTGATCATCTACTATAGTTAAGAAATAACTTTCATTGTATACAGTGGTCTTTTTGTATGGTCCCCATATGTCTAGATGTATAAGATCAAAGGCATGTAGAGCCATAGAATTGCTTAAAGGAAATGAAAGCTTTCTTTGCTTAGCAAGATAACAAACAGTGCATTTTCCACTCTCAAAGGAACATATATTGGGCTCTATAAGCCTTACATCATTGACCACTTTATTTGACATGTGCCCTAACCTAAGATGCCACACATAGGCATCATTCCTACTAGAGAACATAATAGACTTCACTTGGTTGGATGTGGATATAGAGTTGGATTGAGGCTGATGATCAGTGTGGTTCAGGTAGTAAAGGCCATGGTAATGTCTAGCTGATCCAATCCTCTTCTTGGTCATAAGATCCTGAATGAAACAATTGTTAGGAGTAAAGATAATAGATAAACTGCTGTTGTTCAAAAGTTTACTAAGTGACAGCAGATTGTGTTTAAAAGCAGGTATGTATAAAACATCAGACAAGGTAATTTCAGGTGTAAGTTTTACCATTCCTTTGTGTGTAGCATTGGTTTGATTTCCATTGGGAAGTGTAACATTGGTATGAGGAATAGAAATATAAGAGGAAAACAGGTTAAGAGAACATGTTATATGATCAGATGCACCTGAATCTATAATCCACTGTTTTGACTTAGGATGTGCAAACTTACCAGAACACTTACCAGTAGCTGGAGATCCAAAGTTAGCACTCAATACAGCTGCTTGATTAACTAGATGTTCTGTTTCACTTTGACTTCCAACAGTGGGAGTTTGTAATAAATTTCTCAGCTCTTCCAATTGTTCCTGTGTGAACATATTTATAACAGATTGATTTCCAGAGTCTGTTGCAGTACCTTCCTCAGCATCAACCTGGTTTGCTGTAATTCTACCTCCTCCTCTACCAGCACCAAAGTTATTTCTTCCTCTTCCCCTTCCTCCTGGAGGAAAACCATGCTTATGATAGCATCTATCTTCAGTGTGTCCTTGTCTACCACAGAAAGTGCACTGAAAATTTCTATTGCTAGACATAGGTCTCTTTGGATATTGCACACTTCCATTAGGATTGTTGCTTTGATTGAACTGATTACCAGATTGTCCATAGACGTTGCTTCTTTGAGCTGCCATAACAGGATTATCAACCCTATCAGGATGTCCCAAACAATAACTCAGTTGTCTTTCATGTTTGACTGCCATGCCAAAAACTTATTGATTGGAGGTAATGGATGCATCAGCATAACTTGTGCTTTCACAGGGGCAAAATTATCAGTCAGTCCTTTCAAAAACCTGATAGCACATTCTGATTCAAAGTAATCTCTGTAAACTTTTACAGCACCACAGTTGCATACCGGATTGCAAGTGCAAGTAGGATAAGGCCTGATTATCAATAGTTCTTCCCATAGAATTTTCAGTTTAGTGTAATAATCTGTAACAGACAGATCATTTTGCCTCACAGCATTAACCTCCTCTAGTAAGTCTGATAGCCTAAAGTGATCACCATGAGAAAACCTCTCCTGTAGATCTATCCATATTTCTCTTGCTGAATTGAGCCACATAACACTGTGTGCTATTGAACCAGACACTGAATTTAAGATCCATGACACAACCATGCTGTTACATTGTGCCCAGGCATGGTGTTCATCATCATCTGCTTGAGGTGCTTGCAGATTTCCATCGATAAAAGCAAGTTTGTTTTTAGATAGGAGTGCCATACGCATTGATCTTGCCCAGGCATGATAATTGCTGCCATTCAATTGTGGCTGAACTAGTACTAATGATGGATTTTCATTTGGATGCAGGTAGTAAGGACTTAATGGAACGATTTGCTGGTGATTTTGCTGTGCCATTGCTGCAGGAGGAAGAAGAAACGAAGATACAATCAGGATCGAATAACACGCTCTGATACCATGAAGAAAAGCTATACAACTAAGGAGAAAATGATTGAATGTTAACCATTTTATTTTTATTGACTGAAAACTGTCTTCTTTATTTGTACAAACTGATATATATATACAGTGATTGCTACAGGATAAGACTAATATCCAGAATGGAATATTCCAAGGAATATTCTAGTCAACGAGGGAATATTCTCAGAATATTCCGGTCAAGATTGGAATATTCTAGGAATATTCTTTCCAATAGTATCTATCAGACTTGTGCTGCAAGTAGTGTCTTCAATACACTTCAATACACAAGTGTATGATGCATTTGTTGGCTTTAGTAACTTTATCAAGTCGAATATTTTTTCTGGATCCGCCACTGCTGACCATATTTATTGTGTCGCCATAGAGTCCCTTTTTAGAGGATTCTACAAGTGACCTAATCGTCTCTCACAATTTGACTTTGTTAAATCTGGTAGTCGGTTATTGATACGACTTCATTGCAAAATTTATCTTGAAAGTTGGTCTAGTTAGCGTTTTAATCGTTTTTTTTTGCCTTAGTTACAATTTAGTCCTGTAACTTGGATTTTGTTTTTGGCAATTTTAGTCCTCCGTCACCCACCGGAGGTAGCTAGATTTGGAAGAAAATCGATTTTTGGCAGGAAAATGACTAACGTGGCGCCGATAGAGAAAATTTATCCTGTATATAACTTTTCATAATTAACAGATTGAGTCCTTTATTGTGCAAGTTTAAGGACTGATTTTGTAATTTTCGTGTCAAAATAAAAACTTTCCTCAATTTGAAAGACACGTCAGCAAAATCCGGTTAGAATCTTGCCACGTCAGCATCCCTTGACGGTTGAGGGCTTAGATTGCAAAAAATATAGACCGATGATACGGGCACAACCGTTGTGCCACAACGAATGACACAACGATCATCTACACCGTTGATCATTATAAGTCTCAATTCATCTTGATGTGAACAATCAATATCAACGACTGTAACGCCCCACTCCCGGACACCGAGCCCTTATCCGAAAATACGACGTTCGGCACATATATAAATAAAATTTAATTCATTTATATATGTAAGCCTACAATCAATACAATCGAAGCGCGCGGAAATTTAATGCTCGGGTAGTAAATGTCCATAAAGATGCTAGAATAAGAAAAAGTACTAAAAGCTGAAAGTGTATCAAAACAATACAACCGAAGTCTCTCGAACGATTCCAACGGAAATACTATGAAATAAGAAATAGAGATGAACACACGTCATCCCAAGGTACTATGAAAAAGTATATAAAACAAGTACAACAACTCAAATATAAATAAAAGTGCATAAAATGAAATATCAAGCTCAGAGATCCTCCTCGGGAACATACTCCTCGTAATACTCGAAATCATGTTCGCCTTCTCACCCCCAAGCACATATAACAAAATGCACAAGGGGTAAGTATATAATACTCAGTAAGGAAGAGAAGTACGTTTAAGCTTAGAATATATAAGGTTCATTATTATTAGATTTCTACTAAAAAGGCAAGACCGACTCGATTCTACGCATAAAGGTTACATCTCCAAATATGCCTAAACTGTAACTACTTAGCTTATCTTTGTTACAACATGCTATCAAGGTGGAACGTGACATATTGAAATCTTCGGGATACAATAACCCCGGAACGTATTGAAATCTTCGGGATACAATAACCGGTTCCGATAGTATGAACATACGGCGATGCCTATAGGCCCGCAGCCGATAGGACCTTCACTTTGACCGTCCGTTCACACATCACGCTATAGATCTTCGGGATCTACCCAAGACCACATGGTGTTTAATCTTTTATCTAGCAAGTTGTGTAGTAATAAGTGATTAACTAGCCATCCTAGTTCATTTAGATAACACTCCCTCACCGACACCACTCATCATGATCAAAAGACCAACTCTAAACTTAAGTAAGTTTTAAAGGTCTTAAAATAAAATAGTAATACGTTTACAAAGGTTTAAGGTTGATTAAACAATCCTAAACGATAGTTGAAAGCCACAATAAACAAGGCTGAAAGACCAGCTCCAGGTGAACGCCCGTCTGAAGGACCAGACGCCCGTCCGACCTGGGAATTTTCCAGAAACTGCATCGCGAACCCTCATCGTTTTCATCCATTTTTCAACCAAAAACCAAAATCTCTCAACCAAGTCCTACGCAATTAATCTACCAGCCATACCAAAACATCAACCATCTCATAGACATCAATTTAACGCCAATTGAATCACTAAAACAGCAAGGAAAACAACACAAATGCTACAAATTCGAAACTGAAAACGTAAGGATTTCTCCTTACCTTTTCTGCCTAAATACTCCGAATTAGATGCTATTCCTGGTACCGATACGAAGCTCTCGTCACAAGGATTCCAACGGTATGCTACGATCTGAAAACGGAATAGAAACGAGGGAGATATCAAGGGTAAAAATTCGACGGTTTCAAGCCAAAACGAAATCTAACCTTCAAACTCGTCCGAAACTCGTAAACCATAACTCCATAAAGACTAACCTTCACTGGGCGAAATTAGTATCCAAACGACCCTTGCGTTACGTAGAACATTTTTCCCTTGAGGAGTCTGTACAAACGAGCGACGGATTAGCTTCAATTTTTGAAACCCTCTCCCACCCCCTTTTTTTCCCAATGCTGCGCTGCTTCTCTGATGAAGAACCCGTTTCCCTTCTTTTTTTTTTAAAACTGACTAACGTGAATAATGGGAGTTTAATCCCCTACTTAAATCCCATTAACTCCCATAATTTCCAAATCCATTAATTCCCTTTTTATTTTTATTTTTTTTAAATCCAAAAATTATAAATATAATATTCCGACTTTTCGTTAAAAGACGGAAATGCCCTTTCCGAAAAATCGGGATATTACATTCCTTCCCCCTTAAGAGGAGTTTCGTCCTCGAAACTTGAACGTACCTGGTAAATCCAAAAATTCCGGGAATTCATTGATCATATCACCTTCAACTTCCCATGTTGCTTCTTCAGGTGTATGGTTGCTCCACTGAACAAGAACCAACTGAACCATCTTCCTCTTAATCATCTTTTCCTTCCTGTTCAGAATCTTAATCGGCTTTTCATCATAAGCGAGGTTGTCCCGAAGTATCTCTCGGATCCACCGTAGACTCAACCTCTCGTCTTCGTCAAACACTTCTTCAACATCGATACATGGAAGACGTTGTGAACTCCGGACATTGACTCGGCAACCGAAGTCTATAGGCTAACGGTCCAATCCTCTCCAGGATCACAAAAGGTCCAACATACCTCGGGCTCAACTTTCCTTTCTGACAAAAACGCTTTACTCCTCTCATTGGTGATGCCTTCAAGTAAACACGATCACCAACCTCAAACTCAAGCGGTCTCCGTCCGACATCCGCCCGCCTTTTCTCGCCTATCTTGAGCTATCGCGATTCTTCTTCACTAACCGAACCCTCTCTTTGGCTTGCTCAACTAACTCGGCCCGAAGAAGTCGTTTCTCCCCAACGTCATCCCAAAACAATGGCGTCCCGCATCTTCTACCATACAAAGCTTCAAACGGTGGCATGCCTATGCTCGCATGATAACCGTTGTTGTAAGCAAACTCGCAACCGGTAGATAATCCGCCGGGATCCGCCTACCTCCAAGACACATGCTCTAAGCATATCCTCAAGTGTCCGGATAGTCCTCTCGACCGACCATCCGTCCGAGGATGGAATGCGGTGCTCAAATCCAACCGAGTACCAAATGCCTCCTGTAAGCTCTGCCAAAACCGACTGACGAACCTCGAATCCCGATCAGAAACAATGGAGACTGGGACTCCATAAAGCTTCACTATATTGTCCATATATAGTTCCGTCATCCTTGCCAAGGGCATATTCATCTTGAAAGGCAAGAAATGAGCCGACTTGGTTAATCTATCAACGATTACCCAAATAGCATCATGTCCACCCTTCGTCTTAGGCAAACCTGAAATAAAGTCCATAGTGATCTTTTCCCATTTCCATTCTGGGATATCCAAAGACTTAAGCATCCCGCCTGGCTTCCTATGTTCAGCTTTCACTCTCTGGCAGACATCACACTCAGCGACAAACTTAGCAATCTCTAGCTTCATTGAGGGCCACCAAAATCTTTCTTTCAAATCCCTGTACATCTTGGTAGAACCCGGAAGCACTGCAAAAGAGATCTTGTGTGCCTCTTCCATAACTCTCCGTCTCAAATCTCCAACATTAGGCACACAGAGACGATCCTGATACCACAGATTTCCACTCTGATCCAACACATAGCCAACTGTAGGCTTCTCTCTTGCAACCCTCTTCAAATCAACCAAAACTGCGTCTTCGTCTTGCTTTGCTCTGATCTAGCCAACAACGGTGCTGCAAACTGACGGTCCTCAATCTGATCAAATCTGCTAAACTGCAAATCATCAACCCCTGCTGTGATAGCCTCAACACTGGGCTCTAAAACCACTAGTTTCCTGCTCAAGGCATCTGCTACTACATTTGCCTTTCCCGGGTGGTACTGAATGTCCAAGTCATAGTCCTTCACGAACTCTAGCCATCTCCGCTGCCTCATATTCAAATTCTCCTGAGTGAAGAAATGCCTTAAACTTTTGTGGTCGGTGAAGATTCTAGCCTTGACCCCATACAGATAGTGCCTCCAAATCTTTAATGCGAAAACCACTGCTGCCAACTCTAAGTCATGTGTAGGATAGTTCTTCTCATGTACTTTCAATTGCCTGGATGCATAGGCAATGACCCTTCCTCCCTGCATCAACACACAACCCAGACCCTGCCCTGAAGCGTCGGTGTAGACATCATAATCATCGAACACCTCGGGTACTGCCAATACCGGTGTTGTAGTCAACCTGTCCTTTAATAACTCAAATGCTAACTTACACTCGGGTGTCCAATCAAACTTGGTGTTCTTCTGTGTAAGTCTGGTGAGTGGAGTAGCTATCCTTGCAAAATTCTTCACAAACTTTCTGTAATAACCAAGCCAAACCCGGAAAGCTCCTGACCTCGAAACTGTAGTCGGTGTAGGCCAACTCTTAACTGCCTCAATCTTGGCCGGATCAACCTGAATGCCATCACCTGAAATGACATGACCCAAAAAGCTCACTTGGTCCAACCAAAAGTCACACTTGGAAAATTTTGCATACAATCGTTCCTTCTTCAACGTTTCCAAAACAATCCGTAGATGCTCTTCATGCTCTGCCTCATCCCTAGAGAATAGCAAAATATCATCAATGAAGACAATCACAAACTTATCTAGGTAAGGCATGAAGACCCGCTGCATCAAATCCATAAATGCAGATGGAGCATTAGTGAGTCCAAAAGGCATGACAAGGAACTCGTAATGTCCATATCTAGTACTGAAAGTTGTCTTCGGAATATCTGCCACTTTAACCTTTAACTGATGGTAGCCTGACCGCAAGTCAATCTTTGAAAACACTTTCCGACCCTGCAACTGATTGAACAGATAATCTATCCTCGGTAGTGGGTACTTATTCTTGATAGTCAGATTGTTCAAGGCCCCGTAATCAATACACATCCGCATCGCCGTCCTTTTTCTTCACAAACAAAACTCGGTGCTCCCCAAGGTGAAGATCGGGCCGAATGATGTTCCTTTCCAACATCTCCTTGAGTTGAGCCTTCAACTCCTTCAATTCAGCCGGTGCCATCCCGTATGGTGCCTTGGCAACCGGTGCCGCCCCGGGACTAACTCGTCTCTCAAACTCAATGACCCCGTCCGGCATGTTTCCCGGCAACTCATCCGGAAATACCTCGGGATAATCTCTCGACTACTCTAGTATCTTCCAACTTAGGTTTCACTTGTTCCACATCCCGCGTACAACAAGTAGCCCTCACATCCTTTCGACATGCCCCGATGGCCTTGACTCGCCGAAATGATAGGATGTCTCTTCTTGCCCGGCTCGTAAACGTTCCCCTGATTAGTCTTATCTGCTTTCCCCGGGACTCTGAAAATAACTCTCTTGGCCCTGCAATCCAAGTGAACATAATTCTTGGATAGCCAGTCCATCCCAAGAATCACATCAAAGTCTGAGAAATCCATAACCGTGAAGTCACTCTTACACGGATAGGGTCCAACCTGAACATCCACTTGTGGTATCATCTTAACCACTTTATTTACCTTGCCTAGGGGTGTAACAATCTCCATAGTATCTCTCAAAGGCTCCATAGGTAAATTTAGTTCCTTAGCAATCCTAGAGGACACAAAGGTGGTTGAAGCTCCTGTATCAAATAAGGCCCTGACTACTAGATTGCCTACTCTTATCATACCTATCATGCATTTGTCCAGTTAACTAAAGTTACAACATGCTCCAAGCATGCTATAAAAAAAAAACTCAAAAGAACAAAACAAACATAAAAGGTACCTGTGATCACATCATCATCTGGCTCAACCTCTCTGGCATCAATAGCAAACATCTGCACCTGCTTACTCGGACCTGCTCTACTAGGCCGACTCGCCCGAGCACCGGCTACCTTGCGTGGACAATTCCTGGAGAAATGACCCCGTTCACCACAAAAGAAACAACCCGAGGTAGTCGGTGGTCTAGGCCGCCGGTGGAGCGCCAACCGGTGGCCTCGACCGCCGTGGGGCACCAACCGGTGGTCTAACCGCCGACCGTGCGGGCAACCTCCTGAACTGCTGCTGCGGGGACCCTCTGCCACTGCCCTGACTTGTTTCAAAGTTTCTTTTATTACCAACCACCACTGTAGCTCTCTTCCTGAAAGTCTCGACTTCCAAGGCTTTATTCAGTAGCTCTGCCATATTCCTTGATGTAAAGCCTAGCATGCCCGACTGAATCCCATATGCCAAACCGTCCTTGTAACGGGCCATTTTTCGTTCTTCCACTTGCATCAACTCCGGATAAAATCTTCCTAACTCATTGAACCGATTTGTGTACTGGGACACTGTCATGTGATTACCTTGTTCAAGTTTCAGAAACTGACTGGCTTTTTCCGCTTGTATCGTTGCCGGAAAATACTCGTTGTAAAACATGGCTTTAAAAGCCGCCCAATCGTTACCTTACCGTCGCTACTCGAACCGCATCTATCCAAGCCTCGGCCGAACCTAAAAGATAACCGACCGCTAACCGGGCCATCTCTCGTCTCGGGGACACCTATATTCCTACACGATTTCTCAAAACTTCGATCCATTCCTCGGCCTTTGCATGTTCCACATTCCCATAAAAATCTTGCATACGGTTTCTTCTCGGCCTAGTGTGCCAATCTACCGGTGGTGCCGACTCAACAACCGGCCTAAGCGGTGGGTAAACCGGAGGGTAACCATAGGGTATTTCTTCTTCTTCGTCGAACCGGTGGCCCGAAAGGTGATAGACCGGGGGATAACCAAGGGGTACTGCGGCCGCCGCCGATAGTAATACGGAGCCTGATGCTCAGCCTGGTAAGGAGGATAATCTAGGTACTGCTGAGGATACTGCGGAGGGTACTGCGGCTGTTGAAAACCATACTGAGGGATAGCCTGATGTGGTTCCTGTGTCACCGGTGGTGGGTAGACAACCGTCCTCTGCTGATACTGCCCCGACCTGGGTTGATACGAAGAAGGCTGTTAAGGGTGAAATTTAGGGTTTATTCTACGATATTTCAGTAACAATATCCTCGTTATTTAAATGGTTTTTATAGAAAATCATTGGTTTTATCTAAATATTGAGCAAACGCGTTTAAGAAGCGTCTAAGTGCAAAAGTGGTAGTTTTACGTGATTTTATAGGTAAATACCGTTATATCCGTGATATTACATTTTGCACACCTTTATCGTGATTGTAGGTACCTAAATATGTCATGAGAATTGATGGGATGAGCTTAAACAATGATGTTTGATTGAAGATTAAAATGGAAAGAAAGAGATACAAGAGGATGAAGATGGATTAAAGCTTTGGAAATCCCGAAAACGACTCGTAATACGACGGGCTAAGCAAAAAGGCGTTTTCTGAAGAAGAGTCCTTAATGAAAATTGTAGAGTTTTCCGAGGGCTTAATTATGACATTCGGATCATAATTTTTGGAGGTCTACAACTCAAGATATGAATTTTAGAAGTTTGAGTTCAGAAATTGCAAACGAGCGTCCGGAACTTTTGTGCAGCAACCGACTTCAGCATATCTATAAATACCACAGCTTTTAACCCTAATCACATATATTCATACACAGCCGCAATTCACAACAGAGAAGGGTCGACTTTTTCCTTTTTTTTTCCCTTTATATTTTCATTCCAAAAAACACAATTAGGGTGTAAATTTCTCAACAATGAGGAGCTAATTTCTTCATCAAGCAAACTAGGGGAAGCGTTTCAAACGGATTTTGGTTTCAGATTATTGTATTGATTGATTTCTATAAAAAAAAAAGGTTAGAACTTTTGTATCGTTTTCATATCGTTTTTACATTTCGATCGATAGATTATTTGTATGATTCGACAATCCGTTGATGACGATTAATGGAACCCTAGGTCACTATGCAAAAGTTTGAATCTTTTAAACCAAATTATAACGAAAGTTGTGGTTTAAACGGTTTAGATTTTTGGATATTGATAAATATCCCCACGTAAGAACGTTAAAGGATCAATCTTTGATAAAAGATTGTGAACAAAATCATCTAAGCAATTAGAGATTTGGGCATTCGGTTAGGTGTAATAATCGTAACCTTAGGATAGAATCATTTGATTAATAGTTTGAAACCGGTATTTGTTTGATTCGTGGAACCGTGTTTGTTTGCTTTTATATCACTGCATTTGGATAATCGTTCAAGCCTTCACCCTAGTTGTTAATTATTATTTTTCTGTGTTTTTTGTTCATCGCACTGTTCACTTTCGTTTTTATTGTTCATCGCACACTGTTCACTTTCGTTTTTACTGTTCATTGTTTCGCAATTAGTATAAACTCGTGACATTTGCAACTAAAACTTGAATCGATACAACCCCAATTCCCCGTGATCGACTCCGGTTACACCATTTTTCTACGACCTCGCACTTGAGGCCACGACCGGATTATAAATTTTTATAACTTGTTTTGATCGTTTTATTTATTATAATCCGTTTTCTACAACAAGTTTTTGGCGCCGTTGCCGGGGAATTGGCAACGGTTGTGTGTTTCTATTTTTGTTTTAGTTGTTAGAATAGCCTTAGATTAATTTGATCACACGTCCCTGATTTTAATACCTTAATTTAGTTTTTCTGTTAGTGAACCGAAAAAAAAAAAAAAAAAAAAAAAAAAAAAAGAAGCTCTCTGCATGCTCTTACCCAGTATAGGCAAGATTTTTTTTGTTTCCTGAAAATCTGTTCTTGTTCATCTTTTGATTATAAAAATAAAAAAAAAAAAAAGGTCACACTTTGGACGAAAACATCACATCCAGGTGTGAAAATTTTCACACCCGTGAAATTTTTGTAGCTAAAAAAAAAAAAAAATTTAAAAAAAAAAAAAAAAAAAAAAAAAAACCGCTGCCCCTCTTTGCCGCTCCTCGATTTTCACTTCAGTGTATGCTTACACGAAGTAAATCAGGACCTTTAATTTTCAATCCGGAGATCGAACGTACTATTGTTCGTCCAAACCGAAAAAGGAGGCAAATCTCTTTAGGTGGTCACTCGATAGAAAACCTTGAAGAAGCTTGCAAGGAAGAACTTGAAGAAACCGTTATCACAATGGCTGACAATAGACGGTCATTAGCATTATGCTATGCCGGGAGCCATCACGGTAAACCCCGCCGTAGCCTTGCTCGAAATCGCGACGGACCACTTCGAACCGAGACTGGTCTTATTCGGATGCTTCAAAGCATGCATCTATCTTTTATGGTTTACCTTCGAAAATCCGCATAATCATGTCCACGCCTTCCGGAGATCCGTGACACGACCCGCATTCAAGGAGTTTCGAGGATGCTATAAAATTAAAGCTTTTCCTTTCTCTCTCTGCGAGGAGAAGCAAAAGAGTGGTATAACTCTTTAACCCCTCGATCTATTACCACTTGGGCGGGACTCGAGAAGGAGTTCCTAAGTCGGTATTTTCCACCCTCAAAGGCCGCCCAATGCCTCGATCGACATTTTCACCTTCCAACGAGAAAATGGATGAGTCATTCTTCGATGCTTGGAAGCGTTTCAAATCTCTTTTGCGTCGCCGCCCCCATCATGGCCTAGATCTACAACGTCAAGTCAACACTTTCTTTAGTGGTTTGACCGAACTAACCAAAGGGATGGTGAATAGTTCATCCGGAGGAGCTTTTCGAAGAAGACACCCGACGAAGGTTAGGCTTTATTTGAAGATATAGCTAGATATAACTATGCTCCTTCATATCGTGCAATTACGGCCCCGTCGTTCCAAAGATTGAGGAAGTCAATTCTCGAATCGGGTGATCGCCATCTTTGCGGCGAGCGGGTGGCCGCTCTTACTCCGTCCCAAAAACAAATCACACCTACTCCTCCCTATCAACGAACGCTCAAGTTACGTACCGCGACACCGCTTGTGCCGGATTGGTCACGTGATTGACCAATGTCAATTCAATCTCCATGCGAATTACCAAGTCAATGCTGTCCAAAGTATGAGAAAGTACACTCCGATTATTTGCCAGACTTGTGGTCTAAAGGGCCACACTTCTCTAGCTTGTCCCCTAAACAGGGAAAATGATGAAGTCAATGCTTTTTCTGGTCAGCAAAACCAACGATTCCCAAATCAATTTTCTGGCCAGAATAACTTTCAGAATCAGGGTTATAACCAAAATCGAAATTTTAATCAAAACTCTGGTTATAATCAGAATCAAAATTCCAACTCGAACTATCAAAATTCCAATCGAAATTACTCTCAAAACCCGAATCAGAGTTCGAATTTTCAACAGAGGTTCAATCAGGCATGGCCTGCCAACACCAATTCTCCTTATCAAAACCGGTCTAATCAACATCCTCCCGGATTTCAAAATCATCAAGGGCCATCTGGGTCCAATGATGCTCCTACCAGATCTGATTTTGAGGAACAACAAAAAACTATTAAAAATCTGGAGAGGCAGTTGGGACAGTTAGCTGAGCAGCTAGCTTCACGACCTCAGGGTCATCTGCCCAGTTTCACAGAAAGAAATCCAAAGGGCAACCAAGTGGCCCAAGCTGATTTGAACCCAAACCGGTGTACTGATCTGACACCAACCACCCCTTATGGTAGGGAGGAAACTAGTGCCATGAATTTAAGATCCGGCACTCAACTTCAAGGAAACCCCGCATTCAACCGAACCGGGGAAACGAGTAGACCCTCCTACCACGCGATTCGGTGGGAGGGGAAGTTGAGAAGACCCAATCCCCCAACGGGTGAAGAAAAAGAGGAAGATGAGATAGAAATCGAAGAAAGAATTCGGGTGGCGACCGACGACCGAGAAATACGAAGAAGTGAGTCGGGGAGGAGGATCCCTTGACAAGTAAGAAGATGGTGAGATGGAAGGATTTAGAAGATAAAGCTGTTAGTGCCTCTTCTAAGAAAATTTTTTCTGAAGAAGAATTGAAGAAACTTCCATTTCCACCAAGGAAGAAAAACATCCCTTTATGCGAGGACAAGAAGCACGAGAAGGTACTCAACCTTCTGAAAAACACTCAAGTTAATCTACCTTTATCTGATGTGTTGGTTGAGATGCCCAAATACACCAAATTCATAAAGGATGTAGTCTCATCTAAAAAGAAGTTGGAGAGTATGGAAAAGGTAACCAGTGAAGATTGTTCAATGATGAGTTATGAAGAGTTACCGATTAAGAAAGATGATCCTGGGCGATTCGTCCTTACTTTGCAAATTGGAGGTCTTATTTTCCCTAATTCTTTATGTGATTTAGGGGCTTCTATTAGTCTTATGCCTTTATATGTGTGTCAACAGCTCCAATTAGACCATCTTTTGGAACCTACCACTATGAGTATTCGGTTCGCGAGACGGATCATCCAAGAAAGCAACGGGGATTTTAAAGGATTTGTTGATTCGGGTCGATCGATTTACCTTTCCCGTGGATTGGTATGTCTTAGACATCCAACAACCCAATACACCCCTGATTCTTGGACGACCTTTTCTGTCTACTGCTAGAGCCCTCATTGATTGTGATGACGGTGCTAAAGTAACTTTGCGTGTTGGAAATGAAGAAGTGAGCTATAGTGTATCCAAAACTATTAAAAGACCTTCTGAATGTCCAACCGGCTACTCTATCGAGGAATCATTTGATGATTTCAGTGATTTTCTAGAAGAGCAAGTCCTTGCAGTAGAATCTGAATACGAACGCTTGATCGATAATCTGAACCAATATGGTAGGATAGATTTGAATGAGCTTGGAGCCGAGACTGAAGATGAAGTTGTAGTGAGTAAGAACCTTTCGCCTTCAGAGGAAGTAGATTTATTAGAAGCTATGTTGCTCTCCTCTAATAATTTGCAAAGTAAAGTTTTAAAGTCTAGTTTGGAAGACCCTCCGATTGACCTCGAGTTAAAACCGTTACCGAAACATTTAAAGTATGTTTTCCGAGAGAGGGTGATCGGCTTCCGTTAATTGTTTCCGCTAAGGCGACGAGAGGAAGAAGAAGCGAAGTTGTTGGCCATCTTGAAAAGAAATGAGAAAGCTTTTGGTGGCGGGTAGGAGATATCGAGGTATATCTCCCGACGTCCGTATGCACAAGATAAAAATCGAAGAAGGAGCCAAGCATATTAGACAACCTCAAAGACGGTTATATCCCCACATGCATGCGGGAGGTGGTGAAGAAAGAAATCATCAAGTTGCTTGATATGGGGATCATATATGCAATAGGCGACGGTGATTGGGTGTCCCCCACGCGGGTGGTCCCTAAGAAAGGTGGTATCACTTTGTTGAAAAAAATGACAAGGGAGAAGAAGTCGCGTTGAGATTAGTCACCGGTAACCGTGTGTGTATCGACTATAGGAAAGCGAACGAAGTAACCATGAAGGACCACTTCCCTCTCCCCTTCATTGACCAAATGCTCGAGCGTTTGGCAGGACACCCCTTTTACTGTTTCCTGGACGGATACTCCGGGTACTTCCAGATCCCTATAAACCCCGTTGATCAGGAAAAGATGACCTTCACCTGCCCATATGGTACTTTCGCTTATAGGCGAATGCCGTTCGGCCTCTGTAATGCTCCGGCCACTTTTCAAAGATGCATGTTAGAAATTTTTGGCGGGCTAATTGAGAAATGCATGGAGGTCTTTATGGACGACTTCTCGGTGTTTGGTAACTCGTTGTTAAGGGTGAATTTACGTGTTTTATAACGCTATATTTTATAATGTTTTCCACCACATTCGTATGAATTGCATGGAAATCACGTGTTTAAATGGAATTATTGAGCAAATGACATTTTTAATGAGTTAATCGCAAAGTTGGTGAATTTATATGTTTTAATTATGATTTTATGTTTATTGGAATTATGTTACGCTTTGCGGTGTTTTTGATGTCATGTAGGTACAATTATGTGGCTCAATTGATGATCAAATGTTGATGAATTTCGAGCTATTTCAAGTTAAAAGAGATAATGGTGAATTGGATAGAGAAGAAAAGAAGATAAAGATGGAATTATCAAGTCTTGATCGAAATTTGGACTAGCGTTCATCTGAGCCGAACGAGCGTCCAAGACTGAACGGGCGTTTGATAAGTGAACGAGCGTC
Organism: Gentiana straminea; assembly: GCA_036785695.1. Lineage (NCBI taxonomy): Eukaryota > Viridiplantae > Streptophyta > Magnoliopsida > Gentianales > Gentianaceae > Gentiana > Gentiana straminea. The sequence continues at coordinate 3,788,020 of JAVUPR010000042.1, forward strand.
CAGAATCATATTTTACATTCAGAGAGTTCAGACGCGTTCTGAACGAGCGTTCACCTCCGTCCAGAAGCTGCTGGACGAGCGTCCAAGATAGTGGACGGGCGTCCTAGCACCGCCTTAGCCTAAACCGACCTAAAAATCTATAAATAGGCGCGATTTCTCAAACCCTAGACACGAATTCGAACCCTAAAAACCTAGGGGCGGCTTGGCTGCGTTTTTCTACGCTTTTATCTACTTTTATGCAATTTAATTCCTAGATTAGATTAGATAGATTCATGTCTTTTATTTCATCAATTCGAGTTGCAACAAGGATGTTAAGAGGCTAAACCCTCTTGAACAAGCGTTGTGAAGCCGTCCATCAACAATTCGAGTTTGATTCGTGATTGATTTGTGAGTTTCTATCTCAAGTTTGTTTCTTTTATCATGCTTTACATTGTTTTATTGCAAGTCGTATCGAAAGATGTTTGCTTTATGATTGTTTTATTGATGAAAATCATATAAACATTAGATCACCATGCTAAAAGAATAGATCTTCGATCTAACTAAAACGAGAGTTATTAGATTGATTTTCTAGATTAGAAATTGAAAGATTTCACGCCTAGGTTAGAAAGACGTAATCTTTAACATCGAAAGATAAAAGATTAGGAAACGAACTTGTCTACGAGAGTAGGAGTTTATGCCTTCGATTAGGTGAATCACGACTTGAGTAGAGATCACGAATTAATCCGAATTAGAATTGAATGTTGATAGGATAGGTGGATCAATTGCTTGTTCGTTCGTTATAATTTGATTTTAATCCTTGAAACTTGAATTGTTTAGCTTTAAGTTACTTTTTCTGCACTCTAGTTTAGTTAGTTTATCGCTTTCAATCTTTCCTAGCATTGGATTAATCTCCTCTGTCTAGTTACTTTTATGCAATATTTGTTTAGGTTAGTTTTCGTGACAATAATTAGTTAAAAACAAAAGCTAGGGTTCACAACAGTCTAGTTCCCCGTAAGATCGACCCGGCATTAGCCTCCATACTACGATCCTTGCACTTGAGGTTAACCGGTTTATTACTTGTTGTTTTGTATTGATAAAATCCGGGACAAGTTTTTCGCGCCGTTGCCGGGGAACCGGACGGTTGTCTAGTTTTTGTTTTTCATTAGTAATTTAGGTTAGGTTTTTGTTTTTATTTCTGTTTTTCGTTGGTGATTTAGTTGTTTTACTTATTTGTTTTTTTCGTTAATTAATATTTGTTCTTGTTAGTTGTAGCATAGACTTTTGTTTTTGAGTTTTAGTCTCTCGTTTTTCGTTATTGTTTCTTTTTTCGCTCTCTCGTTCGAATCTGTTCCGGTTGGACGAGCGTACGGTCATCTGCGACGCCCGTCCGATTCTTCCTCCAGGGAGGACGCCCGTCCGATTAATTGGACGCCCGTCCGTCCCGTCTCGCCATTAGTTTTTATTTTCATTTCAATTAGGTTTTTCGTTTTTCTCGTAGGTAAGTGTCGTAGGTAGGTTTCTTAGGTTGAATCGTCTGACTCCACACCTTTCACGATCAAATTTTAGGATAAAAGGGTCCGTTTTAGTACTTGATAGTATTTTGGCCATAACTTTCGGCTCGAGTGTCCGTTTGGCGCGCAGGACCCCAATTCGGAAAGCTCGTTCCGACGCCGACGACGTGGCAATTGGCTGGAGGCCGTCCGACACCGTTTTCGAGGTCAAAATCCACTGTTTTCCCTTCCATTTTGGGCTCAGAAGATTTCAAAACGTTTTTAGTGTTTCCTGTTTTTCTGTTTTTAAATTTTTCGTAGTTAAGTTTCGTAGTTTTTGATTCCTCTAGGTTTAGTTATCCTTTCCCTCTGTCTGATCTGTCCTTTCGTCACCTTCTATCCTTTCTTGCTCAACACCTTGAGTTGGTGTTCGGTTTATGCAAACTCGTAGTCATAAGGGACCACTAATCTATTCCCCTGACCCCGAGCGGACCATAGTCCGACCCAATAGGCGGAGACTTCGTTTCGACGAAGGAAACGCTCTAGATCAAGAATTTGAGCAATATCTTTCAGGAGAAATCGAAAGAATAGTAATAATGGCAGCGGAAGATAGACGGACGTTGGCCGACTATGCCATGCCCGGCACAGTCACCATCAACCCGGCTATCGTCATGCCTACCATTCTCGCTCCAAACTTCGAGCTTAAACCCGGACTTATTCGGATGATGCAAAGCATGCATCAATTTTCCATGGTTTCCCATCCGAAAACCCCCACACTCACTTACACACATTCTTGCAAATATGCGGTACTACCCGTATCCAAGGTGTAAGTGAGGACGCCATCAAGCTTAAACTATTTCCATTTTCCTTACGGGGGAGGCACTCGAGTGGTATCACTCTCCCCTCTCGAATCCATCACTACGTGGGCGGAGCTCGAGAAGGAATTTCTAAGTCAATACTTTCCTCCTTCAAAAAAAACGGCCCATGTCCGCACGAAATCTTCACATTCCGTCGGTGGAAAATGAGTCATTCTTTGAGGCGTGGAAAAGGTTTAAGTCTCTCCCGCGGAAGTGTCCCCATCATGGCTTGCCAAAGCAAAGGCAAGTCCATACTTTCTTCGCCGGATTGACCGAGCTCACCAAGGGCATGGTCAATAGTTCCTCTGGTGGGGCATTTCTCAAGAAAACACACGATGAGGGTGGGCGTTGTTCGAGGACATTGCCAAATATAACTACGCCCCTCTTATCAAGCCATCCAAGCACCTCCTCCCCTCCCAAGGTCGAAGAGGTGACTATGCAAAGTCTTGTTGCCATACCGCAAAAGCGAGATGGCACCTTCTCAACCGACGACCTCTCACACCGGCCCCTACCCGAGTTATCGGGCTCCTTCACTTTCACGAGAACTCTCAAGTTACGTATTGTGAAGCATCTTCGTCGACCGGCCATATGACTGGCCAATGTCAATTTTCTTCCCCCTCTGCTCAGCAAGTCAATGATGTTCATGACTATGGACAGCATAATCCAATCACATGCCAAGTATGTGATAGCATGGGGCACTGCTTGCTCGCTTCTGTCCCATGATTGGGCAGAATGCGGAAGTCAATGCTTTCTCTGGCCAGACAAATCAGAGATTCAATAACCAATTCTCTGGCCAGAACAGTTTCCAAAACCAAGGGTTTAATCAATCTTCGGGATTTAATCCTAATTCGAACTTCAATAGAAACCCTGGTTATAATCAGAACCCAAGCTATAATTCTTCCAATCCACACGGCAAAGGTTCAATCGAATTGGCCCGCCAATTCTAATTCTACATTTCCAAAATCCAATCGGCCACTCCCTCAAAATCATCGAACTCTCAAGGATCCTCCCAATCCAACAATTTCGAAACCAAGTTGGAGGAGCAAAGCAGACAATAAAAAGTCTTGAGAGACAAATAGGGCAATTGGTCGAGCGGCTAGCGTCAAGACCCCAGGGCATCCGCCCGGTTTACCGAGAAAAACCCAAAAGGCGGTCAAGTCGCTCACGCCGATTTAAGCGAAGAAATCAATGCACCGACACCGGTACCTTCACCTCCATACGGTAGAGAAGAGGCCGGTGCAATGAATTTGAGAAGTGGTTCTCAAGTTGGTGGTCCCCCCGGCTTCCGGGGAAACCACTAGCCCCTCCCCGCCATTGGTAAGGCGGGGAGGGGAAGTTGAGCACCCATCATCCCCTTGGTGCAGAAGGAAAATCGGTGGCCGATCCCCGATAGAAGAAATAGTTGAGATTCCTCAAGTGGTTGATCCCGAGGAATAAAGAATCAATTGGAAGTCCTCAGGTGGCTGTTCCCCTGAGAAGTGAAACATTTGAGGATCCTCAGGTGGCTGATCCCCTGAGGAATGATGAGTTAAATGATAGTCAGGTGGCTGATCCCCTGACCACGAAAGCTTCTGAAAAGACGGTTCGGTGGAAGGATTTGGAAGACAAAGCTATCAGCGCATCCTCAAAGAAAGTCTTTTCCGAGAGTGATCTGAAGAAGCTTCCGTTTCCACCGAGGAAGAGCAACATTCCATTGGTTGAAGACAAAAAGTACGAGAAGGTGCTAAACCTTCGAAAAATACTCAAGTAACCGCCATTATCCGAGGTCTTGGTCGAGATGCCTAAGTATACAAAGTTCATCAAGGATGTTGTATCTTCCAAGAAGAAGTTAGCGAGGAATGGATCAAGCAGTTGGTAAGGAGTGTTCTCTGGTCAATTATGAAAGCTTACCAACCAAGAGAAGCGACCCAGGAAAATTTGTGCTCACATTGCAGATGGGAGGACTAGTCTTTCCAAATTTCTTATGTGACCTGGGTGCATCTATCAGCTTGATGCAAGCAGCTGGGTTTACAAACTCTTCTAGAACCCACAACCATGAATTTGCAGTTCGTTGATAGATCTTCTAAGAAAGCTTCAGGAATCCTAAAGGATGTATTAGTTCAAATAGATAGGTTTACCTTTCCAGTTGACTGGTACGTCTTAGATATTGAGAAAAGTGAAAATGTCCCCTTGATTCTTGGAAGACCCTTCCTATCTACGGTAGAGCCCTTATCGATTGTGATGGTGGGCACGTGACCATTCGAGTTGGTGACCGGGAGGTGAGTTATAGTGTTTCTAAATCTATCAATGTACCTTCGGATCTCCAACCGGTTGTTCCATTGAGGAGACGTCTGATGACTTCAATGACTCCATAGATACGCAAGCCTTGGCTGTAGAAGCAGAATATGAGCGATTGATTGATAATCTGAATAATCATGGTGTGGTCAATCTAGATCGGTTAGCAGCTGAATTTGAGGATGAGCTAAGAGAAGAAGCCTTGGCAGTAGGACCACTGAGTAAGCTCAGCGATGTTGAGTTGAAGAGTGGTGATCTTAAATCAAGTCTAGAGGATCCTCCTGTAGACTTGGTTCTGAAGCCGTTGCCTAAACATCTTAAGTATGTGTTTTTAAGAGAAGGTGACAAGCTTCCTTTGATCATCTCTCGCCAAGCTAACTCGTATAGAAGAGCTTAAAGCGTTAAACGTCTTGCGCAAAAATGAGAAAGCCTTTGGATGGCGGGTGGGAGATATCCGAGGGATATCTCCCGACATCTGTATGCACAAGATCAAGGCGAAGAGGGTGCAAAACGAGTTAGACGGCCTCGGAGAAGGCTCAACCCTCACATGCAAGAGGTAGTCAAGAAGGAAATTATAAAGCTTTTAGATATGGGTATCATTTACGCCATTGCGACGGTGAATGGGTTTCCCCGACTCAAGTAGTTCCCAAGAAAGGTGGAATTACGATTGAGAAAAATGAGAAGGGAGAAGAGATAGCATTGAGGCTCGTTCTTGGATACGAGTATGTATCGATTATCGAAAGCTCAATGAGGTCACACCGAAAGATCATTTCCCCCTTCCATTCATTGACCGGATGCTTGAGCGTCCGGCGGGGCACGCATTCTGCGTTTCTGGATGGATATTCGGGATACTTCCGGATACCCATCGATCCCGTTGACCAAGAGAAGACTACTTTCACTTGCCCTTATGGGACATTCGCCTACAGACGGATGCCATTTGGTCTCTGTAATGCCCCGGCCACCTTCCAAAGGTGTATGATGGCAATCTTTGACGGGCTAGTTGAAAAGTGCATGGAGATTTTTATGGATGATTTCTCGGTCTTTGGTCAATCCTTCGATGATTGCCTCGATAATCTTGATCAGGTGTTGTCTAGATGTGTGGAAAAGGACTTAGTGCTCAATTGGGAAAAATGCCATTTCATGGTAGATGAAGGCATAGTTCTTGGCCACAAAGTGTCAGCCAAAGGTATAGAAGTAGATAGGGCCAATGTTGAAGCTATTGAGAAGATGAGTTATCCTAAGAATGTTCGGGAGGTCCGAGGTTTTCTCGGACATGTCGGCTTCTATAGGAGGTTCATCCAGGACTTTTCAAAGATTGCCAAGCCCCTGTCTACTTTACTCAAAGAAGACGTTACTTTTGATTTTGATGAGAATTGCAAGCGCGCGTTTGAGGAGCTTAAGAGTAGACTGATCTCTGCTCCAATTCTTATATCGCCGACCGGAACCTACCCTTTGAGCTTATGTGTGATGCATCCAACTATCTTGTTGGTGCGATCTTAGGGCAAAAGCTTAATGGAAAGTTCCACCTATCTATTATGCCGGTCACACACCGAATCCTTCTCAAGTTAACTACACGACAACCGAAAAGGAACTATTAGCCGTAGTCTTTGCTATGGATAAGTTTCGTAGTTACTTGCCGGGTGCTCAAGTGATTGTGTGGACCGACCACGCCGCTTTGCGATATCTCATGACCAAAAAGGAAGCTAAACCGCGCCTCTTGCGTTGGATACCGACCTCCAAGAGTTTGACGTTCAAATCAAAGATAAGAAGGGCGGTGAGAACGTAGTGGCGGATCATGTTTCTAGGGTGTTAAATGAGGAAAAGGATGAACCGGATGATATAGATCTTTACTTTCCTCTAGAGAACATTATGTTGATAGACGGTTGTCCTCCCGATGTTCCATGGTATTCCTCCATTGTAAACTACCTTCATGCCCGTTATCTCGATCCCTGAAATGTCTTATCAAGAGAAGAAGAAGTTCTTCTCGATATGAAATATTTCGTTTGGGATGAACCTTATCTTTTCAAGATCAGTAAAGATGGTTTGCTTAGGAGATGTGTTCCGGAATCCGAGCAACGCGATATAATCGAGCAATGCCATAGTGGACCCACGGGTGGTCACTTTGGTCCTTGGAAAACGGTTGCGAAGATCTTCCGAGTCCGGTTTCTATTGGCCCACGATCTTTAAGGACGCGAAGCTTTACGCAAAGCTTGTGATCGTTGCCAAAGAACCGGAGCTTTGACAAGGCGGTTTGACATGCCGTTGAAACCCATCCTTGAATGCGAAGTCTTTGATGTTTGGGGCATCGATTTTATGGGACCATTCCCATCATCTTGTGGCAACAAATACATCTTAGTCTCGCGTTGACTATGTTTCGAAATGGGTGGAGGCAATTGCCACTCCTCACAATGATCATAAAACGGTCATGAAATTTACGAAGAAGAACATCTTTATGAGGTTTGGATGTCCACGTGCCTTGATCGGTGATGAAGGGACACACTTCGCAACCGACCTTTGGAAAAAGTCCTCGAGAAGTATGGTGTTCGCCATAAAGCGGCACACCATATCATCCGATGACTAGTGGTCGGGTTGAGCGAAGCAACCGAGTCTTAAGAAAATCCTGGAGAAGACGGTGAATAGTCATAGAAAAGAGGCGGAGTTTGAAGTTGGACGATGTACTTTGGGCATATAGGATCGCCTATAAGACCCCTATGGGTACATCGCCATATCAAATGGTCTACGGGAAACCATGTCATCCGCCTGTCGAGCTAGAGCATAGAGCTTATTGGGCCACAAAGTTTTTAAACTTTGATGCCCAAACTTGTGGACGACATCGACTTCGATAGCGGTTACGAGTGGACGAGTTCGGACTTCGGGCATATGAAAGTGCCGGGATCGGAAAGAGAAGATGAAACTACTCCATGACGCCAAGATAAAGAAGAGAGAATTCCGGGTCGGCGAGCAAGTTCTCTTATACAATTCTAGGTTACATTTGTTTCCTGGGAAGTTGAGAACACGTTGGTCCGGTCCTTTTGAGATTCTCCAAATCATTCCTGGAGGTGTTCTAGAACTACGCGGTTATCCAGACCAACCGTTTCGAGTTAATGGTCAAAGGTGCAAGCACTACATTGGTGAACCTAAAGAAAAACCTTTGATTGTTAAATTTCTCGATATTCTTGGATGTGGTGTTCCAGAGGTCAATGAATTTGATGAGTTTTCATCCGATTTATTCTCCGAGAATGACGGTATTGGTTCATCGGCGAAGTTCTAGCGGGTAGTTGGGATATGGAGGAGTATGAAAGAGAGCAAAAGCTTAAACGTCATCAAAGGAATCGAGAGAAGAAAGAAATCGGCCATGGGGAAGATTAAACGAGTTTGGAAGGCTATAAAAGATTTTACCCCGTGTGTTAGATGCTATTTACGCGGCCCACACTACGGACCGGAGCTTAAACGAGGTAGTGGGCGGCGTAGAAAGGTTAAATGGCACGATCCAGTGAGCTTCAAATGTGTCGAGCTAACGACGATAACCATTAGCGCTACTAGGAGGCATCCTAGATATCCCTTATTATATTAGTTTCTTTCTTTAGTTATTTTTCCTTGTTCTAGTTGTTTTACTCTTATTAGGATTGTGTTGTTTTTATCAGTCAGCCGTCCTAATCTTATACAGGGTCGAAGTGTTGTTTTGCTTATGATTTCCTCTTATCTTTATCTCTATCACTTTTGCGCGATATGGTTTAATCCCTTGTATCCCCGAGGTACGTTTTGTGTTTTTTTTCATGTATGCAGGATATTTGCTATAGCACTTGTGAGCTTTCAGATGATGTCATTTTTCCGGTGGATGGTCCACAGTTTACTGCTTTCATCAAGCCTTTCTGGAGTTGATACGTAGCACTTCCGGAATTGCCACTTTAGAACTACAATCAGCTAAGTTTCTCTTATTCTGCACAACATGAGGACATGTTGTTATTTAAGTGTGTGGGAGGGGAATGATCGCTATGTATCTACCATTTGCTTAATATATGATGTTTCTGTGCAAAATGGGGGCTTAATTTTTCAAAATTTTTCGACACTTTTGTTTTTGTTTTGTCCCGAGTAGGCAATACACGTTTTTGTTCGGTTTGTTATAGTAATTGATGCTGTATACCATATTTTTAGTGAGTTAGTTGTTTCACCAAGATTTATTTTCCACGTGCCATAGTGAATGATGAGCTAATTTATAAAGCTATACCCCGTTTGGATTAGTAATTTTTGATTTTCTTATAAGTCATGTGCTTAGTGCTACGTATGTATCGTGAGATTTATGATAGTTTGTATTTAGTTCCGTAGTATGTTATCTTGTGAATATCTAGACGTTTGAATGTGATAAGTAACACGTAACTATTGTCAAATGAGGAGTTGAATAATTAAATGAATCTATCGGGTGTGTCGAAAGCTAGTCGATGATTTGAGTGAGGTAGGGTATACCACGTATGTCCTATACCACTATGATGACTAAGAGCTCACGACAGTTAGGAAAAGCTGCCTTATGATTGGAGCTCACGACAGACTCAATTAAAAGTACTCTCAAGTAAACTAAATGAGACACAACGGGGACACGGATGCAACACAAGCAAAACGAGGGCAAAAACGAACTTAAAACAAAAGGGCAATTTTGAGTACCTTCTACACAAGAAGAACCTCGAATTTCACCTTCAACGATTACGAAACCAAGAACTATTGGATGGAAGCGCCCTTCCTCCAACGCGGCGACCTCGGATCGGCCCACAAGTTGCGGTATCTCACAAGATACTCAACTTCCTTGCCCACACTCTCGGACTCACACAAAAGACGAGACTTTTTGAAAGAATGAAAAAGTTGGATTGCTATTGTGTTCAAGCTGGTACGATCCGTGGTTGGTATTGCGGCTATTTATAGCCCTTGAGGCATAGTTTGAGTGTGGACTAATGCTTCCCGAAATAGACGAGGATTTGGAAATTAATGCTCGATTTGAACACGTGAGAAGTTTGCACAATCACGGCTACGAATCAAGCTACGGTCATGGAAAAGTTCATCACCGAAATGGCCATGGCATCAAAATGAAACTGCCATAACAGAATACAAAATCAACACAATATCGGGTTCATAATTGGCATGGTATTGACTCGGGAAGATTCTCAAAATCAACGGGTCATTTGTAACACATTTTATGTCTGAGATCATATCATAGGTTAAAGCATATCATTACACTAGACATATTACTCCATATAAATGTACCACACGAGTGAACGATAATATGTCACAAAATATATCAGAATAACATCATAGATAGCATGTGAGAGATCAACCAATATCAAGGCTGTACAGATTAATCATGTGGACATATATACTACTTATTTGAATAGCACATAGCTCAGACGAATGTTATAACAAGGAAAAGCATTTACGGTAACACATGGACCAAAGTATCATGAAGGCTTACTGCATATGTCATACGAATAAATGACTGCAAACATTATTCACTTTTTATTTTTGATCGAATTATTCAACTATTAAACCTATAATCGAGAAAACATATTATTATACACATATGAATAACCCACATTTTAAAAACGAGCAAAAACACAGCGAATACGTATAAAAAAAGAGAATAAGAAAGCTTCCCTGAAGAAACGGATACCGGAGATTTCGAATTGATGACCGGATTGTGGGGAAAACATTCAAAGCCTCAATATTTTTCGATTTGAAATGATTTTGTGCATTATTGACCTCAACGGTTGCACATCTTCTTTAAGACGATTTGAATACCTTCCAGAATCCAAGGGATTCGATTGCAGCGCTGATTCGAAATGAAACCCTCACAATTTTGTCAAATCGTGTTGCATAACGAATCAAAAGCTTTCCATTTCAAGAGCTGATACAGAGAATCAATTCAAGAAATTAATTTAGGACGGAACAGAGAATCTAAGGAGATAACCAGCATTCAGAGGTCTCGATTCGAAAACGAAACGGTTATGGTAAGAAGACGATATGCAGAGGAAACGTTAAAAGAGGATTAGGGTGATACTAGTGTTTGAGGAATTATGTTAAATGGATAGGTGTATGATGGATCAAGGGCCGGGTATAACAAGTCAAGATCAGATATAATAAATTTGGACTGGATCAACAATTTGAAAACCATGCTTGTAAGAAATTGGTCCAGCAGCATATAATTATTTAATTAACTAATTAAATAATTAATTAATCAAATATTTTGATAATTAATTAGTTTAACTAATTAATAAGAAACCTGCAAAATGAAACAACACAATAGAGTTGCCATATCATGTAAGTCTATGACTTCATGGCAATATTAGTGTGACAGCAATGATATAAACAATTTAATTTAAGCCACACAACAAGCATATATTATCATATATTAAATATAATACTTATACAAATATTTATATAAAAGCTTTAAACGGGGAAATGTTACTTTTGAAAATTAATCAACACAACTTAACGTGCCACAAAATACTCAACAATCTCCCCCTTTGATTCATTTTCAAAATAACCACTTTAAAGCTTTTATTAAGGGACACTTTAAAACCTTGGAGAGTTACACTCCCCATAAATACAAGTTCCCCCTTAATTAGAGCTTTTAACGTAGAATAAATTCTCGTTTAAAAGCTTTATACTACTCTCTCCCCCTTAGTTTGAAAATTAATCAAATAAGTACTTAAAGACTCGGGGTTAAGAGATATACCACAAAATACTCATATAAATTAAAATTTGACACAAAATACTCTTATACGATAAAAGGGAATGAGAGAAAAGTGTACTTCCCTATCAATGATACCAAGGATTGTCATTTGAACATTGAGCTTGTGTCGATGATAGTTTTAATTCATTGATACCAAAAGATTCGCACGGTGTCATTTATTGCTTGTATCGATGAAAATTCAATTTAAGCTCAAAGGACCTATAAGAGCAAGAAAATGGCTATGGTACCCTTTATATTTTGGGTCCTTGGGGGTTAGGTTGACTTTTCTTGGGGACCCAAACTTTCCTAACTTTGGGCTTATGTTCGAGCTTTTCTAACCCATACGGGTCTAGTAACCGACCATAAAATCCATCGTCGGGATAGGATGAGTAATAAGCATTAAATGCATAAGGGTCATGATATGGATGAGAATGAAATGCATGACCATGATGTGGTTGCCAAAAGTGTGGTTCGGCAAATCGTGGTGTGTGAATATTTTGCCCGTAAGTGTAATTAGGTGCTTGAGGAATTCTATAGTCATGATGTCTATATGAATTATCATTATGTCTATCTGAATTGTCATGATATGATGGTGCATGCACATTCTTATAGACATGATTTGTAGGAGATTCATAATCGACCGATAAGAGTAGTTCCTTGAAGTGCGGTTCCTAGAACATCTCCTACCATACCGATATGCATAGTTCTTCCTATTAACATTATTTTTAGTGTTTGAAGTATCTTTGTGACGTGTGTGCTTTTGAAGATGAAGCATACTTGTGTGTATTTTTAGATGCAAAATGTTGTGCCGGTGATGCATGATCAAGTGAAATGGGTCGGGGCACAAAAGTTTCCTTTTGAGACACGGGTTCAGTGACTACAGACTCATTCAAGGGTCCTTCCTTGGAAGTATCAAGAATGTGTTCAGTGTGACCCGAGGATTCTTTAGGATTTGAGAGAGAGGTTTCCAATATATTTGGATTGTTCTCAAGCCGTTGAATAGCTTCTTGTAATTTATCTCTCTCACATCTTAAAGACTCCAATTCGGTCTCATATTCGAGAGACCTTTTGTTTCAAATCAACTTCGAGGGAATTAACTTTTAATTTGAGTTGATTTGTGGTGCTCGTTAAGGAACATATGAGATTGTCTTTCTCAACTATGTCCTTTTTGAGACTCTTATTAGCTTTAGATAGAAACTCACATCTATTTTTGAAACCTTCACAAATTTCAAGGATATCAAGAGGTTCCTCGGATTCGAGTCGTAGCTTGATTCGAATTTGATTGTGATTGGTTGTCCGAATGCTCGAATTCGATTGTGATTTGTTGCCCGAATGTTCTTCAATTTTAGCTCCAAGAGCCAACTCATGCATAGGCTTATTAGATGAGGATTTAGATCGAGCCACACGATTTCTACGACCCATTTTGCGGTTCGGATGACAACCTTAAGAATCTCGTAAAATGTCAATCTCAAAAGACCAAGTATATTATATCACAGAAAATTGTTTATCAAACAATTAAAGATGACAAGAAGGGGCAATTTGATTATAATCCAAAATAAAGGTTTCAAATCACAAAAGAGAGATTTATATATGAAACACAAAATGTGACCTAAAACACAAATTAGACAAGATGGAACAATTAAGCACGATATAAATTATAAAACGATTGATCACAAAAATTAATACCAAGGTTTGATCACTAGGTGACCAAGCTCCGATACCAATTGTTGGATCGATATAGGCGCAATCACACTCTAGAAGGGGGTTGAATAGAGTGTGGATGATTTTTAAACTCTTTTCGAAACTTAACACAAGTACTAGCAACTAAGTGCGGAAGCTCACTTAATTAACTATTCGCTTGTGTTATAGACCTTAGTGATCAAGATAATTAATTTTGTGATAAAAACAAATAGAACAACAGGTTTGATCAAATATCGAACAGAGGCTAGGTCAAACTTATCAAATAGTGAAAACTCAAACTTATTGGATAAATTGATCAACACAGCATGCAGCGGTACTATGACTTAGATCAAAGGTAATGTGCAGCAAACAGATTGTGACCTATATACCTTTTGATATGAATAATCAACTAAGCAGGAAGGTTTTAACACAAAATGTTACTAAGGCTTATAGAAACGTTTTGAGAAAACCGTCACTAAAAGTTCAGCCACTTTTACTAAAAACAGACACAGATCAAATAAAGCAATCTTTTGATAAACACTTAGATTAGCAACAGCTAATAAACATGAAGCAGGGGCAGATAATCAAAACAGCTAATAGACTGTTTTAACAAAACAGATTACAAGAATGCTAACACAAATATAAGTTCAGTCCACTAATCAGTTTATAATATCTCAAACAGATGGTGCAGCCGAATACAATAGATTTCAAGTTCACAATGCAACAAATTGAATCAACTAATCATTCTCAGACTGATAATACAGAGTATCAAGAAAACGTTGATCTGCAAATGATAAGGTTCTATAAACCTGTCATTCAAATATTCAAACACAAATAGTACAGCAAGATGGAAATCAAGTTTAAGTTCAGATTCTTGCAGATATCAGATTTAATAAAAAGTCTTCCTGATACAAAAAAGGTATGCAAATCAGATTACAGCTCAAGTCTTGTAGGATCAAAACACAACAGTAAATTGAAAAGAAAACAACCACAGAGCTGGTCAGAGCTAAGGCTGATCACTCAGATGATTTCCAGAATTGATAGTTAAAACCAAGGGTTGAAACTATCAAGGCTGTTAATCAACTCTGAGTACAAACGGATCAGCAGATCAGTACAGCTAAATGCTAAGTCCTATTACAAGATAGAAACACTGCAAATACAAGATTATGCAGATTCAGCCAAGCTTTATGGAGCAGCAGAATTTGGACACTATAGAAGCACTTTAGCAAGTGCATAGATCAATAGCTCAAAAGCAAGACTCAGCAATTATACTAAACAGAGACCTATTCCACGTTGAACAAGGGTGCTGCAAGAACAAATATAATGGTTCAGCAAAGTTTCAGAACAGCAGGTATGTAGACTTGTCTCAAGGCACTCGGCAGTAGATTTTAACAATTTTGCAAAGGCAGTAGAATTACAAAAACAGGAAGGATACGGCAGGATTCAGCAAATAAAGCAAGCAAGAGGCAGAAACTCAGAGTTTCAATTCCAAAGAAGTGATTCTGAGTTTCCCAGCAGTTTAATATAAGGGTGAACAAGAATCAGACAAGGTCAAACCAATACTCAAGGGCACAACCTTGCAAGCATGTTAGAAATTCAGTCTGTGAGGCCTTATGCTCAAGGCAGCGTGTTGGTATATCAAACCAGACACACTTAGAGAACAGATCCTGAATTTTTGACAAGGCAGCAAGTTGATGATTGAATAAGGTTTACCACAGGCACTCAATCAAATCTTTTCAGAATTAACTATGGTGTGTCCAAGAGTAGGAGATCAATACTCAGCAAAACTGAGGGTCAGTCTTCCACTGATCAAGTCCTCTCTAGCAAGAGAGTTTCTCAGTTTTTAGAGATCAATCACACAATTCTTTAACACACACTTTAGTACAATTACAGCCAAGAAATGATTAGTGCACAGACTCAATTAAAAGTACTCTCAAGTAAACTAAATGAGACACAACAGGGACACAGATGCAACACAAGCAAAACAGGGGCAAAAACGAACTTAAAACAAAAGGGCAATTTTGAGTACCTTCTACACAAGAAGAACCTCAGAATTTCACCTTCACTGATTCTGAAACCAAGAACTATTGGATGGAACTGCCCTTCCTCCAACGCGGCAGCCTCGGATCAGCCCACAAGTTGCAGTATCTCACAAGATACTCAACTTCCTTGCCCACACTCTCAGACTCACACAAAAGACAGACTTTTTGAAAGAATGAAAAAGTTGGATTGCTATTGTGTTCAACTGGTACGATCCGTGGTTGGTATTACTTGGCTATTTATAGCCCTTGAGGCATAGTTTGAGTGTGGACTAATGCTTCCCTGAAATAGACGAGGATTTGGAAATTAATGCTCTGATTTGAACACGTGAGAAGCTGCACAATCACAGCTCTGAATCAAGCTACGGTCATGGAAAAGTTCATCACTGAAATGGCCATGGCATCAAAATGAAACTGCCATAACAGAATACAAAATCAACACAATATCAGGTTCATAATTGGCATGGTATTGACTCAGGAAGATTCTCAAAATCAACAGGTCATTTGTAACACATTTTATGTCACAGATCATATCATAGGTTAAAGCATATCATTACACTAGACATATTACTCCATATAAATGTACCACACAGTGAACGATAATATGTCACAAAATATATCAGAATAACATCATAGATAGCATGTGAGAGATCAACCAATATCAAGGCTGTACAGATTAATCATGTGGACATATATACTACTTATTTGAATAGCACATAGCTCAGACGAATGTTATAACAAGGAAAAGCATTTCTGGTAACACATGGACCAAAGTATCATGAAGGCTTACTGCATATGTCATACGAATAAATGACTGCAAACATTATTCACTTTTTATTTTTGATCGAATTATTCAACTATTAAACCTATAATCAGAAAACATATTATTATACACATATGAATAACCCACATTTTAAAAACGAGCAAAAACACAGCGAATACGTATAAAAAAAGAGAATAAGAAAGCTTCCCTGAAGAAACGGATACCGGAGATTTCGAATTGATGACCGGATTGTGGGGAAAACATTCAAAGCCTCAATATTTTTCGATTTGAAATGATTTTGTGCATTATTGACCTCAACGGTTGCACATCTTCTTTAAGACGATTTGAATACCTTCCAGAATCCAAGGGATTCGATTGCAGCGCTGATTCGAAATGAAACCCTCACAATTTTGTCAAATCGTGTTGCATAACGAATCAAAAGCTTTCCATTTCAAGAGCTGATACAGAGAATCAATTCAAGAAATTAATTTAGGACGGAACAGAGAATCTAAGGAGATAACCAGCATTCAGAGGTCTCGATTCGAAAACGAAACGGTTATGGTAAGAAGACGATATGCAGAGGAAACGTTAAAAGAGGATTAGGGTGATACTAGTGTTTGAGGAATTATGTTAAATGGATAGGTGTATGATGGATCAAGGGCCGGGTATAACAAGTCAAGATCAGATATAATAAATTTGGACTGGATCAACAATTTGAAAACCATGCTTGTAAGAAATTGGTCCAGCAGCATATAATTATTTAATTAACTAATTAAATAATTAATTAATCAAATATTTTGATAATTAATTAGTTTAACTAATTAATAAGAAACCTGCAAAATGAAACAACACAATAGAGTTGCCATATCATGTAAGTCTATGACTTCATGGCAATATTAGTGTGACAGCAATGATATAAACAATTTAATTTAAGCCACACAACAAGCATATATTATCATATATTAAATATAATACTTATACAAATATTTATATAAAAGCTTTAAACGGGGAAATGTTACTTTTGAAAATTAATCAACACAACTTAACGTGCCACAAAATACTCAACAATCTCCCCCTTTGATTCATTTTCAAAATAACCACTTTAAAGCTTTTATTAAGGGACACTTTAAAACCTTGGAGAGTTACACTCCCCCTAAATATAAGCTCCCCCTTAATTAGAGCTTTTTAACGTAGAATAAATTCTCGTTTAAAAGCTTTATACTACTCTCTCCCCCTTAGTTTGAAAATTAATCAAATAAGTACTTAAAGACTCGGGGTTAAGAGATATACCACAAAATACTCATATAAATTAAAATTTGACACAAAATACTCTTATACGATAAAAGGGAATGAGAGAAAAGTGTACTTCCCTATCAATGATACCAAGGATTGTCATTTGAACATTGAGCTTGTGTCGATGATAGTTTTAATTCATTGATACCAAAAGATTCGCACGGTGTCATTTATTGCTTGTATCGATGAAAATTCAATTTAAGCTCAAAGGACCTATAAGAGCAAGAAAATGGCTATGGTACCCTTTATATTTTGGGTCCTTGGGGGTTAGGTTGACTTTTCTTGGGGACCCAAACTTTCCTAACTTTGGGCTTATGTTCAGTTTTTCTAACCCATACAGGTCTAGTAAACTGACCATAAAATCCATCGTCGGGATAGGATGAGTAATAAGCATTAAATGCATAAGGGTCATGATATGGATGAGAATGAAATGCATGACCATGATGTGGTTGCCAAAAGTGTGGTTCGGCAAATCGTGGTGTGTGAATATTTTGCCCGTAAGTGTAATTAGGTGCTTGAGGAATTCTATAGTCATGATGTCTATATGAATTATCATTATGTCTATCTGAATTGTCATGATATGATGGTGCATGCACATTCTTATAGACATGATTTGTAGGAGATTCATAATCGATTGATAAGAGTAGTTCCTTGAAGTGTAGTTCCTAGAACATCTCCTACCATACCGATATGCATAGTTCTTCCTATTAACATTATTTTTAGTGTTTGAAGTATCTTTGTGACGTGTGTGCTTTTGAAGATGAAGCATACTTGTGTGTATTTTTAGATGCAAAATGTTGTGCCGGTGATGCATGATCAAGTGAAATGGGTCGGGGCACAAAAGTTTCCTTTTGAGACACGGGTTCAGTGACTACAGACTCATTCAAGGGTCCTTCCTTGGAAGTATCAAGAATGTGTTCAGTGTGACCCGAGGATTCTTTAGGATTTGAGAGAGAGGTTTCCAATATATTTGGATTGTTCTCAAGCCGTTGAATAGCTTCTTGTAATTTATCTCTCTCACATCTTAAAGACTCCAATTCGATCTCATATTCGAGAGACCTTTTGTTTCAAATCAACTTCGAGGGAATTAACTTTTAATTTGAGTTGATTTGTGGTGCTCGTTAAGGAACATATGAGATTGTCTTTCTCAACTATGTCCTTTTTGAGACTCTTATTAGCTTTAGATAGAAACTCACATCTATTTTTGAAACCTTCACAAATTTCAAGGATATCAAGAGGTTCCTCGGATTCGAGTCGTAGCTTGATTCGAATTTGAATTTGATTGTGATTGGTTGTCCGAATGCTCGAATTCGATTGTGATTTGTTGCCCGAATGTTCTTCAATTTTAGCTCCAAGAGCCAACTCATGCATAGGCTTATTAGATGAGGATTTAGATCGAGCCACACGATTTCTACGACCCATTTTACGATTAGATGACAAACTTAATAATTTCTGTAAAATGTCAATCTCAAAAGACCAAGTATATTATATCACAGAAAATTGTTTATCAAACAATTAAAGATGACAAGAAAGGGCAATTTGACTATAATCCAAAATAAAGGTTTCAAATCACAAAAGAGAGATTTATATATGAAACACAAAATGTGACCTAAAACACAAATTAGACAAGATGGAACAATTAAGCACGATATAAATTATAAAACGATTGATCACAAAAATTAATACCAAGGTTTGATCACTAGGTGACCAAGCTCCGATACCAATTGTTGGATCGATATGGCGCAATCACACTCTAGAAGGGGGGTTGAATAGAGTGTGGATGATTTTTAAACTCTTTTCGAAACTTAACACAAGTACTAGCAACTAAGTGCGGAAGCTCACTTAATTAACTATTCGCTTGTGTTATAGACCTTAGTGATCAAGATAATTAATTTTGTGATAAAAACAAATAGAACAACAGGTTTGATCAAATATCGAACAGAGGCTAGGTCAAACTTATCAAATAGTGAAAACTCAAACTTATTGGATAAATTGATCAACACAGCATGCAGCGGTACTATGACTTAGATCAAAGGTAATGTGCAGCAAACAGATTGTGACCTATATACCTTTTGATATGAATAATCAACTAAGCAGGAAGGTTTTAACACAAAATGTTACTAAGGCTTATAGAAACGTTTTGAGAAAACCGTCACTAAAAGTTCAGCCACTTTTACTAAAAACAGACACAGATCAAATAAAGCAATCTTTTGATAAACACTTAGATTAGCAACAGCTAATAAACATGAAGCAGGGGCAGATAATCAAAACAGCTAATAGACTGTTTTAACAAAACAGATTACAAGAATGCTAACACAAATATAAGTTCAGTCCACTAATCAGTTTATAATATCTCAAACAGATGGTGCAGCCGAATACAATAGATTTCAAGTTCACAATGCAACAAATTGAATCAACTAATCATTCTCAGACTGATAATACAGAGTATCAAGAAAACGTTGATCTGCAAATGATAAGGTTCTATAAACCTGTCATTCAAATATTCAAACACAAATAGTACAGCAAGATGGAAATCAAGTTTAAGTTCAGATTCTTGCAGATATCAGATTTAATAAAAAGTCTTCCTGATACAAAAAAGGTATGCAAATCAGATTACAGCTCAAGTCTTGTAGGATCAAAACACAACAGTAAATTGAAAAGAAAACAACCACAGAGCTGGTCAGAGCTAAGGCTGATCACTCAGATGATTTCCAGAATTGATAGTTAAAACCAAGGGTTGAAACTATCAAGGCTGTTAATCAACTCTGAGTACAAACGGATCAGCAGATCAGTACAGCTAAATGCTAAGTCCTATTACAAGATAGAAACACTGCAAATACAAGATTATGCAGATTCAGCCAAGCTTTATGGAGCAGCAGAATTTGGACACTATAGAAGCACTTTAGCAAGTGCATAGATCAATAGCTCAAAAGCAAGACTCAGCAATTATACTAAACAGAGACCTATTCCACGTTGAACAAGGGTGCTGCAAGAACAAATATAATGGTTCAGCAAAGTTTCAGAACAGCAGGTATGTAGACTTGTCTCAAGGCACTCGGCAGTAGATTTTAACAATTTTGCAAAGGCAGTAGAATTACAAAAACAGGAAGGATACGGCAGGATTCAGCAAATAAAGCAAGCAAGAGGCAGAAACTCAGAGTTTCAATTCCAAAGAAGTGATTCTGAGTTTCCCAGCAGTTTAATATAAGGGTGAACAAGAATCAGACAAGGTCAAACCAATACTCAAGGGCACAACCTTGCAAGCATGTTAGAAATTCAGTCTGTGAGGCCTTATGCTCAAGGCAGCGTGTTGGTATATCAAACCAGACACACTTAGAGAACAGATCCTGAATTTTTGACAAGGCAGCAAGTTGATGATTGAATAAGGTTTACCACAGGCACTCAATCAAATCTTTTCAGAATTAACTATGGTGTGTCCAAGAGTAGGAGATCAATACTCAGCAAAACTGAGGGTCAGTCTTCCACTGATCAAGTCCTCTCTAGCAAGAGAGTTTCTCAGTTTTTAGAGATCAATCACACAATTCTTTAACACACACTTTAGTACAATTACAGCCAAGAAATGATTAGTGCACAGACTCAATTAAAAGTACTCTCAAGTAAACTAAATGAGACACAACAGGGACACAGATGCAACACAAGCAAAACAGGGGCAAAAACGAACTTAAAACAAAAGGGCAATTTTGAGTACCTTCTACACAAGAAGAACCTCAGAATTTCACCTTCACTGATTCTGAAACCAAGAACTATTGGATGGAACTGCCCTTCCTCCAACGCGGCAGCCTCAGATCAGCCCACAAGTTGCAGTATCTCACAAGATACTCAACTTCCTTGCCCACACTCTCAGACTCACACAAAAGACAGACTTTTTGAAAGAATGAAAAAGTTGGATTGCTATTGTGTTCAACTGGTACGATCCGTGGTTGGTATTACTGGCTATTTATAGCCCTTGAGGCATAGTTTGAGTGTGGACTAATGCTTCCCTGAAATAGACGAGGATTTGGAAATTAATGCTCTGATTTGAACACGTGAGAAGCTGCACAATCACAGCTCTGAATCAAGCTACGGTCATGGAAAAGTTCATCACTGAAATGGCCATGGCATCAAAATGAAACTGCCATAACAGAATACAAAATCAACACAATATCAGGTTCATAATTGGCATGGTATTGACTCAGGAAGATTCTCAAAATCAACAGGTCATTTGTAACACATTTTATGTCACAGATCATATCATAGGTTAAAGCATATCATTACACTAGACATATTACTCCATATAAATGTACCACACAGTGAACGATAATATGTCACAAAATATATCAGAATAACATCATAGATAGCATGTGAGAGATCAACCAATATCAAGGCTGTACAGATTAATCATGTGGACATATATACTACTTATTTGAATAGCACATAGCTCAGACGAATGTTATAACAAGGAAAAGCATTTCTGGTAACACATGGACCAAAGTATCATGAAGGCTTACTGCATATGTCATACGAATAAATGACTGCAAACATTATTCACTTTTTATTTTTGATCGAATTATTCAACTATTAAACCTATAATCAGAAAACATATTATTATACACATATGAATAACCCACATTTTAAAAACGAGCAAAAACACAGCGAATACGTATAAAAAAAGAGAATAAGAAAGCTTCCCTGAAGAAACGGATACCGGAGATTTCGAATTGATGACCGGATTGTGGGGAAAACATTCAAAGCCTCAATATTTTTCGATTTGAAATGATTTTGTGCATTATTGACCTCAACGGTTGCACATCTTCTTTAAGACGATTTGAATACCTTCCAGAATCCAAGGGATTCGATTGCAGCGCTGATTCGAAATGAAACCCTCACAATTTTGTCAAATCGTGTTGCATAACGAATCAAAAGCTTTCCATTTCAAGAGCTGATACAGAGAATCAATTCAAGAAATTAATTTAGGACGGAACAGAGAATCTAAGGAGATAACCAGCATTCAGAGGTCTCGATTCGAAAACGAAACGGTTATGGTAAGAAGACGATATGCAGAGGAAACGTTAAAAGAGGATTAGGGTGATACTAGTGTTTGAGGAATTATGTTAAATGGATAGGTGTATGATGGATCAAGGGCCGGGTATAACAAGTCAAGATCAGATATAATAAATTTGGACTGGATCAACAATTTGAAAACCATGCTTGTAAGAAATTGGTCCAGCAGCATATAATTATTTAATTAACTAATTAAATAATTAATTAATCAAATATTTTGATAATTAATTAGTTTAACTAATTAATAAGAAACCTGCAAAATGAAACAACACAATAGAGTTGCCATATCATGTAAGTCTATGACTTCATGGCAATATTAGTGTGACAGCAATGATATAAACAATTTAATTTAAGCCACACAACAAGCATATATTATCATATATTAAATATAATACTTATACAAATATTTATATAAAAGCTTTAAACGGGGAGATGTTACTTTTGAAAATTAATCAACACAACTTATCGTGCCACAAAATACTCAACATCTATATTCTTTCCGAGCCTTTATCTTGTTTTGTTTTGCTCGGGACGAGCAAGGTTTAAGTGTGGGGGAGTTGTTAAGGGTGAATTTACGTGTTTTATAACGCTATATTTTATAATGTTTTCCACCACATTCGTATGAATTGCATGGAAATCACGTGTTTAAATGGAATTATTGAGCAAATGACATTTTTAATGAGTTAATCGCAAAGTTGGTGAATTTATATGTTTTAATTATGATTTTATGTTTATTGGAATTATGTTACGCTTTGCGGTGTTTTTGATGTCATGTAGGTACAATTATGTGGCTCAATTGATGATCAAATGTTGATGAATTTCGAGCTATTTCAAGTTAAAAGAGATAATGGTGAATTGGATAGAGAAGAAAAGAAGATAAAGATGGAATTATCAAGTCTTGATCGAAGCTGGACTAGCGTTCATCTGAGCCGAACGAGCGTCCAAGACTGAACGGGCGTTTGATAAGTGAACGAGCGTCCAGAATCATATTTTACATTCAGAGAGTTCAGACGCGTTCTGAACGAGCGTTCACCTCCGCCCGAAGGAAGCCGCCGGACGAGCGTCCAAGATAGTGGACGGGCGTCCTAGCACCGCCTTAGCCTAAACCGACCTAAAAATCTATAAATAGGCGCGATTTCTCAAACCCTAGACACACGTAATTCGAACCCTAAAAACCTAGGGGCAGCTTGGCTGCGGTTTTCTACAGTTTTTATCTACTTTTATGCAATTTAATTCTAGATTAGATTAGATAGATTCATGTCTTTTATTTCATCAATTCGAGTTGCAACAAGGATGTTAAGAGGCTAAACCCTCTTGAACAAGCGTTGTGAAGCCGTCCATCAACAATTCGAGTTTGATTCGTGATTGATTTGTGAGTTTCTATCTCAAGTTTGTTTCTTTTATCATGCTTTACATTGTTTTATTGCAAGTCGTATCGAAAGATGTTTGCTTTATGATTGTTTTATTGATGAAAATCATATAAATATTAGATCACCATGCTAAAAGAATAGATCTTCGATCTAACTAAAACGAGAGTTATTAGATTGATTTTCTAGATTAGAAATTGAAAGATTTCACGCCTAGGTTAGAAAGACGTAATCTTTAACATCGAAAGATAAAAGATTAGGAAACGAACTTGTCTACGAGAGTAGGAGTTTATGCCTTCGATTAGGTGAATCACGACTTGAGTAGAGATCACGAATTAATCCGAATTAGAATTGAATGTTGATAGGATAGGTGGATCAATTGCTTGTTCGTTCGTTATAATTTGATTTTAATCCTTGAAACTTGAATTGTTTAGCTTTAAGTTACTTTTTACGCACTCTAGTTTAGTTAGTTTATCGCTTTCAATCTTTCCTAGCATTGGATTAATCTCCTCTCGTCTAGTTACTTTTATGCAATATTTGTTTAGGTTAGTTTTCGTGACAATAATTAGTTAAAAACAAAAGCTAGGGTTCACAACAGTCTAGTTCCCCGTAAGATCGACCCGGCATTAGCCTCCATACTACGATCCTTGCACTTGAGGTTAACCGGTTTATTACTTGTTGTTTTGTATTGATAAAATCCGGGACACTCGTTCGATGATTGTCTTGCTAATCTGGACAAGGTGCTTAACAGATGTGTGGAGAAGAACCTAATCCTCAATTGGAAAAAATGCCACCTTATGGTGGATGAAGGGATTGTTCTTGGCCATAAAATTTCAGCTAAGGGCATAGAATTTGATAGGGCCAAAATAGAGGCCATAGAAAAGATGAACTACCCTAAGAACGTGAAAGAAGTGAGGAGTTTTCTTGGTCACGTCGGCTTCTATAGAAGATTCATTCAAGATTTCTCCAAGATCTCAAAACCTCTATCAACTCTACTTAAAGAGGACGTCGTTTTCAACTTCGACAATGATTGCAAGTGTGCCTTCAAAGAGCTTAAACATCGCCGATCTCCGCTCCGATTTCGATCTCTCCGGATTGGAACTTACCATTCGAATTAATGTGTGATGCTTCCAACTACGCCGTTGGTGCGGTTTTGGGGCAAAGACTTAATGGTAAATTCCAACCTATCTACTATGCAAGCCATACCCCGAATCCGGCACAAGCAAACTACACTACCACGGAAAAGGAACTTTTAGTCGTTGTCTTTTCTATGGACAAGTTCCGAAGTTATTTACCGGGTGCCAAGGTGATTGTCCGGACCGATCACGCGGCTCGCGCTATTTGATGAATAAAAAGGATGCAAAACCGAGACTACCGCGTTGGATTCTTACCCCGGGAGTTTGATGTTCATATTAAAGATATCAAGGGTAGTGAAAACACGAGCGGACCACATATCAAGAGTGTTGCCCGTAATAGAGGAAAATCCACAAGACATCGATTTATATTGCCCCTTTGAGAGTGTTATGTACGTGAATAGTTGCACGTCGATCCTCCGTGGTATTCTTCAATCGTTAATTACCTCCATTCCCAATATCCGAATCCCAAGTTTTCGTATCGGGAAAAGAAGAAATTCTTCTACGATCTCAAGTATTATGTCCGGGAAGAACCGTATCTTTTTAAACTCGTAAAGATGGGTTGCTTCGCCGGTGTGTCCCCGAATCGAGCAACGGGACATAATTGAACAATGTCATAGTGGTCCCACCGGCGGCCACTTTGGTCCCCTGGAAGACCGTTGCGAAGATATTCCAATCTGGTTTTTACTGGCCCTCGATTTTTAAGGATACTGAAGCCTTTTGTAAAGGCTGTGATAGGTGCCAAAGAACCGGTGCTTTGACAAGGAGATATGATATGCCGTTAAAACCCATTTTAGAGTGTGAGGTGTTCGATGTCTGGGGGATTGACTTTATGGGTCCCTTCCCATCCTCATGCGGGAATAGATACATCCTAGTCTGTGTAGACTATGTGTCTAAATGGGTGGAGGCTATCGCCACCCTCACAATGACCATAAAACGGTCATGAAATTCTTAAAGAAAAACATTTTTGTGAGGTTTGGTTGCCCGAGAGCCTTAATCAGCGACGAGGGGACGCACTTTTGTAATCGACCACTGGACAAACTATTAGAGAAATATGGTGTTCGGCATAAAACCGGTACACCATACCATCCTATGACAAGTGGTCAGGTAGAGCGTAGTAACCAGAGCCTCAAGAAGATCTTAGAAAAGACGGTTAACAGTCATCGGAAGGACTGGAGTCTGAAATTGGATGATGTACTGTGGGCTTACAGGACAGCTTACAAGACACCTATGGGTACATCTCCGTATCAAATGGTTTATGGAAAGCCATGTCATTTGCCGGTCGAACTTGAGCATAAAGCTTATTGGGCGACGAAGTTTTTGAACTTTGATTCCAAAGCTTGTGGTGAGCACAGACTTCAGCAGATGCATGAGCTAGATGAGTTCGAGCTCCGTGCCTACGAGAGCGCCCGAGTGAGTAAGGACGAATGAAGCTCGCTCCATGATAAGAAAATTAAGCAAAGAGAGTTCCATGCGGGAGAGCAAGTCTTGCTATACAATTCCAGGTTACATCTGTTTCCTGGAAAGCTACGGACACGGTGGTCCGGCCCGTTCGAGATTTTGCAAGTCTTTCCAAGCGGAATGTTGGAGCTAAAAGGAATTGGTGATCGACCGTTTAAGGTAAATGGTCAAAGGTGCAAACATTACATTGGTCTACCAAAGGAAGCACCTTTGATTGTTCGGTTCCTCGACATATTTGAGTGTGTGAATCCTGAAGTCGATGACTTTAAAGAGTTTGCACCAGATTTATTCACCGAGGCCGTTATCGAATCACCAGCTGAAGTCTTCGCTGGAAGTTGGGATATGGAGCAGTATTGGAAGGAAATGCATCTGAAGAGGAAGGGAAGGAGGAGGAAATCAACGGCTAGAAAGATTAAAGGAGCGTGGGAGAGTTTGAAGAGCGAGGATGCCCCGCATGCATGGTTGTTTTCGTGGTTACATTGCCGACAAGAGCTCTTTTGATAGAATGACCGGCCGAAACGTCAAGTGGCCCGATCCGGGTTGAACTTACAATGGTTGTCGAGCGCCGACAATAGCGGAAGCGCTACTGGAGGCACCCCGATATCCTTTTCCTTTTTCTTTTCTTCTCGTTTGTTTTGTTTGGTTGTTTTCCGTTTTTCTTTCTAGCTTCGATGAGCGTGGTCCATTTACGTGCTTCGGTTGACTACCGAGATGGCGATGATGACGATCGTTATCCCTATGGAGTCCCTACACACGAGTTCTTTGGGATGACCGAGCCCGAGTTCGAGTTTGTCGGTCGGATCCACGCCATTTCCTTGGATGATGGTCCGGGTGGCTTGCGAGTCTTGGATGCGGATATCGATATTCTCACCCGAGTCCGGACTTTCACCTTTGTTATCGTCGTGCCACCATCTCTCTCTCGGTGGAGATGGAGAGTGGACCATTGAGGAAATCGAAGATGACTTAGAGAGGCCATTCACGATCCTCAATGACCCGTTTCTAGCCGATCTCATCTTGGTACTCGAGGATGAGCATGTTCGGGGGATAGAGCTAGCCGGAGAAGATTGGAACTTACGGTATGACTACGACCTGCGGCTCGCCATCGACGTGCTTCGCCGTCTCATACGTTTGATAGATTGGTCCTCGCTCTACTAGTTAGTAGTTAGTTAGTGTTTGCTTTAGTTAGTGTTTGGTTTGCATCTTCGTTTAAGTCGAACGCCCGTTTTCTTTGAATAAAGCCGTTGTTCTTTGATTAAACATTAGTTGATGTGGATATTTTCATTTGCGCTTATATAGCACTATCTTATTACATAGATGTTCTATACTTCCTCGTTTCATCCTTTCATCTATGCATCCTTGTTAATTACATGTTTATACTATGCACTGTGTTCTCATTTCTCTACAACTATCTCGTGCATGCTTCCCCGATTTCCCCCAAATATTTTGGTGTGTCTATCAAGTAATGCAGGTTACTTTAAGCTATTTAGCTGATACAAGCCTTCTACATACGGGGATCGTTGCCTTTTTCATGCTGTAGCCTGCTCAACGATCCGACCTTTATAAATCAGCTAAGTACTTTACTTTACTTTATCTCTACACAACTTGAGGACATGTTGTGTTTTAAGTGTGGGGGAGGAGATAAAGTGTGTACCTATATACCTTCGCTCATATCATGATAAGTTCAATGCAAAATGCACAAAAAGTTGGAAATTTTGTTTTATCCCGAGTGAACAACTACATGCCTATGTTCGATGTCTAAACTTAATGGATGCCTTATATTGTGTATGCTAGATGAGTTAGAGGTTCACCTGACCCTTATTTCACGTGCCTTATCAGATGACGAGCTAATTTTTAAAAAAAAAAAGTTAGATCCATATAGGTTAAGCATTCCTTGATTAGCTTATACTATGTGCTCAGTGCTATATTTCGTAATAGTTTGGATTGAAATTCAAAGTATGACATATTGTGAATATCATAGAGTTTGAATGTGATAAGTAAGTCATTGCCAAAGTCTTGAAGTAGTAATAATAAATAATTCATTACTTGAGGCATTATGCTCAGGAGGTTTGTATAGCTCATGGCTTAGAACCAACTGCCAGCCAGAAATCTCGTATAAGTAATGCTAATTAATAATAAATGTGTGTGTCGGAAGCTGGTTTATGATTTGAGTGAAGTAGGGCGTATCACGAACGTCCTATACCACTATGACGACCAATAGCTCACGACAGTCAGAAAAGCTGCCTTATGATTTGGGTAGTTAGGGCATATCTCAAAATGTCCTATTCTACTATGACGGGCAAGAGCTCATTTTTTATGTGTGTTAAAAAGTGAATTTGAAAAAAAATGTATAATAACTCGAAAAAAAATTCAAGACTTGGCCAATGATGATTTTATACCCAGTATAAACTCTTATGATATGTTGTAGGAATCATCCTCTAAGTATGTCAGAAAAGGTTTGACTACTTTCTATTATCTTTTCGCGTGCACATCTGAGCGTCATCTATGCTTAACTTAAGTGTGATACTAGCTAGTTTTGCTTGAATTCAATTCAAGTTAGGATCTAGTGGAAGTTTGATATGGCTCTTGCACGCAAACACTTGGGTGAATTTCTACTTAGTTACTATGCACTATATTTGGTGTCCACCTATTCTTTGACTCTGA
The DNA here is from genome assembly GCA_036785695.1 of Gentiana straminea. Lineage (NCBI taxonomy): Eukaryota > Viridiplantae > Streptophyta > Magnoliopsida > Gentianales > Gentianaceae > Gentiana > Gentiana straminea. Next base: position 3,816,796 of record JAVUPR010000042.1, read on the forward strand.
GCTAGGTTTTTGTTTTGTTTTGCTCGGGACGAGCAAGGGTTAAGTGTGGGGGAGTTGTTAAGAGTGAAATTTATGGTTTATTCTACGATATTTCCGTAACAATATCCTCATTATTTAAATGGTTTTTATAGAAAATCATTGGTTTTATCTAAATATTGAGCAAACGCGTTTAAGAAGCGTCTAAGTGCAAAAGTGGTAGTTTTACGTGATTTTATAGGTAAATACCGTTATATCCGTGATATTACATTTTGCACACCTTTATCGTGATTGTAGGTACCTAAATATGTCATGAGAATTGATGGGATGAGCTTAAACAATGATGTTTGATTGAAGATTAAAATGGAAAGAAAGAGATACAAGAGGATGAAGATGGATTAAAGCTTTGGAAATCCCGAAAACGACTCGTAATACGACAGGCTAAGCAAAAAGGCGTTTTCTGAAGAAGAGTCCTTAATGAAAATTGTAGAGTTTTCCGAGGGCTTAATTATGACATTCGGATCATAATTTTTGGAGGTCTACAACTCAAGATATGAATTTTAGAAGTTTGAGTTCAGAAATTGCAAACGAGCGTCCGGAACTTTTGTGCACCAACCGACTTCATCATATCTATAAATACCACAGCTTTTAACCCTAATCACATATATTCATACACAGCCGCAATTCACAACAGAGAAGGGCCGACTTTTTCCTTTTTTTTTTCCCTTTATATTTTCATTCCAAAAAACACAATTAGGGTGTAAATTTCTCAACAATGAGGAGCTAATTTCTTCATCAAGCAAACTAGGGGAAGCGTTTCAAACGGATTTTGGTTTCAGATTATTGTATTGATTGATTTCTATCAAAAAAAAAAGGTTAGAACTTTTGTATCGTTTTCATATCGTTTTTACATTTCGATCGATAGATTATTTGTATGATTCGACAATCCGTTGATGACGATTAATGGAACCCTAGGTCACCATGCAAAAGTTTGAATCTTTTAAACCAAATTATAACGAAAGTTGTGGTTTAAACGGTTTAGATTTTTGGATATTGATAAATATCCCCACCTAAGAACGTTAAAGGATCAATCTTTGATAAAAGATTGTGATCAAAATCATCTAAGCAATTAGAGATTTGGGCATTCGGTTTGGTGTAATAATCGTAACCTTGGGATAGAATCATTTGATTAATAGTTTGAAACCGGTATTTGTTTGATTCGTGGAACCGTGTTTGTTTGCTTTTATATCACTGCATTTGGATAATCGTTCAAGCCTTCACCCTAGTTGTTAATTATTATTTTTCTGCGTTTTTACTGTTCATCGCACTGTTCACTTTCGTTTTTACTGTTCATCGCACTGTTCACTTTCGTTTTTACTGTTCATTGTTTCGCAATTAGTATAAACTCGTGACATTTGCAACTAAAACTTGAATTGATACAACCCCAATTCCCCGTGATCGACTCCGGTTACACCATTTTTCTACGACCTTGCACTTGAGGCCACGACCGGATTATAAATTTTTATAACTTGTTTTGATCGTTTTATTTATTATAATCCGTTTTCTACAACAAAGGCCAGAGTGACGCTGCATGGTTAACCACAGGTGGAGGAGGTGGTGGTGGATCCTGATGCTGAACCTGCTCCGGCTCAGGTGACGGTGTAGCTGTGCGAGGCGGCGGTGACAAACCGCGACGACCCCCAGAGGTTTCACCCCTCTCGGATGTCCGATTACCAAGAGCCAAAGTCCTCGATCTTGTGTTTCTACTCATCCTGACAACCAAGTGAACCAGAGTGTTACTAAGGATCTAAAGATAAGATTGAGTTAGACTCAAAGAATAGAAGCCTAAGGAACACGTATCTCTGATACCAACTGTAACGCCCCACTCCCGGACACCGAGCCCTTATCCGGAAATACGACGTTCGGCACATATATAAATAAAATTTAATTCATTTATATATGTAAGCCTACAATCAATACAATCGAAGCGCGCGGAAATTTAATGCTCGGGTAGTAAATGTCCATAAAGATGCTAGAATAAGAAAAAGTACTAAAAGCTGAAAGTGTATCAAAACAATACAACTGAAGTCTCTCGAACAGTCCAACGGAAATACTATGAAATAAGAAATAGAGATGAACACACGTTATCCCAAGGTACTACGAAAAAGTATATAAAACAGTACAACAACTCAAATATAAATAAAAGTGCATAAAATGAAATATCAAGCTCAGAGATCCTCCTCGGGAACATACTTCTCGTAATACTCAAAATCCTGTTCGCCTTCTCACCCCCAAGCACATATAACAAAATGCACAAGGGGTAAGTATATAATACTCAGTAAGGAAGAGAAGTACGTTTAAGCTTAGAATATATAAGGTTCATTATTATTAGATTTCTACTAAAAAGGCAAGACCGACTCGATTCTACGCATAAAGGTTACATCTCCCAATATGCCTAAAGCTGTAACTACTTAGCTTATCTTTGTTACAACATGCTATCAAGGTGGAACGTGACATATTGAAATCTTCGGGATACAATAACCCCGGAACGTATTGAAATCTTCGGGATACAATAACCGGTTCCGATAGTATGAACATACGGCGATGCCTATAGGCCCGCAGCCGATAGGACCTTCACTTTGACTGTCTGTTCACACATCACGCTATAGATCTTCAGGATCTACCCAAGACCACATGGTGTTTAATCTTTTATCTAGCAAGTTGTGTAGTAATAAGTGATTAACTAGCCATCCTAGTTCATTTAGATAACACTCCCTCACCGACACCACTCATCATGATCAAAAGACCAACTCTAAACTTAAGTAAGTTTTAAAGGTCTTAAAATAAAATAGTAATACGTTTACAAAGGTTTAAGGTTGATTAAACAATCCTAAACGATAGTTGAAAGCCACAATAAACAAGGCTGAAAGACCAGCTCCAGGTGAACGCCCGTCTGAAGGACCAGACGCCCGTCCGAGCTGGGAATTTTCCAGAAACTGCATCGCGAACCCTTATCGTTTTCATCCATTTTTCAACCAAAAACCAAACTCTCTCAACCAAGTCCTACGCAATTAATCTACCAGCCATACCAAAACATCAACCATCTCATAGACATCAATTTAACGCCAATTGAATCACTAAAACAGCAAGGAAAACAACACAAATGCTACAAATTCGAAACTGAAAACGTAAGGATTTCTCCTTACCTTTTCTGCCTAAATACTCCGAATTAGATGCTGTTCCTGGTACCGATGCGAAGCTCTCGTCACGAGGATTCCAACGGTATGCTACGATCTGAAAACGGAATAGAAACGAGGGAGATATCAAGGGTAGAAATTCGACGGTTTCAAGCCAAAATGAAATCTAACCTTCAAACTCGTCCGAAACTCGTAAACCATAACTCCATAAAGACTAACCTTCACTGGGCGAAATTAGTATCCAAACGACCCTTGCGTTACGTAGAACGTTTTTCCCTTGAGGAGTCTGTACAAACGAGCGACGGATTAGCTTCAATTTTTGAAACCCTCTCCCAGCCCTCTTTCTTTCCCAATGATGCGCTGCTTCTCTGATGAAGAACCCGTTTCCCTTCTCTTTTTTTTTAAACTGACTAACGTGAATAATGGGAGTTTAATCCCCTACTTAAATCCCATTAACTCCCATAATTTCCAAATCCATTAATTCCCTTTTTATTTTTATTTTTTTTTAAATCCAAAAATTATAAATATAATATTCCGACTTTTCGTTAAAAGACGGAAATGCCCTTTCCGAAAAATCGGGATATTACAACGGTGCAGATGATCGTTGTACGTGACACAACTATTGTGCCCGTATCGTTACTCAAATATATAACCCATGTTATTACAGATATAGTGATAATAAGCAGCAGTTTGGTTTGGTCGTCCAACGTTTCGTCGTCCTCCCCTTGCAAAATAAAACGACGCCGTTTAATTACAATGTCAATAAAATTTGCCTAAAAGCCCTTCTCAATAATAGTAATTGCATACATGGTCCATTTTTTATACCATTCGAGGGTTCTCTTTTCACCCTTTCTCTGGACCTTTCCAGGAATTATTCACCTCAACCTTTTCCTCTACGCTTCTCACCACCCATTGCACCGCCGGCTCACCTCCTTCATGCATCACCCAGCCGTAGTAAAAACATGAATAAAACGCTAACTTAACTATGCCAAGTTACGATACTAATTTTGCAATTTTGCCATTCTGATACCACATGTTACACTCTTGGGCCTTGCGATGCTACCCGAATTACAACAGATTTGAAAACCGCTTATACCATATTAGAATATTCTGGATATGGCCATCAATGTCCCTTACACAGTTAACTCGAATCTAGTAGTCATGTTATTGTACTACCTATAACCAGGGGCGAACCCAAAGCAATATAGGAGGGGTCAATGCCCCTATTGAGACCTGAAAAACATTTTTTGTATTGAAACAATACAGTCTCATCCCCAGTGGATCATCATTGTTACCCCGACGGCTTCATTGAAATTTTTTTCTAGGTCCGCCACTGTCTATCACGCTCCAGAATTTATGTTTAACGGTGTTACTTAAACCACAATGAATCCATTAACAACACACATCTGGTCTAAAATGTTTATTAAGTCTCGAAGTTTAATGATATAAAATGATAATATTTCTCCGACTTTTATTGTAGCCGGAGCCGATGCGGTGGTGAATGGAGGAGGTGCAGCCAAGGGATTCCGCCGTCAATTGCGCTCCGGAATGAATAAGCCAATTGGTGATGAGTATACCTGTGGGGGAGAAACCATGGAATGTATTGGTATGGTTGACTCAGCCTGCTTGGCTACTTGCCATTGTATCCCTAAAGTCGAGCTTTGCGCACAAAATCCGGCAGCCGTAACCATTGAATTCGAAGGGCCTTTTGATTATCAAGGCTGGCTATGAGTAAGTAGTATACATGGCGGATCTAGAAAAAATTGTAGATAGTGACGTTGGAGCAAATTCAAAGTTTCAGTACATTTTGCAGCAACAAAATTATATCGTTTCATTACAATTTTTCTTTCTAGATTTCGGTCCAGGCACTGGCCCCACCCTTATCCCTGTGGATTCGCCCCCATGACTGAATACGACCAATGCTATATTTACTATCGAAAATGTCTGTTTCACAATTTTACAATCAACAAATGATCATAAGACACTTTCATGTCAGGATAAATTGTGTAAACGTGTGTTAGTGATCATTTGTTATGGAAATAGTATCACTCAATTACTATATTATGTATACTTCATCTTTGCAATTCCGTTTGACAAGGTGTTTTTGTGTGTGCGTGTGTGTATGTAATTCGAGGTAAAAATACAAAATTAGTCGTGTAATCTAGTTTAGTTAGCGTTTTAGTCCTTTTGTTTCTTTCCCTGCAATTTTAGTCTTGTGACTTTGTAATCAGCTCATGGGGTCTAACGGCCGGATCAAATGTCTGGTGGCCGCTAGACATGCATCGTATATGTACAAATAGCGGTTTGAAACACTGGCAGCCGCAGCACAATGCTTGGGGCCTGCTAGAAATTTTCGCATTGATACACTTTCAGTAATTTAGCGATATTTTGACTTGTGATTCAAACTGCATGTGAAATCCCATTCAAAGATTATCAACTCTCATGAAGTTTCCTGCTCAAATTATGCCTCTAAGAAGGATCAAATGTCACCTGAAGTGAATATACAGTTGTAGCACCAAAGACTTTTAATTCGTTTGAACTCTTAAGTTTCGGACAAATGCCTCTAAACATTAAAATGAAATCTTCACTAAAAAATCGTCTCCACGTGGGGTTTGGTGAAACCTATAAATCTACAATGAAGTGTCAAAACTACCGAGAATAACCCCGAAGACAAAAGATTAGGCTTTTGAAGCTTTCATCTACATTTTGTTGGGTAAAATTCTTATCTTACCTTTCCTTTATTACTTTGATAGGTATGGAAGTTAACGTTCTTTTCTTGAGTTCTCTAGCCATGGTAGGCTAAAATCTTAGTCCAGTCAAGATGATGTTACAATGGAGATTTCCGTCTTTTATGATAAATTAGGAAGAGTTCATAATTTTATGCAATTTATGAAAATATTTATCATTATCTGACCTAATGCTTGTGCTAGAGTAATTAATTAATACATGATTTGACATGCATTTACAAACGGCGAACGTTAAGATTTTGTGCGGAAAAATAGGTAGTGAGACCACCCAATAATAATGTAACACTGACCGGAGATTGATTCGTCTTTTTAAGTGGTGTTTATAATTTTTTGCGATGTAACCCAAAAAGTTTAATGCATGTTCATTCACCTAGACCTAGTCCATTGATTAGGCCGATGAATAGGGCGGCTAATCCACACGACAACATGTAGTTGTTAAACTGGGAATTTGTTGTCACATAATCACAATAGGAGGTAGCTAGATAGGTTGCATTCATTCTCATGAAGCCAAAGCAGGCCCAAAGCTAAGGCAAATTAGGCGGCGGCCGAAGGCTCAACTGTCAGCGGGGGCCCGAAGTTACATGTTTCGTAAAAAAAAAATTGTGTAGATTTTTTGCGACGGAAGGTTACCGTCGCAAACTAGGCTTATTCCGTCGCAAATCGTAATTTGCGACGGATTTGCGACGGTTTTTATTTGTCGCATTTTTTAGTCGCAAAACTGAGTTTTTAAAAATTATTTGCGACGGATAATAACGCATTTTATTTTTTTTGTAAAATTATAATTTCCGTCGCAACAAAATGTATAATCCGTCGCAAATAATTGTATAATCCGTCGCAAAAACATATAATCCGTCGCAAAAATTTTATAATCCGTCGCAAAAATTGTATAATCCGTCGCAAAAAATTTTCATTAAATAATTTATTTATTTTTAGATCCTTACATATCCGTCGCAAATACAACTTTGCGACGGAAATATTCCGTCGCAAAAGTTAAAATAAATCAAAAAATTATGGCTGTTTTGCAGCAGCCGGCCAAACCACCGCCGCAAAACAGCCATAATTTTCCCCGGTAGCATTACAATTGCTACCGGCTATCAACAACAACAATATAAAAGGGGATACGATACCAAAATAAATTAAACGTATGTCAAAGGGGATATGTCAAAGAGGATATGTCAAAGGGGATATGTCAAAGAGGATATGTCAAAGGGGATAAAACGATATGTCAAAGGGGATACGATAAGCCAAAATAAATAAAAATGTATAAAGCAATATGTCACCCAGTCAGACCCGGTGTACTACCTAAACCCATGTCACCTCCTCGGGTCCGTGATCGATCGTTCATCTCGTGTCGCCTCGTACCCGGGTTGCATCCCTCCGGAGGGATGCCGCCTAACCGCCGGGTAATCCACTCCTCCATCCGCGCTAGTCCGTCTTCCCGACGCTTTCTCGTCTCTCTCTAGCTCCTCCAACCTCGCCCGTGTTTCGCATTAATCTGTCTTTCTCTCGCCATCTCCCGGGTGAGACGGGTGAGTATGCCCGGAGAGTATGTCTCGGCGGATGAGTGTCGAGCGAGCGGAGCTGTCGTAGTACATGGAGGCAGCCGACCCCATGCCAAAAACTCTCCCCTTCTTGTCGTAACCACCGGCGGCTTCGTAATAAAGACGCGACTCGTCGACGGGGTGTCGTGCGCGTCACACTGGGCTTTCGCCTTCTTCAAGGTGAAGACGTCCCGTAAAGTATGATATAAATTTGTTAGTAACAATAATTACATGATATATATATAATGTATATATAATATTTAGAATACATAACGTACCAAGATTTTCTCAAACTTCCTCGAGACGAAGTTGCCCGACTTCTTCTTCTTCGAACTAGTCACCAGATCTCCGACTGATAGGGGCACTTCTCTATTGTCCTCCATGCCCCGAGCGAAATCGATAACGCCGCGTCTGCCCATAGCATGTGTCCCAGGGATCTTCCCTTCCTCACCGGATCCAGAAGCTCGGTTTATCTTCTTTTTCACAGATGTTTCCTTGAATGCCTATTCCGACATAAGATAAACAAGTTAGTACATACATATATATATATAAAACACAAGTATTATTAATTAAATATTGAATAATTGCTTACGGGACTCCCAATCCACTCCTCGGGCGACGGAGAATATCCGGGGTCATCCAAAGCCGAGCACGGGGGTTTGTTTGAGCCCGATACATATAATCACGGACCCGTTGATAGCATACCGCTCAAAAGCTTCCCTAACCGGGCGCTCGTGGCGTAACTCAAAGCCGAAATGAGCCCGCAACATAGTTATATATATGTTATATGTATAGTTATAATTATAGTTATATTTATATATAGTTATATTTATGTGAACGACGTACCCTAAATGCGTGCCACCACCTTTCCTGCTGCTCCTGGCTGGCATTATGCCACGTGGTGGCAAAAGTGTTGAAGCCGCTGATTATGGCGGTCTTGGCCATTTTCTTGACATAGTTGTCGGTAAACCTGTCATATTGAAAACAATAAGTTGTTAATATATTTGGTTAATCAAAATATAAATAAAAATAGAAACAAATTAAAGCAAGATATGTATTAACTTACCATCTCCCATCGGGATCCAAAACCGGCAATCCAAGGTCACCATTGACAATGACACCCAAATCCTCCTCGGTCATCTGGTGTATCTCATCATCCAAACCGTGAGTCTGTGTGGAGGAAGACGCTCCGGGGGAGGGGGAACTACCCCTACCGCGTCTACCTCTACCTCTACCTCTACCCGACATCTATTTGACACGAAAATGACGTTTATACTAATCTAAATGCAATTATAATAAAAAGGCGTTTATACTAATTAATAATAAATTACAATGTTTAATACATTATTATTCAAAGCAATGATGACAAAATAAAATATTTAATACATTATTATTCACTATCACTACTAGAATGGAAGAGTTCTTCCTCCTCTTCATCGATATCTAGATCATCAACCGATTCTTCTTCCTCTCCATCTTCTTGTTGAATGAAATCCGCCATCTCATCATCATCCAAGTCATTATCCACAACATCGGAGTCAACATCGACATCAAGATCTTGGTGGACAATGTTAAGAGGATCAGATAATCGGGAAACATCATTGATCACTTGTTCTTGGAAAACGGTTTCCTCGACGGGAGCATCGATAGTCGATCTTGCCTTTGTTTTGAAACAACCGACCATTGATCTTTGTCTTTTTTCAAACTTGGATATGGAGCATAGTAGACTTGCTCGACTTGATAAGCCAGAACAAATGGATCATAAGCGCCATATTTCCTACCACGATGAACTTCAACTATCTTATAATCTTTATGCACATTCATGCCCCGTTCAGAATTATCAAACCAATCACATTTGAACAATACGGCTTTGTAGACAGTCGAAGCTCCATAATACACCAACTCAATGATTTCATTTAAAGTGCCATAATAGTCGGCACCTTCCGTGGAACTGACACAAACTCCGTTGTTGACTGAAGATTTACCAATATCAGTTGCCCGGTTGAATGTCCGAAAGTTGTAGCCGTTAATCGAATAACGTTTCCAAGTTTTGACTTGACGAGAAGGACCACTTGCCAAAGCTTTTAGCAAATCATCATTCAACAATGATGCTTGTTGTGCAAACCATTTGGTAAATTCATTTTCATGTTTATTCCAAATATCCGTCGAGGTCAATTGAAATTCGTTGAACACGAATAAATTGCTCGAACAATCTAAGAATGAATCATTTTGTCGGTTAATGTATATTTGTTCGAAAAAGCTGTTAAGCATTGTATATATGTAGTAATGAGGTACTTACAGTTCATACGGTTTCATGATTTCGCGAGTTAGACAATACGTACTTGTGCACAAAGTCATATTCTTTATTATCCAAGAACCTCGTCTTGCACTTCCCAGTTGTTGTACCATTATGATCACGGAATAACTCAGGTAAATCTGAAACGATTGCTGATGCTAAAGTCTCACCAACAGCAAGATTCTTTGCTTTTGTTTCAATATGATCATCGTAATACATAGAACAAAAGTTTGAAATCTCTTCCAACAAATACGCATTGCATATTGATCCCTTTACGAAAGCTTTGTTACCAATCTTTTGTTTTAAGTGATTCAAAAACCTTTCGAATGGATACATCCATCGATATTGCACGGGACCACCAACTCTGACCTCATACGGCAAGTGTACCGGTAAATGCTCCATCGAGTTAAAAAACGCTGGAGGCAAAATCTTCACTAACTTGCAAATAATCTCAGCAATGTTATTCTCTAAACGAATCACGTCTTCTATTTTTAGGGTAGCAGCACACAAGTCTCGAAAGAATTGACTTATCTCAGTCAATGCATTCCACTCATTTTTCGGAATCAATTCTCGAAGGGCAACTGGCAACAAACGTTCCATAAAAATGTGACAATCATGGCTTTTCAAACCACGTAGAATGTATTGATCATGATCTACGCACCTACTCAGATCTGAAGCATAACCGTCAAGTCTGAATCTGAGCCATCAATGATGCTTGGTAGGTGTTGTACAAATTCCCATACCTCCTCACCACTCAATCTACGGGGTGGAGTCGCGTGTTCATACTGTTTGGACTTCAAAAAACCTTTATCGGTGCGAAAAATATGGTCTTCGGGGAGAAGCGCCGATGACAATCAAACCAAGTGCATTTACCACTATGTTTGAGCCGAACGTCTTGTTTCCATCACCACAATAGGGACAAGCTTTCACACCGGCCGTAGTCCACCCGGATAACATGCCATACGCGGGAAAATCATTGATAGTCCACATTAGTGCAGCCCTCATATGAAAATTTCGTTTTGTGGATACATCGTAAGTAAACAACCCCGTTTCCCACAATTTGCTTCAACTCCTTAATCAATGGTTGCAAATAAACATCGAGGTTTCCTTTCGGATTTTTCGGCCCCGGTACAAGCACCGATAAGAATATAAACCGTCTTTTCATGCACAAAGGGCGGAAGATTGTATGGTGTAACCATGATCGGCCGGCAAGAGTAGTTCTTCCCAAAATTACCAAAAGGTGCAAAACCGTACGTGCAAAGTCCTAACCGCACATTTCTAGGCTCCTTAGCAAACTCGGGTGCATTTGGTCAAAATGCTTCCAAGCTTCAGCGTCACTTGGGTGGGCCATTATACCGCTTGTCCTGGGGTTTTCCGCGTGCCACCTCATTTCCTTGCCTATATGTTTCGTGGCGTACAACCTTTGGAGTCTAGGTCCAATCGGGAAATAAGTCATCACTTTGTTAGGCACACGTTGACCTCTTGCGTTCGTTTTCGGTTTATATCGATCATGGTCACACTTCCGACACTTGTCCGATTCGCGTCCTCCTCCCAAAATAACATACACCCCGCGGGACACACGTGTATTTTCTCGTGGGGTAGCTCTAATGCCTTTAACAACTTTTTGGTTTGATAGAAGTTCGAGGTCATTAAGTTATTCTTCGGAAGAATATCTCCTATCAAACCGGTAACCCCGTCAACGCATTTGTGATAGAGGTTGTGATCACATTTCAAAGTGAGCAACCTAGAAGCCGCTTGCGTACGGAGACACTACTTCCATCACATACGAGGTTTCTGCGTTTTTCAAAGCATTTCAAAAAACGATGCAACTTCGGGGTTTGGTGTCTCATTGTTCTCCTCTTGGTTAAGAAATTCTTCTCTTACATGATCAATCCTATCACGTAATGCGTCATTAACCATGTCCCGATAAGGGTTCACATTCCGTTCTTGCTTTGAACGTTGATCGGAATGGGAAACTCTTCACCATGACACACCCAATCATAGTAGTTTGCGCAAAACCCATATTTAGTTAAATGTAATCTCACGTCATGTTCGATCGAAAATTTAGTGTTCTTACACTTACTACATGGACACTTCATCATTCCATTATTTGCCCGAAACGAATCTAACTCGCTTTGCATGTTTTATGAATTCCTCCACACCATTCACAAATACCGGGTTAAATTTCTTGTTAGCATCCAACCTCTCGTACATCCAACTACGTTCTATTCTCTTCATTTTCAATCCTACACATCATATCATACAAAATATGAGACTAACAATAGTCTTTGAAGGTTGTCTCAACACTTTTGCAAACTCAGGTTTTACTCAACTTACTATGAAACTAACAACACTATAACCTAAATTTTCGATTCATGGTCAAAGGTTCAACGTCAAAATAATTCGGAGGCTTTGCCGGATAACAAAGTACCCCCCAGTACCATTTTCCAAACGGGTAGGAACAACACCCTTTGAGGACCTTATGTATGTTATGCTTATCATGTAAGCACATACTTATCATCATTTCAATCCAAATTCAACAAACCAATTCAACCAACATCCGGTTTCTAAACTAAGCATTTTCAACCAACATCCGGCTTTGCACATACTTAAGCATTCAACAAACCAATTCAACAAACCAATTCAACCAACATCCGGCTTTGCACATACTTAAGCATTTTCCTAACTTATCTAACTAATACACATAAGTAAGCATTTTCTAACTTATAATTACTACACATATATATCTATAAATCTATACTACATATGATACACTATATAAAAAAATATATTAAAAAAAAACATTAAAAAAAACGAAAAAATATATTACATACTACAATATACAAAAATTACATACTACAATATATATATATACAATATAAATTGAAAAAAATATATATATAAAAAAAAAAAATTAAAACTGTACATACATATACATATATATATATATATATATATATATATATATATATATATATATATATATATATATATATATATATATATATATATATATATATATATATATAACGAAAAAAATATATATATATATACATACATATATATACGCGGCGGGGGGAGGGGGCGGGGGGGAATCGGGTCGGGGGAGAGGGGGTGGGAGGGGGAGGGAAGAGCATACCCGTGGGTGGCCGCGGCGGCGGTGGTGGGAGGAGGTGGCGCCGGAAGAGCTTCGGGGGGGGGGGGGGGCGGCGGGTGAGAAGAGGGGGAATGAAGAAGAGAAATGAGGAAGAAAAGGGATCTTGCGACCGATATCCGCCGTTTTGCGACGGAATTTAATGTCCGTCGCCAAATAACCCTAATTCCGTCGCAAACATCTAAATTCAGAATAATAAAATAATTTTATAAAATTTTATTAAATATTCCGTCGCAAATTAATAAAAATTCCGTCGCAAAATTGCCCGCCAAGTGGAAAAATTGGTCCCGCCAAATGTCCCGTCGCAAACAATAAAACATCCGTCCCAAACGTAAATTTGCGACGGAAATAAAGTCCGTCGCAAAAATTCCCATAGCAAAACTGCTGTTTTTTTGTAGTGTTTATAGGTGCATCCGTTCAGCTAGAGGTGTTTAGGTCGTACCTTGTTTTATTATCTAACATCAATGAATTTAAATTTTGTAACTACATATTTTAAAATTGCGATGTTGAAATAATCTTTTTTAAGTATATGTTTTCGAAAAAAAAATTCAAACTAAACGGCTCCCTTCAACGATGTCATCCAAGACCCAAAAATATTCAGGACTAACCCTGCATGAAGCCATATGAAATTTTGTTTTGATCTTTACATTGTCTTGACCAGCATTTATCAAACTTGAATATGAATCCACCTAGTTGTAGTCTTTAGCAAGGACGGAGAAATTACATTCAGGCGGGCTAGCAGACTATATTATGTTGATCGGATGGGTTAATAGAGTACATTATGATGATCGAGTGGACTGATATAGATGATTTACAACGTCATAATGTCAATTTATATAAAATATTTAGGCATAAATGATTTATTGGGGTGAGCTTAGCCCCTATACATACACACAGCTACGTCCTTAGTCTTTAGCTAAAAGTCACTAGCTTTAAGAGTTGTGTGATGACATTTTAGCTTTTCTTAAGTTCAATTGTCGATTAAATGATTTTCTTAGACTATAGTTGTAACGCCCCACTCCCGGACACCGAGCCCTTATCCGGAAATACGACGTTCGGCACATATATAAATAAAATTTAATTCATTTATATATGTAAGCCTACAATCAATACAATCGAAGCGCGCGGAAATTTAATGCTCGGGTAATAAATGTCCATAAAGATGCTAGAATAAGAAAAAGTACTAAAAGCTGAAAGTGTATCAAAACAATACAACTGAAGTCTCTCGAATAGTCCAACGGAAATACTATGAAATAAGAAGTAGAGATGAACACACGTCATCCCAAAGTACTATGAATCAAATATAAAACAGTGCAACATATCATGCGTAAATGAAAGTGCATAAAAATAAATGTCAAGCTCAGAGATCCTCCTCGGGAACATACTCCTCGTAAAACTCGTAATCCTGTCTGCCTTCTCACCCCCAAGCACATATAACAAAATGCACAAGGGGTAAGTATATAATACTCAGTAAAGAAGAGAAGTACGTTTAAGCTTAGAATATATAAGGTTGAACATTATTAGGTTTCAACTAAAAAGGCAAGACAGACTCGATTCTACGCATAAAGGTTACATTTCCCAATATGCCTAAACTGTAACTACTTAGCTTATCTTTGTTACAACATGCTATCAAGGTGGAACGTGACATATTGAAATCCTCAGGATACAATAACCCCGGAACGTATTGAAATCTTCAGGATACAATAACCGGTTCCGATAGTATGAACATACGGCGATGCCTATAGGCCCGCAGCCGATAGGACCTCACTTTGATTTGTCTGTTCACACATCACGCTATAGATCTTCAGGATCTACCCAAGACCACATGGTGTTTAATCTTTTATCTAGCGAGTTGTGTAGTAATACGTGATTAACTAGCCGTCCTAGTTCATTTAGATAACACTCCCTCACCGACACCACTCATCATGATCAAAAGACCAACCCTAAACCTAAGTAAGTTTTAAAGGTCTTTTAATAAAATAGTAATACGTTTACAAAGGTTTAAGGTTGATTAAACAACCCTAAACGATAGTTGAAAGCCAAAATAAACAAGGCTGGAAGACCAGCTCCAGGTGAACGCCCGTCTGAAGGACCAGACGCCCGTCCAAGAAGACTTACGCCCGTCCAAGAAGGCCAGACGCCCGTCCAACTACAACAGGTTCAATCCTGTATCCAACTTTCCTTTCAGACGCCCGTCCAAAGCTATCAGACGCTCGTCCAAGGTGGAACCAAGGTTGGACGCCCGTCCAGAATACCGGACGCCCATCCGACCTGGGAATTTCCAGAAAACTGAAACGCGATCCTTCATCGTTTTCATCCGGTTTTCAATTAAAAACCCAATCTTTCTTGACCAAAATCTACCCAATTAATCTACCATCCATACCAAAACATCATCTATCAAATAGGCATCAATTTAACACAACTTAGCTCACCAAAACGACAAGAAAACAACACAACTGCCACATATTCAAAAACTGAAACGTAAGGGTTTCTCCTTACCTTTTCTGCCTAAATACTCAGAATTAGACGCTGTGCCTGGTACCGATGCGAAGCTCTCGTCACGAGGATTCCAACGGTATGCTACAATCTGAAAACGGAAGAGGAACGAGAGAGATATCAAGGATCGAAAGTTGACGGTTTCCAAAGCCAAAACAAACTCGTCCGGTTTCACCTTTCCAGAGACGAAAGAACGAGTGCGGCTGCCTTATTTCCCGAGTTCTAAAAGTAATGACTAGGTTTTTAGCATATTTCCGTTATATACTGCAACCTAATTATTATTTTTAAACCCGAATTTACTCAAATACCCTCAAACAACCATTAAACCGAAACCGTTATATTTCAAAGGGGTTCTACGAAAAGGAAAAAGAATATTAATTACGTTTTCGCAAAATGACACGTCTGCCCTTTTTCGAAAGTCGGAATATTACATTCTCCCCCCCCCTTAAGTGGAGTTTCGTCCTCGAAACTAGAACGTACCTGGTAAATCCATAAACTCTGGGAATTCGTTGATCATATCACCTTCAACTTCCCAAGTTGCTTCCTCAGGTGTACGATTGCTCCACTGAACAAGAACCAACTGAACCATCTTCCTCTTAATCATCTTTTCTTTCCTGTTCAGAATCTTAATCGGCTTTTCATCATAAGCGAGGTTGTCCTGAAGTATCTCTGGATCCACTGTAGACTCAACCTCTGTCTTCGTCAAACACTTCTTCAACATGGAAACGTGGAAGACGTTGTGAACCCTGGACATTGACTCTGGCAACTGGAGTCTATAGGCTAAAGGTCCAATCCTCTCCAGGATCACAAAAGGTCCAACATACCTCGGGCTCAACTTTCCTTTCTGACCAAAACGCTTTACTCCTCTCATTGGTGATGCTTTCAAGTAAACACGATCACCAACCTCAAACTCAAGCGGTCTCCGTCTGAAATCTGCCCAACTTTTCTGCCTGTCTTGAGCTATCCGTAGATTCTTCTTCACTAACTGAACCCTCTCTTTGGCTTGCTCA
This sequence comes from Gentiana straminea, assembly GCA_036785695.1. Taxonomy (NCBI): domain Eukaryota; kingdom Viridiplantae; phylum Streptophyta; class Magnoliopsida; order Gentianales; family Gentianaceae; genus Gentiana; species Gentiana straminea. Next base: position 3,833,213 of record JAVUPR010000042.1, read on the forward strand.
ACTAACTCTGGTCCCATAAGCTGTTTCTCCCCAACATCGTCCCAAAACAAAGGCGTCCTGCATCTTCTACCATACAAAGCTTCAAACGGTGGCATGCCTATGCTCGCGTGATAACCGTTGTTGTAAGCAAACTCGCAACCGGTGGTAGATAATCGCCCAAGATCCGCCTACCTCCAAGACACATGCTCTAAGCATATCCTCAAGTGTCTGGATAGTCCTCTCAGACTGACCATCTGTCTGAGGATGGAATGCGGTGCTCAAATCCAACCGGGTACCAAAAGCCTCCTGTAAACTTTGCCAAAACCGACTAACGAACCTCGAATCCCGATCTAAAACAATGGAGACTGGGACTCCATGAAGCTTCACTATATTGTCCATATATAGTTCCGTCATCCTTGTCAAGGGCGTATTCATCTTGAAAGGCAAGAAATGAGCCGACTTGGTTAATCTATCAACGATTACCCAAATAGAATCATGTCCACCCTTCGTCTTAGGCAAACCTGAAATAAAGTCCATGGTGATCTTTTCCCATTTCCATTCTGGGATATCCAATGACTTAAGCATCCCGCCTGGCTTCCTATGTTCAGCCTTCACTCTCTGACAGACGTCACACTCAGAAACAAACTTAGCAATCTCTAGCTTCATTGAGGGCCACCAAAATCTTTCTTTCAAATCCCTGTACATCTTGGTGGAACCCGGATGCACTGCAAAAGCAATCTTGTGTGCCTCTTCCATAACTCTCCGTCTCAAATCTCCAACATTAGGCACACAGAGGCGATCCTTGTACCACAGATTTCCACTCTGACCCAACACATAGCCAACTGTAGGCTTCTCTCTTGCAACTCTCTTCAAATCAACCAAAACTGCGTCTTCGTCTTGCTTTGCTCTGATCTCATCCATCAACTCTGATCTAGCCAGCAACGGTGCTGCAAACTGATGGTCCTCAATCTGATCAAATCTGCTAAACTGCAAGTCATCAACCCCTGCTGTGATAGCCTCAACACTGGGCTCTAGAACCACTGGTTTCCTGCTCAAGGCATCCGCTACTACATTTGCCTTTCCCGGATGGTACTGAATGTCCAAGTCATAATCCTTCACGAACTCTAGCCATCTCCGCTGCCTCATATTCAAATTCTCCTGAGTGAAGAAATACCTTAAACTTTTGTGGTCGGTGAAGATTCTGGCCTTGACCCCATACAGATAGTGCCTCCAAATCTTCAATGCGAAAACCACTGCTGCCAACTCTAAGTCATGTGTGGGATAGTTCTTCTCATGTACTTTCAATTGCCTGGATGCATAGGCAATGACCTTTCCTCCTTGCATCAACACACAACCTAGACCCTGCCCTGAAGCGTCGATGCAGACATCATAATCATCAAACACCTCGGGTACTGCCAATACCGGTGTTGTAGTCAACTTGCTCTTTAACAACTCAAATGCTAACTCGCACTCGGGTGTCCAATCAAACTTGGTGTTCTTCTGTGTAAGTCTGGTGAGTGGAGTAGCTATCCTTGCGAAATTCTTCACAAACTTTCTGTAGTAACCAACCAAACCCAGAAAGCTCCCGACCTCTGAAACTGTAGTCGGTGTAGGCCAACTCTTAACTGCCTCAATCTTGGCCGGATCAACCTGAATGCCATCACCTGAAATGACATGACCCAAAAAGCTCACTTGGTCCAACCAAAAGTCACACTTGGAAAATTTTGCATACAACTGTTCCTTCTTCAACGTTTCCAAAACAATCCGTAGATGCTCCTCATGCTCCGCCTCATCCCTAGAGAATACCAAAATATCATCAATAAAGACAATCACAAACTTATCCAGGTAAGGCATGAAGACCCGCTGCATCAAATCCATGAATGCAGATGGAGCATTAGTGAGTCCAAAAGGCATGACAAGGAACTCGTAATGTCCATATCTAGTACCGAAAGCTGTCTTCGGAATATCCGCCACTTTAACTTTTAACTGATGGTAGCCTGACCGCAAATCAATCTTTGAAAACACTTTCCGACCCTACAACTGATTGAACAGATCATCTATCCTCAGTAGTGGGTACTTATTCTTGATAGTCAGATTGTTCAAGGCCCTGTAATCAATACACATCCGCATGCTGCCGTCCTTTTTCTTCACAAACAAAACTGGTGCTCCCCAAGGTGAAGTACCGGGATGAATGATGTTCCTTTCCAACATCTCCTTGAGTTGAGCCTTCAACTCCTTAAATTCAGCCGGTGCCATCCTGTATGGTGCCTTGGCAACTGGTGCCGCCCCTGGGACTAACTGTATCTCAAACTCAATGACCATGTCTGGCATGTTTCCTGGCAACTCATCTGGAAATACCTCTGGATAATCTCTCGGCCACTCTAGTATCTTCCAACTTAGGCTTCACTTGTTCCACATCCACGGCGTACAACAAGTAGCCCTCACATCCTTTCGACATGCCCCGATGGCCTTGACCGCCGAAATGATAGGATGTCTCTTCTTGCCTGGGCCGGTAAACGTTCCCCTGATAAGTCTTATCTGCTTTCCCCGGGACTCTGAAAATAACTCTCTTGGCCCTGCAATCCAAGTGAACATAATTCTTGGATAGCCAGTCTATCCCAAGAATCACATCAAAGTCTGAGAAATCCATAACCGTGAAGTCACTCTTACACTGATAAGGTCCAACCTGAACATCCACTTGTGGTATCATCTTAACCACCTTATTTACCTTGCCTAGAGGTTTAACAATCTCCATAGTATCTCTCAAAGGCTCCATAGGTAAATCTAGTTTCTTAGCAATCCTAGAGGACACAAAGGTGATTGAAGCTCATGTATCAAATAAGGCCTTGACTACTAGATTGCCTACTCTTATCATACCTATCATGCATTTGTCCAGTTAACTGAAGTTACAACATGTTCCAAGCATGCTATAAATAACTCAAAAGAACAAAACAAACATAAAAGGTACCCGAGATCACATCATCCTCTCGGCTCAACCCTCTCGGCATCAACAAAGCAAGCATCCGCACTCGCTTACTCGGACTCGCTCTACTAGGGCCGACCGCCGAGCACCGGCTACCCCGCGTGGACAATTCCCCTGGAGAAATGACCCCCGCTCGCCACAAAAGAAACAACCCGAGGTAGCCGGTGGCCTGGCCGGTGGAGCGCCAACCGGTGGTGGTGCGCCGGAGGGTAACCGGTGGCCCGACCGGTGGCCTGAAAGGTGGGGCACCACCCGGTGGTCTAACCGGCCGTGCTCGTGTGGGAAACCCTGCGGAGGTACCGTGGCCGCCGAAAACCATGCGAGGGATAGCTGCTGTGGGAGCTGTGTCCCTGCGACAACCGTCCCGACCCGGGTTGATACGAAGAAGGCCGAGTGACGCCGCATGGTTAACCACGGGTGGAGGAGGTGGTGGTGGATCCCGATGCCGAACCCGCTCCGGCTCGGGTGACGGTGTAGGCCGTGCGAGGCGGCGGTGACAACCGCGACGACCCCTAGAGGTTTCACCCCTCTCAGATGTCTGATTACCAAGAGCCAAAGTCCTCGATCTTGTGTTTCTACTCATCCTGACAACCAAGTGAACCAGAGTGTTACTAAGGGTCTAAGGATAAGATTGAGTTAGACTCAAAGAATAGAAGCCTAAGGAACACGTATCTCTGATACCAACTGTAACGCCCCACTCCCGGACACCGAGCCCTTATCCGGAAATACGACGTTCGGCACATATATAAATAAAATTTAATTCATTTATATATGTAAGCCTACAATCAATACAATCGAAGCGCGCGGAAATTTAATGCTCGGGTAATAAATGTCCATAAAGATGCTAGAATAAGAAAAAGTACTAAAAGCTGAAAGTGTATCAAAACAATACAACTGAAGTCTCTCGAATAGTCCAACGGAAATACTATGAAATAAGAAGTAGAGATGAACACACGTCATCCCAAAGTACTATGAATCAAATATAAAACAGTGCAACATATCATGCGTAAATGAAAGTGAATAAAAATAAATGTCAAGCTCAGAGATCCTCCTCGGGAACATACTCCTCGTAAAACTCGTAATCTTGTCCGCCTTCTCACCCCCAAGCACATATAACAAAATGCACAAGGGGTAAGTATATAATACTCAGTAAAGAAGAGAATTATGTTTAAGCTTAGAATATATAAGGTTGAACATTATTAGGTTTCAACTAAAAAGGCAAGACAGACTCGATTCTACGCAAAAAGGTTACATCTCCCAATATGCCTAAACTGTAACTACTTAGCTTATCTTTGTTACAACATGCTATCAAGGTGGAACGTGACATATTGAAATCCTCAGGATACAATAACCCCAGAACGTATTGAAATCTTCAGGATACAATAACCGGTTCCGATAGTATGAACATACGGCGATGCCTATAGGCCTGCTCACTTTGACTGTCTGTTCACACATCACGTTATAGATCTTCAGGATCTACCCAAGACCACATGGTGTTTAATCTTTTATCTAGCGAGTTGTGTAGTAATAAGTGATTAACTAGCCGTCCTAGTTCATTTAGATAACACTCCCTCACCGACACCACTCATCATGATCAAAAGACCAACCCTAAACCTAAGTAAGTTTTAAAGGTCTTTTAATAAAATAGTAATACGTTTACAAAGGTTTAAGGTTGATTAAACAACCCTAAACGATAGTTGAAAGCCAAAATAAACAAGGCTGGAAGACCAGCTCCAGGTGAACGCCCGTCTGAAGGACCGGACGCCCGTCCAAGAAGAAAGACGCCCGTCCAAGAAGGCCAGACGCCCGTCCAACTACAACAGGTTCAATCCTGTATCCAACTTTCCTTTCAGACGCCCGTCCAAAGCTATCAGACGCTCGTCCAAGGTGGAACCAAGGCTGGACGCCCGTCCAGAATACCGGACGCCCGTCCGACCTGGGAATTTCCAGAAAACTGAAACGCGATCCTTCATCGTTTTCATCCGGTTTTCAATTAAAAACCCAATCTTTCTTGACCAAAATCTACCCAATTAATCTACCATCCATACCAAAACATCATCTATCAAATAGGCATCAATTTAACACAACTTAGCTCACCAAAACGACAAGAAAACAACACAACTGCCACATATTCGAAAACTGAAACGTAAGGGTTTCTCCTTACCTTTTCTGCCTAAATACTCAGAATTAGACGCTGTGCCTGGTACCGATGCGAAGCTCTCGTCACGAGGATTCCAACGGTATGCTACAATCTGAAAACGGAAGAGGAACGAGAGATATATCAAGGATCGAAAGTTGACGGTTTCCAAAGCCAAAACAGCGGTTTCACCTTTCCAGAGAAGGAGTGCGGCTGCCTTATTTCTGAGTTCTAAAAGTAATGACTAGGTTTTTAGCATATTTCCGTTATATACTGCAACCTAATTATTATTTTTAAACTCGAATTTACTCAAATACCCTCAAACAACCATTAAACCGAAACCGTTATATTTCAAAGGGTTTAATTCCTACGAAAAGGAAAAAGAATATTAATTACGTTTTCGCAAAATGACACGTCTGCCCTTTTTCGAAAGTCGGAATATTACAATAGTGATCCAATCATTTAGTATTTGATTGCAAATCTCCGTGGGATATATTAAAGGAAATAAAGTTGCGCATTTACTAACACCAAATAATTTTAGTACAACCATAAGCGCTTGTGTAACATCCCGACTTTTCATAAAAGGGTAAAATAGTCATTGGGTGTATTTACTACGATCTAATTATTATTTATCCTATTTATTTAATTAAGAAGGATTTAATTAAACGGATTTAGTTATTATTTAAAATAAATTTAATTAATAACTATTAAAAAGGAAATTATCCCAAAATATCTTATTTTGGTGTTACACGCTATTCTGAAAAAAAAAGGGGATGGAACGGCAATCTGAAGGAACCAACGCAGAAGAAAAACGAAATAAAAGGGAGAACCGTGTGATCAATCCGTTCATCTGTTCAAGATGCCGCAGGAGAGAAAAGTGATCAGCGCGAATAGACGCAACTTTGGAAAATAACATCTCCCAATTTCGTAAGTTTTCGATTTAGCCCTAGTTTTTGGTATTCGTAGAGTTCGATTCTTCAAAAATTTGTATCTTTCAATCCGTAGCTCTGTTTCGCAGACATGAGTAGTCGAAACGATCGTCTTGGAGCGTAGAATAATCTAAAAATAGTTTCACAGCAATTAATCCATGTAATCTGCAGTTTTATGCACTTTTTCAGTTTCGTTTTTTGCTAGAAAATAGGATTTTAGGGTTTCTTGTTGATCAAATAGGTTTTGGGGTTGAGGATAAACAGTTGTTGCAGTTGCTTGGTGTTTTGCTTTCAGTTTTGCTGGAAATTAAGGTAAGAGGCTCTTCCTAATGAGTAATTATAGTTTTATAATGATAGGTTGAGTTTTGGTGTTGTTTGGTGATAGAATTCATGCTAAGTTGTACTTAATAAGATGTGATATGTTTTGGCATATTTGTGTTGAGTTTTAAATTTCTATTTTTTTGATCTAATAACATTAAATGAAAATGAACAAGCCCCGATTGAGTTTTTGATTCGTTCAGTTAAAACACCGAATGTACTCTTAAAGGGTGTTGAAGTTCGGATCCGTCGGAAGAGCATGAAAGGGCTTGTGCTTTGATGGATTAGTATTCATCAATGTCTGTGTAATTGCTAGGCCTTGTCCGTGTCTAATGGTCTAGGAAAGAGAGTAGTATGTGTGAGGGAGATTACTTGAAAACACTTAGGTGGCTAGTTAACAACAGATAATAATTACATATGTGTTGTAAAAGATAAAACGTCATTATTCTCGGTTAGGCACTCTTTCATATCGGTGATGTGATACGTTCATAAAAGGTGAACAACGCTGCTGGCCTATAAACGGCTGAATGGCAGTGGAGGAAATTCATCGGACGTATACGCATACCGGGGAGACCCCGGAGCTAATCGGTGCTAATCACCGTTAGTTAGCAAGTATATCTTCAGGCTGATGAACGCCATGCGTAGTGTCCTTGAGTAATGATGTAACAAAGATAAGCTAAGCTAGAAATGTTTAGTCATGACATGTCGATGGGCATGGATTGAACCCTAGATTGAGTCGGTCTCATAAAGATAATTAATAATCATAATAATACACTTTCGTTGTATAACTTAGTTATTCATTAGCTTCTCACTTTTACTAAGTACTTTGTACTTACCTCCTTTGTATTTTCTTTTGTATGCATTGTGGGGTGAGAAGACGAACAGGTTGATCAGGTAGATGACGACTTTTGAAGGATTTGAGGTCTTGACGAAGTTTCTAGTTCATTTTTCCTTGTAAAGGTTGTACTAGACTAGTTGTATTTATTTTCTTAGACTTGTTGTACTTCTACTTTTAAGACCTCGTATTGTATAAGTCTTTGGGTTTTTTCATCGTTGTAATTTAACTATCCATCTTTAGTATGGTTAATTTCTATTCTTACTAGCAATTATGTTTTACCCGAGTCTTTTTAGCTTCCGTTTGCTTTTATTTGATACGACGACGTAGACGCTTGCGTATAATATTAGATTTATTTAATGCTATACGCGCCGAACGTTTCTCTTCCGGATAAGGGCTCGGTATCCGGGAGCGGGGCGTTACAGCTTGATCCTAACATGGTATTGGAGTGGGAGGACATTGGATCAAACCATGGCTCCCTCAGTTATATTGTGGGAGGACATTGGATCAAACCATGGCTCCCTAAGTTATATTGTGCAAGTGTTGGGCCTCTTTGTCTTGTTGGTCTAGTTTGGTCTAGTTTGATCTTGTCTTTGTGTGCCTAGATGGCATAGCCTTAACACTTGAGGTGACGCGTTAAAGGAAATAAAGTTGCCTATTTACTAGCACCAAATGCTTTAGTACAACGGTAAGCGTTTGATCCTAACAAGATAAAACCAATACTCTTGCCGATGATTTTAGACCTATAGAAAAAGCCGATCAATAAACTACAAAGCAAAGATCTTAGATGTTAGTCTAAAGATGGCGGAAATCAAATTCTGTTTGGTGGTAAAGATTATTGCACTTCCTGGTATAGTGATAATTTGATTTTCGTCACGTAGTAAATAGGAGATAAAATAGGAGACAACTACTTAATTGATTGATAATGAGGTGGTTAGGGAAAATTCTAAGGCGGAGACTCCCATATGGAGAGACACCTATGTGGCTTCGTATGGACCACACAGTTTTATTCCAGAATGAAACTGTATGGTCTAGATGAAGCACATAGGAGACTCCTCGTATGTGAGTCTCCACCTTAGAATTTCCTGGTGGTTAGTCATATTCGAAATATTAGGTATTATTATGTAAATATTTGTTTTAATTGTGAATATTCTAGGATGATCTCTTACAATAATTACGTTGTACACAATATACGGTATGTATTGTAAATCCCCTAGAATACCCTAGAATGCTCCATATATATACGCACTATATATTGTAACTCTTGAAATAATCAATCAATTCCATGTACAAATTACAAAAGATAATAATGCCAAGGCATTTGTAATTAGGGCTGATTTAAAAAGGGACTTTGATTTGATTATGTTAATTATTTGGATATTTCTACACTCAGATATGGAGAAAATGATAATTAGTACAAACTAGCTAGTGAAAATTGCCAAGTATATCGATTACAAGTATATCGTTCATTATTTTAGCACCCTGAGTAAAACTATACATAATCTTGTATCCATGTGATTTGTTTAAGGAAAAATACAGATATAAGACTGAAGAAAAAACTAATTCTTATCTTTATTTGTCTAATCATGTCATTTACTTGAATATCATTATTAGACTAACAACAGCTATCAATTTATTTTTACTGCTTTTATTATAACACGCTTTTAAATTATTGATAAAATAACGAGGTCAATCACTTGTTGCCAAACTAAAATTAACAACATATCCTCCTTATCTTATTAACCACCTAAAATATACAATTAAAGACACTTTGTCAGAATATGCATGTCCATGTCTTGATTGCCTTAAAGGCACCAGCTACTTTCATTTCTTTCAAAATCCATTTGCAAAGTGTCTCCTCCTTAATTTCATGGCTATAAATATAAACTTTGATTAATGGAGTGATAAGATAAGAAAAATTGAAGACGGGTAGCTAAAATACACTGGAAAAAAAGATGCATAATCTTATCTACTTCATTCTTTTCATGTTTCTTCTTGCCTCTGGTGAGTATTCTTAACTCAATCTCTTTCATTTTGATGCTTCCATGCAAACTCAATGGATAAGTGAGTTTAATTTGTGTTCTTAATTGGTCAAGTGTTCTTTTTTTCTTTATATGTTTACTTTTTTAATGGCAAAGCTCCCCTGGAATCCAGACTTAGGCCACTAACCTGACTAATTTGGAATCGATACTTCAGGTACCTCTAGAGTCAGACTCTTGTTTCGGGATTTCATACTTTACCCTTAGCCGTTTTAACGACTTGACTCCTAGCCCTTTTAACATGATAGTTCGGAAATGAGTCGAACCGATTACTTTTAATAAACATTCTCAAGTCATCACCACTTGAATCAGGCTTGAGGTTTTAAATGAGCAACTATTCAACTTTTTATTTCTCTGTCATTGAGTAATCTTTAAGGTCACATGGTTTGTTTGTGTACACACAGATCGGGAGTATACCTTTATATATTGTTTCAAGTATTGACCTTTATGTTGGCCTTGTACTATTCTTTTATATGCTTATGTGTATCATGTTGGCTCAGCCTAGTTATAAGTTCACACGTGTGTGAACGTGTGTTTAAAATGTTGATTATTGACCTCTCTGGCCTTATATTTTCGTTTATATGGCTTTGTTGGACATGTTGACTCAAGCCTGTTATATTCGACCCATGGCTTAAACTTTTGAAAGAGATAGTAATTCACACCCCTATGCCCTACATACACCTCTTCACTAGCATTACTCCTACTATTAATGGATGAGGTAATTTTACTAACATAGACATTGTTCTTGTAGTAATTAGAGGAAATATGAATGAGGGAAACAAAGCCAAAGCCAATGGAATTCGCATCCAGCTACGTTCTTCATCGATTGTCACTCTAAGGAGGCCTATTTCGGTACCATACCCACATATTACTTGTAGAGGGCAACACATCCCCTGTGTGGACAGTGATGAACCGTGTTTTGATCTTATACGTCATAATTGCCATTGTTACGTTCCTTTGGGAAAATGCAGGCAGAATCCTGAATATATGCAAGAGAAGTTGAAGACGAAGAAGAAGATGGAGAAGGAGAAGATTACTAGCTAGTGTTAATTATGAACATGATTGATTATGGTGAAACCTATGTTTAATCAACATATATCATTATTAATAATGTAAATTTATACTGTATCAAATGTTGAGACATAATTGTCATACGTTTTTGTCTCCGCTAAGTCTTTGTGCTCACATAGTTTCTTATTTTATTCAGTAAATGTTTATACATACACACACTTGTGTGCGTGCGTGCGTGTGCGTTTTTTAAACTGATTTATTTATTTGTATATTATAACTACTTATGTGGCTTCGTTTTGGGCTTGAACTTTCACATTAATATATGAAGTTGTCATTTGCTCAGTATAGTGTTTCCATTATTTGCTATCTTTGGATCTTTATTTGCACTATACTAACTTTATCGATGTACCATGCTATCAGTGTATCACAGTAGAATCGATCTTGTGAAATTCAGTTATGAAACCAAAAACCAACTACTCATGAGTCAATTCTAAGGATCGTAAGAATCGATCTTGTGAAAAATCGACTTTCGGCTCTAGAACCGACTTTCATAGAGTCGATTATACGAAAACTTCGTGGTGCACGAATAGATAACTTGCAAATAATATCCCTCTTTCTTTTTGCATATTTACTACAACAGTTTAATGATATGATTGACTGGCTTCTTTCTTTATGTAAGCATTTGGTTAGTCTCTTGTTGTATTGCATTTCTTCTACTTGGGCCGGCCCTGATAGAAGGCTTGGGCTTTATTTTTCTGAAATATTATACATTTTGGGCCCTAAAATATTCAAACTCTTTTGTAAAAAAAACCCATATATTCTTTTTTGTTTTGAAGACAAAACCCCATATATTCAAGTCATGAATATGTCCATCCATATTATAAAAATGTAGGTTCTATTGGCATATGTTAAAATATGTGTATAATAACTATAATTTTGAAAATAATAAACAGATGCCAATAGAATTTAGTTACCTATAAAAATCCTATCATCTTGTCCAATTTGTTCCTCTAAAACAAACATGGATATTAAACCTCAAGCCCACCTCATTCAATCATATGTAGCAATTTTTTTTTTCTTAGGTTAGACCATTGTACATAAACATAACTTTTTAGCAAGAACCCTAATCTATTCTAATTAGGACTATTTTATTTCAAAAACTAATTTATCTTTACAATATCAACTCTAATTTTTATTTCTTTTGAACTCCAATGCTCAAATACTATCTCTCAAACATTGTCAGGATGAAGATGATATTTATTCTGCCAATGAAGAAGATGACACGACTTTTTAACACTCGAGTTCACGGCTCATAGTTCTTGCTTCTTTAGGCTCATATTTTTAGCTTGTGGCTAGAGCTGTTAACGAGTCGAGCTGAGTCGAGTATTGGTGGTTCGAACTTGAGCTCGTTCGTTTGTTAAACGAATAAAAATTATGTTCGAGTTCGACTCGTTTAAAAGATAAAATGTTCGAGGTCGTGTTCGAGCTCAGCTCGTTAAATATATTTTTTTGTCTTTCAGCTCGAGTTTGGCTTGAATTCGGCTCGAGTTCGGTTCGTTAAAATATCTCTATCTCTATCTCTATCTCTACTATTCTAAAAGTGTGAGTGTGTTTCCCCCAAAAAGTGTTTCTCCCAAAAAGTGTTTCTCCCTAATTTTAATATTAATAATTAGAATAAATAGAATAATTAAAATATATATAACCATACAAAATTCCTTAAATAGAAATATGAAATAAACAAAAAACGAAATTAATTAAAAGTGTATAAGAAAATAAATTAAAACGAAATCTTAAAAAAAAATCCTTTATTTAATTAAATTATCAAAAACGAAATTAAAATAAATAGAATAATTAAAATATAACCATAAAAAATAAAACAATTTCCTTAAATAGAAATACGAAATAAACATAATAAATAGAATAATAAAAATATAACCATAAAAAATTAAAAACTTCCTTAAATAGAAATATGAAATAAACAAAAAACGAAATTAAAAAAATTCCTTTATTTAATTAAATTATAAAAAATGAAATTAAAAAAATTTCTAAACAGAATTAAACAAGATCTTCTAAAAAAGGAAATCTTAAAAAAAGATCCCATTGATTTAATTAAAAATAAAAACGAAATTAAAATAATTTATAAACAAAATCAAACAAGATCTTGATTGAAAACAATTAAAAAGATAACCATAAAAATAATTAAATATAACTATAAAACCGAAAAACAATGAACAGCCAAAATGAAATGGAAACTACATTATACTCAGCACGTGGAAATTAGCAATTGGAAAGATTGTTTAGGATTAGGAAATACAATATGGAATCGATAATTATAAATAGCTATTGAATATAATAATTAATTAATTTAAAGGATTAAATATAAACTACATTTTGCCTTTTAAAAGTATTAAACTACATTTTCTCTTTTCTCCCTACGTTTTATACAAACATATCTATTGATCTACAAATTTAATAATAATAATTTATTTGACATAATTTATATTTTGTTTGTTCTTTTATTTGATGTCTTTTTAGACACGATTAATTTCTGAAATCACTAAAAAAAAATTTGCAATTACAAGTGGAACAATGACTACACACAATGACACATTATTGGCATGTCACTATGAGAGTCACTGTTACATTGCTGTGTCGGTGTAAATTGCATTGAGTGTCTTAAGGATGTCAATGTCAATGTCAATGTGAATGCTTGTTAGTATTAAAAATGAGTTAATGTTCTCTCTCAGTATAAAAAAGGTGACATGATACAATACCATCGAGAAATTACATCTGAATTTTCAAAAATCAATTTATCATGTCAACAATATTCTCATGGCTATTTTTAATGTTGTTGCTACATTGTATTTGCTTCTGTCAAGATTAGTCTTGCATATGGATTGAGCTTGTAAGTTCTTTTAATACCCTCTTTTTTAAATTTCATCAAAATTGTTGAATGAGACATTGTAAATTAAATGTCTGAATGACCGAAATTACATCAAGTTGGGCCGAGCAAAAAACCAATAAACCCGAACCAACCCAAAATAACCCAACCCAGTTGAAACCAAAAGTATTGGGTTGGTTTTTGACCCAACCCGAATGCTATTGGGTTGGTTTGGGGTTTTATTTTTTTTTCATCGGTTCGACCCAACCCAACCCGAAAGACATTATAATACATAATTCTATTGATAGCCAATGAAAAATGTTATTGCTATTCATTTTCGATCAACAATTATTTTTGTGGCGTGATAATTGAAAAATGAAGAAACATCTGTAGGATTGCATAATTAGACTATAATGACTATTTGATGAATATAATATTTTTTCGAATGAATCATGGATCATTTCGTTAACTTTTAAATTTTCATGTATGATTTCCTTAATGCTTAAGTATTGTTCTTTGTTACAATCTCTATACGTTGTTGGTTGTGTCATAGATTATTGGATTCGTAATATGATATCCATAAAAAAATTGTCTTTAAATATTGTTCTCTATAACATGTGGTAAAAAATTTGAATTTCGATAGAATACATGTATGGATTTTATTACATCAAAGTTTGATTATAAATACATTGTTTATGGCTTAAAACCCGAAACCCAACCCAACCCAACCCGAAACCAACCCGAACCAAACCATTGGGTTTTCTAATAATTTGGTTTGGTTTGGGTTAGTATTTTTTTAAACCAACCCGACTAATACTATGAAAAACCCAACCCAAACGAACCCAACCCGACACAAACTCAGCCCTAACATCAAGTGAAGCTCAGTCCTTCATAAACCCTCTATTTAAGTGATGTATTGCTATTGTGCCATTATAACACGATGTTGTGATTGCAGAGTACTGCTCTACTACTACTATATACAAGTTACTCTGTTGTTTATTTACGAAAACCCAAAAAGTGGAAACTAATGGATGTAAAGAAAATGTATTAAAAACGGATTTTTAAAGATGTAAATGAAAAGACATGGTTGTTTATAATCACTTTTAATGGTGCAAGAGAGAAAATTGTTGCAGTAGACGACACAATGAAGAAGACGGTGGAGAATGTTTTTTGGCCGAAACCGGATATTTCATTAAGAAAACTCTGAAAGTGTACAAGCTATACAAAAGCTAAGCAAAAGATGCTACATAATTTTTAGGCTAGCAAAACAAAAGTAATCAAGTCCAAGCTAATCTAAGTTCTCAGATTTACGAACAAATTCAGTAATAAAAATCATCTTTGAGGGTCGGTGTGTGTCAATACCATGCCTTTCTTGGTTACACCAATACCAGAAACTCAATCTCCAGAATTCGATGGTATTGTGCTTGTACATATTCACTTTAAGACACCTCTTGAGCCAATCAAAAATCTCAATAGTCGAGGTAAAATAGGTCCATTGTTGCCGATGAATAACATATCTGAATATATTGTTTACCCAAGGGAAATCCATCAAAGTGTGCATGCTGGATTCAAGGAACACACCACATTTATAGCAGGTTCCATTGTCAATGATATGCCTTGAATATAAGAGGTCATCCGTAGGAAGAGCACCCCGTTGTATTTGCCATTGTATAACATCACCTCTAATGGGGATTTTAATAAACCACATTGATTTCTAGACAGATGTACCAGCTGTCAAGAAGGGGTCTTGTCGACCCTGAAGTTCAAAGTATGCGGAACTTGCTAAAAAATTACCGGAGATGGTCGTTTCCATATGATATTGTCGTGATCATCGAGATCGGAAGCATTTGGAGAGTGTTTGTAGCAAAGTAGATGCGACGTCATATAAAAGAGCAGGTGGATTTGTGTGCGCCGAGAGGTGAACCATATATCTGTCTTAATATCAGCACCCATAATTTACCATGCTTAGTAAGCAATTGCCACGCAAGTTTAGCCGAAAGCGCGTTATTCATGTCTCGGGTAGTACGTATTCCCAAGTCACCACTAAGTTTAGGTCGACATATGGATTGTCGTGCTACAAGATGTAACGTTCTCGATCTTCTCTATATTATGGCCCCGGAAAAAAATAGCATGCCATTTTGTCCAGTTCACTCATGACAAGCATGTAGGCGAACAATTTGCATGTGGTAATAAGGGGTCGTGGTGAGAGCCGTTGGCGTTAAGATGACTCGGCCTGGTTTGGAGAGAGTGGAGGCTTAGGTCTTTAATTTTGATCGAACTTTATCTATAATTCCTTGAAAATCATTCTTAACCCGACCATGATGCAAGGAGACGCAGATATATTTTCCAAAATAGAGATTGGAACATACCGAGCTCTTCTGCGATGTTGTGTACTACTTGAGTATTCGTGTCGGATGAAACCGTGAATCTTGATTTATAGATACTGGTTTTCTGCCTTGACATATAACAAACAAGGATAGGACGCATTCAATCTCACACGCCTGGTCTATGGTTGCTTCCGAGAAGAGAAGGAGGTCGTCCGCAAAGAATAGATGGGAAATTCTCGACTCTCCGCGTGAAACATTAATCGGATTCCATTTCCCACCAGTAATGGATTGATTAATTAAGCAACTCAGCACTTGCATAACGAGTACAAAGAGATACGAAGCTAAATGATCGCCTTGTTTTAGTCCATGACGAGGTCAGAATCCTTGAAGGGGGCATCATTCCAAAAAAATTGTAATGAAATGCTAAATAATATGAACATGATTGAATCGACAAGACTATCACTAAATCCCACTAGATATAGAATGTGACGAAGGAAGGCCAACTAACTCTGTCGTAGACCTTTTCAAGATCGACTTTGACAATCATGACCCCTTTGTTGCCAGATTGTTTCCTCATAGTGTATAAATCCTCTTGAGTCACAATGATGTTGTATGAAGTCTGCCTGCCAGGAGTGAAGGTGTTTCGGTTGTTGTCGATAATTTTTCCGATGATCAAACGTGGCCGATTTGCAACAATTCTTGTGATAGTCTTGGTGTTGACCTTCGCAGGAGCTCTGTGGCATAGCTGAGAGACAAATTTGGGGGCTTGAATTTCAGAATTAAGGTGATGAAGGTCTGATTCATATCATGTGGAAAGCTATTTTCGTGGAATACCCTTGGTGATCCAAGCCGTGATAGAGGGGTCAACTTTATCCCATCTTTTTTGATAGAAGATCGGGATGAAACCATTTGGTCCGGTGATTTGATGGGTCTCATTTGAAATATTGCAGACTGTACTTTCTCTACACTAACAAGGCGTTTTGGAAGCCTTTTATTAGCATGATTAACCAGCGGAACATACATTGAGGACAATGGGACACTTGCTCTTCAATATGAGGATCCATGAAATATTTCTGAACCACATCATGAAGGGATTCATTTCCATTGATACATGTCCCATTGGCATCTTTCAGATAAAGAATATTATTCCTGCCTCTTCTTCGTTTGGTGGGGAGATGGAAATATCGTGTGTTACGTTCACGGTCCTCAATCTAACTAAGATGCGATTTTTGGTGCTAATAATTTTTTCTTGCAATACAATGTCTTCATAATCGTGTTGTAATTCCGCGTCTAGCTTAGTTAAGAAACCCAAAGGATCTTTTGAGAGAGAATGTTGGACTCCCTCAATTCTTGCTTTACGTTTCTTCTTCCGGTAGAATACATTCCCGGAGACCTTTTTATTCCATTTTTTGGCTTTTGAAGCAAAAGTATCAAGAGCCCCTGCAAATTATTGTGAGTAACATTCCAAGCATTAGGAAAACATTATAAAAGTCATTGTGTTTCATCCATCAAGTTTGGAATCAAAAGGGCCTTCCAATGTAGTCTATGATATGTATATTCTATAGAGCTAGAAGGATGAGGTGGTGATCGGAATGCACATGAGGTAGATGGTATACGAAGAAGCCCAGATATTAACGCCACCACCTAGAGTTACACAAAGCTTGATCCAACCATTGTTTAATCGCATGAGTATTATGTATAGAACTGGACCAGGTGAATTGTGGGCCATGGAATGGTAGTTTTAGCAAATCGGCCCTATTGACAAGATCCCGAAGTACGTTCATAGATGAGCCCGAAACAAGCATAGTGTATAAATCCTCTTGAGTCACAATGATGTTGTTTGAAGTCTGCCTGCCAGGAGTGAAGGTGTTTTGGTTGTTGTCGATAATTTTTCCAATGATCAAACGTGGCCGATTTGCAACAATTCTTGTGATAGTCTTGGTGTTGACCTTCACAGGAGCTCTATGGCATAGCTGAGAGACAAATTTGGGGGCTTGACTTTCAGAATTAAGGTGAAGAAGGTCTGATTCATATCATGTGGAAAGCTATTTTCCTGGAATACCCTTAGTGATCCAAGCCGTGATAGATGGGTCAACTTTATCCCATCTTTTTTTTATAGAAGATCGGGAGGAAGCCATTTGGTCCGGTGATTTGAAGGGTCTCATTTGAAATAATGCAGACTGTACTTTCTCTGCACTAACAAGGCGGTTTGGAAGCCTTTTATTAGCATGATTAACCGGCGGAGAGAACATACATTGAAGACAGGGGGGCACTTGTTCTTCAATATGAGGATCCATGACAAATTTCCAAACCACGGCATGAAGTGATTCGTTTCCATTGATACATGTCCCATTGGCATCTTTCAGATAAAGAATATTATTCCTGCCTCTTCTTCGTTTGGTGGGGAGATGGAAATATTGTGTGTTACGTTCACGGTCCTCAATCTAACTAAGATGCGATTTTTGGTGCCAATATTTTTTTTCTTGCAATACAATGTCTTCGTAATCATGTCGCGTCTAGCTTAGTTAAGAAACCCAAAGGATCTTTTGAGAGAGAATGTTGGACTCCCTCAATTCTTGCTTTACGTTTCTTCTTCCGATAGAATACGTTCCCGGAGACCCTTTTATTCCATTTTTTGGCTTTTGAAGCAAAAGTATCAAGAGCCCTTTCAAATTATTGTAACATTCCAAGCATTAGGAAAACATTATAAAAGTCATTGTGTTTCATCCAGCAAGCTTGGAATCAAAAGGGCCTGTCAATGTAGTCTATGATATGTATATTCTATAGAGCTAGAATGATGAGGTGGTGATCGGAATGCACATGAGGTAGATGGTATACGAAGAAGCCCATTTATTAACGTCACCACCTAGAGGTGCACAAAGCTTGATCCAACTGTTGTTTAATCGCATGAGTATTATGTATAGAACTGGACCAGGTGAATTGTGGGCCATGGAATGGTAGTTTTAGCAAATCGGCCCTATTGACAAGCTCCAAAAGTACGTTCATAGATGAGCCCGAAACAGCCTCGGATTACATAGATATTACATATCATATCTATGTGGACAATGATATTATTTTCTTCTACTCCACATAGATATTTACATATAAATTAGGTTTTCAATATAACATTTGATTTCATATATTCAGATGCTCATATCAATGTTTTTCTTTATAACATTCATGCATTTCATTCACATCAATAATCATAAAAACGTCATGAAACACATTTATCAAATATAAATGTATGCAGTAATAAATGATATATTGTCGTGCAAAAGATAATTTTATAATAAACAAGAGTAATACATTTATGAATGCTTATTATCTTTAAAAGAATGATAAACGTATCAAGTAAATGTATCAACAATTTCAAAGTAGAAAACAAATGCAAAAGGAATTTTTTTAATAATATTATTTAGTGTGTTTATAATTAATGTAGTAATAGACACTTGATAATAATAATATTTTTTGGTTGTTATTTTTGCAATTTTGTGAACTACATTTAACCGAAACACGTGCAACGCACGTGCCTTTTGCTAGTAAAACATAAAGTGCAAATGTAAAACTAACAAGTTAGACATTAAAATTACATATATTACACAACTAAAATTACTATAAAAATATCTAAATATTATATAAATTCAATCTATAATATCTATTAGATGAATGAATGAATTATCATCTTTTGAGTCAGGGTTACTGTAAATTGATATATTTATATAAGCACGTTCACGAACATAATCGAACGTTCGCGAACCAAGCTCGTGTTCGTTGTTAAGCAAACGAGCCTACAATCATGTTCGAGCTCGGCTCGTTAAGCTAAACGAACAAACGATCACGAACACTAACAAGCCGAACACGAGTTTGTTCATGAGCGGCTCTATTCGTTTAACAACACTCCTTGTGGCTTGTACGTTGTTACGGCTATACCAACTCTATTTTTTACTTTTTAATTTCATTATTATCTCTCATGACTTTACACTCTAATAATCTACTATGAATAAAGATAAAAAAAACAAATTATACACAAACTTATTATTAACCAAGACTACAAAACGGGTGAGATAAACCCGTCACGTCGATGCTCGTAATGCTCGGAATATTTGCTAGTTGGTGGCCAGTATGCATGTGTTGTGTTCAGGACGGACGCAAGATCTCGGTTAATAAGGGTAATAAAATTTTTAAAGGCAAAAAAAAATTTCAAATGGACAAACTATATATATAGTTCAAATATTAGTGGTTTTTGTCGGATCAAGGGGAGGCTATAAATTTTTTAATAACATATAAAAAATTTCAAAAGGGACAAACTATATGTATAGTTCAAATATTAGTGGGTTTTTGTGGGATCAAGGGGGGCAGTTATGTCATCCTTTGGTTGTATGTAGATCCGCCACTGGCTGCCGTTGAATCCGTGGCACCAGCCACACCTTTGAAGCGGGTGTACAAGTCTTTCTTCCTATCGTTATAAAGTTATTTGAGTCCCAACCAACCACCCGATAAAGTACACAATTGTTATACAGGTATAATCAAGGATAAACTGATTCCAGAACCGACATTAAGTTTTCTTGCAGTTGCAACATTTCGAATTTGACTACTGTTGAGTATACACATACACGAGCCACCGCTTAGGCGGCAGCTCTGATGCTCTGGATTGACTTATGCTTGTCTCATGATAGAGTTTTCAGAAGTGTTTCAAATGTAATTAGCATTAAGTAATCATATTTATAATATAATATTGACTTAATATATGACATAAGGTATACATATAAAAAAGAACTTTAGGTAAATATTACAACTTGCTTAAGCAAATATAGACAAGAAGACCAACATTGACACACATGAGAACTACATTCAATACCGCCAAATCATGACTAATCCTATTGGATTTTTTTTTTCCCGTTCGGCAAGTTGAAATATTCAAGGTTGCTTCTGGCCATTACCTTTATTTCAAATCCTCACTATTGGCCAACTTGGAATGAAATGATGATCTAAAACGGATAGGATTTTAGTATTGTATCGATATTGTTATCGTTTCCATTCGAGTTACCGTAACAAAATAGGGTTCGACACGATGTATCTATGAAATTTGAATTGATGCATCTATGCATTTCAGATGCATGTATCAGATGCAATTCGGATTCATGCACATGCGAAGAGATGCACCTCACGAAGTCAAGAGTTGTAGTTTTTGACGTCCGAACGGCGATGAACTTTACCCTTTCACCTAGGAGTACATCACTTCGTGTATATGGTAAATTTGGCCTATAAAAGACACCAACATGCAAACAAAAATCATTCACTTGTAGAAAAGCATCATCAGAATAATTTCGAGCGTCCTCTAGTTTGGTTCAAACAAATCACCGTTTGAATCAAACAACTTCATTGTATTCTGAGAGAGATTTTCGTTAGTTCATTATGTGACTATTATAAGGAACGAAGTATCTATTTAAAGATAACGCATTTGTGTGGCTTGAAATTCTTTTTTGTTTAATCGTTTTTCTGAATGTTAATTTTCTCCGACAGATCCCTTGTTGTAGAAAACAAACTACCTACTCAAAATTTTTGTGTGGTTGAAAAATGCCGACTTATTTCGTTAGTTTTAGACCACAAAAATCACTTATATATTAATGATAAATCTTGTGTCTCTTTGTTATAAAAGGTTTATCATACCACAAAACATTTCCAAATTGAAATATCCAATGTTAGTGTCTTGTCGATGAGTCTTACTTCAAAATATATGTTATTTTTTTATCCACATAAAATATTAAAATTAAAGTGACCAAATCAATAGAAGCATGTCCAAGTCTTGGTCACTGCATTAAAGGCATCAGCTGCCTAATGTACTTCAATTATATTTTAAACATGTTCGAAACTGACTATTTCCCAATTTTATTACTATAAAATGAGCCTAGATGAATGCAATTAATGATAATATAAGAAGAATTTGAAGAGGGCTTGCTAAATTACACTGGAAAAAAAAAAAGATGCATAAGGTTATCTACTTCACTGTTTTCATTTTTCTCCTAATCTCTGGTTAGTATTCCATACTAAAATTCAAATCCTTCTATTAATATTGTCTTACTACTTAATATTGTTTCAAGTGTTGAGCCTTTTGTTTCATTTATATTGCTACAAGTGTTGAAGGTTTTTTTCTTTTTTTTGTCGGTCCCGCATGCGGTGCTCTTTCTGTGCGGTTGTGGTATGTTTTGGCACAAACTTGTTATAATCACTACGACACAATAAGTGTCATGAGGGTTTTAGTTGGTATTGTGGCTCCCTTTTTATGTCTTTGTGGCATGTTGGCACGAGCTAGCTTGTTACAATCATGCTGACACAACCAAGTGTCAAAACCTGATATATCACTAGGATTGTTAGAGTGTTTCACATTGGGCACTTATGATTGTTTCACCGTCGTATTAAGAGATGAACTTATTTCACCTCACAACCTAGGTTTTAAGGATGCGATCATTCCTCTTATATAAGTTTGAGTCTAGATTTTCTACAGGGAGTCAAGGATCATCCATGATATGGTACTGAGATCCCTCTATATATATAGATAAATACCACATCATGAGTGGTTTAATTTCCGAAGTATATATGTTGTGCAACCGCGTGCTAGTGGGACCACCGTGATGTGATAGTGACACCCCTCTTCAAATAAAAACCACATCGATCATTAGTGATCTCACTGTCCTATTATTTTTATTTTTGTATAAATGGATGCAAAGTTACTAAAAGAGACATTGCATACAGGAAATTATCAATGATGATGGTGACAAAACCAAAGGATTTCGCAGCCAGCTACGTTCTTCATCATCATAAATTGTTACATTGATGAAGAAGATGCCTTTTGATTTTATACAGCAGGATCCATATGATGAAAACATTATACTTTGTAGAGGACAAGTAATCCCATGTGTAGACAGTGATCAACCATGTCTAGGCCGTCTAAATGATTGCCATTGTCACACCCCTGCTGGAAAATGCCTGCAAAACCCTAAATCCGAAGATGTAGACGTAGATGTAGAAGATTAATGTTACGATATATCACAACAATACACGTCATTAAAATCGATACAATATACATTTACATCATTTTGTAGTACGCGTTAACTCGTTCTGTGTTAGTAGCATTACCCGTTAATTATAATGGAATCAATTTCAAAATGTTGTAAAAATATGTTGTATTAATTGATGTGATACAATTGTTGTTATCGTAGCATTTTCTTTTTACAAAGAGTATGTTTGTATGTTTGTGACAAATGATGACAAAATAAATGCATGGTTCTATTACACTGATACGTTATACATATCGGAGTGTTGTTTTTTTCCCCTTAGTATATGAATGTAATAGTGTAATATTATTATTATATTTGTTGTCCAATGAGGGCTACCATATCCCCTTTCTACTACATTTGGTTGTAGCAACATGTAGTAACACATGTAGTAACATGTGCGTTTTTATCCTTCTCGGTCATTATTTTTTTTTCTTGTCCTTTTTCCTCATTTTAGATCAAAAACAGTTATTTACAACTTTTAACCTTAAATTAAAATGCTATATTTATAAATAAATTAAAAATAGATACAACACATCTTACATCAATGATAAAGATAGAATCATAATCAATGATGTAAGATATATTTTGTGTTTTCTGAAGAAAAAAAAAGATATATATTGTGTCTTTTTTAGGATACTTCTATCGACACCCGGTATTTTCTAATGGCACCCATTATTTTATTAAATTTCTTTTAGGGTCTGTTTGCTTACACCACTTAACACTTATTCTTAAAAGAATAAGTGATTATTAAAATAAGTGTTGTTTGATAATACTTTTTAACACCTCTTAATTAATTAAAATCTTCTGAATTTCCTGTGAAAAATTATGGAAAATTTTAAGTGGATGATGAACTACTTAATGCTGAATTTTTTAAATAAATCTACGTTAGATAGGGATACACCCCCACACTCATACCTACCTCACACCTACACCCCACCCCCACCTTACCCCGAACCCCACCCCCACCCACCCCCACCCCCACCCATCCCCCCACCCACCCCACACCCACACACCCACACAACCCATACCCCTACACACCACACACCCGCCCACACCCTCACCCACCCATACCCACCCCCACACCCTACACCCTCATACCCACCACACACCCGACCAAACCACACCCCATCTACCCCCTCCAACACCCCCACTCCCACCCACCCTACACCCACACCCACCGCACCCACACCCACCACACCCCACCCATACCCCCGCCCACCTATACCCACCCCCACACCCTACACCCACACCCACGCCCACGCCCACACAACCCCCCCCCACACACCCACCCACACCCACACCCCACCCTACACCCCCGTACACCACACCAACACCCCCACCCACCCTACACCCACACCACACACCCACACCCACACCCACACCCACACCCACATACACACTCACGAAACAAATTTTAATTTCAGATATAATAAGTGTTACCAAACAGTCTAATCAATTTCAGCAATTAAAATATTCAGTTACTTAATTTATTCAGAATTAAGACTTCAGATTTCAGACTTCAGATTTCGGTCTTCAGTTTTAACAAATGACCCCTTAGTACTAGGCACCATAGAATTGATATAATACACCACAAAATATTAAATATTGCAATATATTACAACTTAGTCCTTTATTAATGTAAATATACAATGTTTTCCCATTTTTTTTTCTCAAACTTAAACCCGAATTCATCAACCGATTCAACCCCTTCTCCAGCATCCACCCAATCCTCTCCCCAGCTTCCCCCTCTTCCTCCCCAGCAGAAACCCACCCCATCCGCGGCTGTAAATCAACCTTTTACGCAAAATGAATCCACCCTTCTCTTCCGATCTGCTGTTGGACTTGGTGTGGAATTTTCCGGCCATGGTTGCTCCGGCGGAGTAGCTCGCCGGTGTAGTTTTCTTCAGGCGGAATCTTGCTTCTTTGAAGCTGGAATAGCAACAACAAAAGAAAATTTAAAAAAAAGAGAGAGATAGTCGACATTTGAGCTGCAATTCGCAGCAAGTTTGCAGGTCGGAAGGAGGCTCATTTCGCAGCAGAGGTGGGGATGTAGGCCGCGTTTTGCAGCAGGGGTGGGGTGGGTCTGATTTTGCTGCTGAAATATGATCTCCATGAAATCCGGCCACCCGATCTCCATGAAATCCGACCACCCACACCTGCATTTCACAGCCCCTCCTGCTTCCCCTTTCTGTAAATCTCATTGACTTTTTTTTTATTAATTTTTTTTGGCTGCTAACGCATCTTCAGAAAAAAGAAGTTGATTATGGTGGAGATGAGACGGGTGTGTTTAAAAGATTATGGTTGCAGGTTTAGGGTGTGGATGAACGGGTTGGTGCTCATGGGTGGTAATGGTGGTTGCGGCTGAGGGATGTTTTGGGGTGGTTTGATTTCGGTGTTAACGGTGGTGGGTTGGGTGGTGGAAGTTAGGTGAAGATGGTGGAGATGGGTATTGCTCTTAAAGGAGAAATGGATAAAGATGAGGGTTTATTTTGATTTTTTGGGATTGATGGACTTAATATTGTTTGATTAATTGTTTAAAAGACTAGTTTATAATTTTTAAAAGTTGTGGTGTATGAAGTAGGGATGGCAATGGGTCGGGTAGGGGACGGGTTTAGCTCCACCCGACCCATACCCACTCCTAAATTTTTTTACCCATACCCGACCCATACCCGAACGGGTATAAATAAAATCCCCCATACCCACCCCCAACGGGTAACGGGTAGGGTACGGGTAGGTACGGCATACGTGAATACGTATAAATAATTTTTTTAAGACAAAATGAATTTGATTTTAAGTACAAGTTAAGACATTTTGCAAATGAATGTCCTATTGGAACTAATGTTTTTTAGTTTTTGTATCGCTTTTTCTACTAACAAGTAACGTTAGGTTTAGTTCTTTTCTAATTTCTACTAACCTCAAAGAAAAACAACGGGTAGGTAGGGTACGGGTCGGGGAATGGGTCGGGGACGGGTAGGGTAGGGTTTTATCTTATACCCGATACCCGACCCGATACCCGAACGGGTATAGAAATTTTACCCATACCCGACCCATTACCCGAATGGGTAGTTGAAAATCATACCCGAACGGGTAGGGTAACGGGTAGGGCAGGGTCGGGTTCGGCGAGATTGCCATCCCTAGTATGAAGTGGTTTTTTTTATTATTTTTATAGTGTGTGAAGTAAGAAAATAATAAAAATATTTATATAATATCAAAAGTAAGCTTTTATGGTGTCGAAAATAAATGGATGTCAGTAGTAAAAATGAGGTGTCAATAAAACATATTTTTTTAATTATGGACGCAGTCGTAGTATTACTCGATGTGTTGCGTTTGAACTTTTCGTCTAATTGGTACTTCTCTTTTTTGTTTTTGGCACAATCAGAGCCATATGATCAGATTGCATAATTGTTTGTGTGATGTGTAGTTCGATCCCGCGCTCGATTATCTAGTAGTATGTACCTACGTAGGTACACACTACCTAAAAATTTCCCGAATTGCTACATCTCTTGATTGCATAATCTTCCCCTAGTGTGTGTTCTTTTTTATATTAATTTTTATTTTATTTTTAAAAGCACTTAGAAGGATTTGAGTTCTTCACTCCTTTATTTATTTTTTAACTTTTTCTTTCTATGTACCTGTTTATGATGCCACACCGATTTTACTGTACATCACATCCGAATCGATTTTACAAAACTCGATCGATTTTTGAAAAGTTGATTTTTGACTCGACTTTTAAATAAGACTAGCTCTTTTTTCAGCTTGATATCAATTGATAAAGATGTAAACAGAAATTAACTAATGAAAACAAATTATAAAGAACACAAATTGAAACAAGTGTAAACTGTGTATGTAAACATTATCTTCTTAAAACAATTAACTTCGGTACAGTGCTCGCAGTGTTAGCAGCTGTCCTGCAGAATATAACGGTTTTATCTATTCAATGTGCCTACTATTTCGGTGTTTCGACTTATCGCTTCAATTATACCGTATGCTATGTGTGCAACTGCAGGTTGAGTTTTTTTTTTTTTTTTTTTTTTTTTTTTTTTTTTGTTTTTGTGTGTGTGTGTGTATCATGTTTTTCTTCATAGGGGTTTTTATAAGTAGGAAATCAAACTCCACTACCTTAACTTAAGGCTATGAACAAAACCAAGCCCACCAAACAGGGGATTATGGCCACTAAAGCTTTTTCCCAAACAATGATCGCTTTACCAATACTGTAATTGTTTTACGTACAAAATAAATCTCAACAACGATAAGAGCGTAGTATAATATTGTGACATGATATATTACCCAATGATTATTGGCTGTAATTAGGCTTTGTTCGAATTGAAGGGTATTTTAATAAAACAATTAAAGTACTCTATTATAACTTATGTAAAAAAAAAAAAAGCTTATTAATTTTTTCTCGACGGAAATTGTCTTGTATCATTTTCATCCGTTTCTAGTCTTCTCCGTTCCTTCATTCATAAATATAGAAGACCAAACACGTAAATCCCTCCGTCTCCCTTTTTTTTCTTTTCTTTTTCTTGAAGTCTCTGGTATATATCTGAAACCCACTGATCCGATTAATCCGAAATTCGGTCCAGATCGTGCCTACACAGTCTCACTCTTACTAAAGGTAGTTCCCTTCATTTTAAATTCACTTATTTCTTTTAAAAAAAAGTAAAATAGGGTTTTTTTTTTTGAGTGGCGTAAAATAGGGTTTGACAAGGAAAATTTCTAGTTTATAATCAATACGGGACACTTGAAATACATACACAAGTGGAAATTATCAGCTCTTTACGTCACGTGCCAATTAAAGCATCGCATCGATTTAGAGCAAAATTTTACTATATCATACATAGTAGTATATATACATATTAAATTTGCATACGGCTTTTTGCGACCTTTTTGGTCGTCCGCCTTTAGCGACGTTTTGGTCGTCGCTAAAGTCTGTCCTTTTCTTTTTTTTTTCCCCCTTTTTTTAGGAAACGACGTCGTTTTCAACTTCTAACCCACCACCGCCATCCTCTGCGAATGAGAAATGCGCACCGTTTCTTCCTCTCTATCCAATAGAGCTTTATCCATCTACCTACCATAGCAAACATCTCTCTGATAATCTGAAAAGCCTTCAAGCTCCTAACGTCTCTATGTGCTCCTTTCCTCTTCCATGAGTCATCTTCGATGTTCTATATATTCTTCATACCTGTTGTACGACGAACGACGAAAGCCCACCGCCCTCGACGAAAGCCCACCGCCTTCTTCTCCAACGCCCGGCCTCCACGTCTAACCTTCCACTATCTTTTTTTTCTCACCGCCCTGAGCTAAATAGAAGCCTCTGAGTCGGTGATGGACCATTTCTCGCTTCCATTTCCATTGTTGTTCAGGCTAGAGCATTTCTCACTTCCTCCGGTGTTGTTGAATTCAGAGTCCGGTGAGAGCCCGTCTTCTTCGCGAATTTCCTCTTCCTCTGATTTTAATTTACATGGTTTGAAATGTTTCTTCTTCTTATCTTAATCTTAATCTTAATTTTCGAAATTTTTGATTCTGCAGGTTTGTTATTTGGTGGTTGTGTTCTTTGCTTCAGGCTATCCTTCGATTTTAAGGTACAATCTTGCATCTTTGTCTGCTGTTTTTCTTGCTTATCCAACCTTGTTCCAAGCAAGATCGTAGCTTTAGATTCTGCTTTCTCGATTTGATGTTTTTTTGGATTGCATAAGCAACCTCGTTCCAACAAAATGGTAGTTTTAGATTCGCTTTCTCAATTTCATGTTTTTTTGGATTGCATGTTGTGTGGGGGCCCAATTTTGATTCGATTTGTAGGTCTTCTTGATATCGTCGTGCTTGGTAGCCGTTTATGCAAAACTTCAAGAACACCCGTTACACAGCATAGCTTTGAACACAAAGAATAATGGGAGCTCCGGAGAATATGGTTCGTTTACATTCCTTTTTTAGCTTTTGAAAACCAACTGTGATCTATATACTGCCTACCTTGTGTAAACAAGGCTTGTGAGTGCGTGATTTTGTAACTGATTACGTTGTTTTTACTATTCTCTTTTTCCAGAAACTACAAACTTTTGTACTATGCTTGTGTTATTTAAGGTTTTTGTGGACGTGAAGCTTACTTACCTTGGTCTCCTACAGGCTTATCATCTCTTGTTATGCCAGCTGCTGCACTGGGAGCCTTGGGTTATGGATACATGAAGTGAAAGGTACATAATCAGGGTTGTTTGAGATTTTTTCTATTCAAAATTTTCTATTCTTTAGATTTATTGCCATTATAATCCTGACTCTGTGGAGTGTGTTTTCACCATTCTGATTTTTTTTTGGTCGTTCAATCTTAGGGTATTACATTCTCAGATCTTATGTATGTTACGAAGCAGAATATGACTTATGCGGTTGCAAACTTGACAAAACATCTAGAGAATGTCTTTGAAGCTGTTGCTGTAAGTGTAGATTTTTGTCATAGTTGTCTCATTAGGTACTGTCCACAATCGAATTTTCCACCAAATTGAGTTACTGAAAGACTTACTCTGTTTAGGAGCTTATTTGTGGTCAATTTGATGCTACATATCGTGTTTTGATGGCATCTTGCCATAGCTTCTTGTTGACAAGTCTCCGTAGTAGAATTTAGCACTCGGAATTCTTTCGATTCCTAACGGTTACAGTCGTTTACCTAAGGCTCACGATCTCAGTACCATCGCTCATAACTCGTAGACCGGTACGTGTTGAATTGAATGTAGGGAGTTTTGATTGATTTCTCGTGTTTGCGATCCGATTTTCTTGTTGTTTTGGTCGTTTTGGGCGAGAGGAGATGAAGATTCCGTGGAGATCGTGGGTTGAAGTCATCTCTTGGGAACCAAGAGTCGTCGTCATCTACCATAACTTTCTGGTATGTGTTGATTTTGGTGGTTGGAATTGACAAATGTGTTTCATAGACATGATTTACTGAATTTGGGGAAAATTGTAAAGCTGAGTGAATAGTTTTCTTGTATAATAGTAAATCCTTTTCAAGATTCAAGCTATGCCTTAGCATTTCTTTTCGCTTTAAATGTTCCACTTTAAAGGTTTTCTTAATAGGTGAGAAAATAGTTATGTTATGTATACTATACAAAGTGATTGTTGTTTGTCCACATTCTTGTACCTTTGCTGATAAGAGGAATAGCTCCATCAATCATGTTGTATCCTAGAAACTTTTTCGGACAAAATGAGATGGATTTTTTTGGCGCGATTTGTCGTTTTTTTTTTATTCTCGTGTTAATTTGGGACGGAGGAACAAGAAGTAGCATTGAGTTATCCGTCTTTAGAAACCGAAATTTGAGCTTCCAAATGCCATATGATAAAGAATTTCGAGAATCCGCTAGCCCGTATCTTGTGTTTAGTTTCTACTTTCTAGGCGTACGTGTGTTTCTTTTCTTTCCTGCCTGTTCTATGAGTGTATTTCTAGAAGCACATCAATTGAAGTGTTCTTGTTTAATTGAAACTGAGCCATGCTATGCAAGCGGGATTAGGCGTGTCCAGAATCCTTGTAATTGTCGGAGCTGGTATTTTATTGATCTGTGTGTTTCTCGTTGTATTTGATTCAAGTATTCCCTATTCATTTATGTTGCAGTTTTGATCTGAAACGCTGGTTATTGTTTGTATTTAGGGTATACGGGGACTATACTGTTACAGAATGGTAAATTATCTGACTTTTTGGCGGAGCTTCGTCATCGTTTTTTTCCTCTCGTGATTGATTGTACAATTGGCTCTCACTTCTTTTTTTCTCTCTCTTTCCATGGTGTATCCATTTAAAAGTTGTCACCAAAATTTCTCTGTAAAAGCTTTCACCGTGCTCGAATGGGTTTTGATTAATTATTAGTGCAACCTTGTAGATAGCTGCTTTCTCTAGGCAGGACACGCTGAATAGACGCCCTTATGATTCTGTTGCCTTTTTTTTTTTTGGGAACTTTTATCAAAAGGAACTTTTAATGCTATGGTGTTTTCATTTTGAATGTGTTCTTTGGCAGTCTTTACTCGAAGGAGATGGGAAGGAAAGGGAATAGAAATTGATGCCGATCCTATTGCCGCTCAGGTGATTTTCTTGCGTCCAAGACTATTTTTAATCTGTCAAGAATTATACCATTTTGTCCCGAAGTAAAGAACACTCAAGTTTCAATTCTTCTATCTCATTGATGTAGATGCTATAGTTGAAGTTTCACGCAAATTTCACGACCATTTCTTTTTTGTTCTTTCCTCTCACATGTTTTTTTTTTTTTGGCACTTATTATATACGGTTTCATATCCTAAGTTGTAGTGTTTTCATCTTTTCAAAGAACATAGTTTTTGTCTTTGTGCTCTCACTTTATGGCTTTTCACACGAAGACGACCAATTATTTTGTCACTAGGTAGCCATTTCAACTAACTTTATGTGCTATACATTCTGGAATTGACTAGCTGTATATAAAGGTCTTAAGTCTTTGCAAAGAAGTGGCAAATTTTGTGCTATTTCCCCCCGAATAGGTCTCTTGCTTTTGTGACTTTTATTTTGCAGATCCGTCACTTGGCTATGGAAGTGAAGAAGTTGGCGTCGGAGTCGTCCAATTCGTCCTTAATGGGAGCACCGGAGAATATGGTCGTTAAATTTACGGGATCTAGCCAAATAATTACTCGTTCTATCAGTTCATTCTTTTAGGCTTCACGTGACAATTTATATCATTGCTAGAAATGAATGTGAACTATTCTATGATATACATAGGGGGTGATTATATTGATATATCATCTGAATTTGTTGATCAGGGAAACAAAGGTATCATGGAAAACTCTCAACAAAACACAACAGCACCACCACCACATTGAGACGGTATCGACTCAAGAGAAGTGTAAATCTGTGTTTCTTGTTAGAAACTGGAGAGAACTCCTCTGCAGATGTGGAAACTGTGTGGAGTTCTATTCCAGGGAGGGAATTGACTTCTTGCTTGACAAGGATGATTCAATAGCTGAGTATGAGAAAATGGCAAATCAGATAATGAATGAAAAATGGGAAGAAGAGCTGGGTAATGAGATGAATTTGTTTGAAAAGCTTCCCCATGTGGTGAAAATGGAATTCTTGAGCGGCGTGGACGAGATGAAAACTGAGATTCTCTCATTCCTGGTACTTTCTCATTTGATCAATTGCCTTATTTTACTTGTCCGGAGATTCTTGGATGGATGGAAATTCTCTGATGCACCGGAGCTAATGAAGAGTAATTACCTGCTCCAATCACATTACGACATGTGTTGCAATTTATAAACCTAAACCCACCATCTCTTTTTTTTTTTAATAGGCAAGACATGTTGTAATGTAGCCAAAACATGTCTTTTGGCCAAAGGAATGCTGCAACAGAGTCTCTCTGTATTAGAATTTCCCTTGTTTTGCATTGTGTACTATCTTTATCACGCAACAATTGCCTAAGAAAACGACATTGGTCCAACTTATTTGTTGAATTTTATGGATTTGACAGCAACCTTTTGACCAACCGAAGGCAGTTACAGCTGCTGATGTTCATGAGATGTTCGACAAGCTGGCCAAGAAACGTGCAGCGCGCCAAAAACGAGGACAGAAACGAGGGCCAAAAACGTGCAGCGCACGTTTGCCACCACTAGTATAAGTATAATTTGTAGTTATTGGTAGTAGTTAGTAATTTCTATCTGGACAACTTCTTCCACTTTCATGGGTGTCACTTAGCTTAGGGATGTAAATGGATTTGGCTCTTCGTGAGCTACTCGTATCCGTCTTGTAAAAGAGTTTGACTCGATTCATGCTTTTTCAATTTCGAGCTCTATTTGAGCTCCTTAAATAATTAACCGAGCCGATTCAAGTTTTAAAATATAATAATCGAATAGCTCGCGAGCTAATCAGGTTATATTAAATAAGTTTTTTTTAAAAAAAATTAATTATACCTCCACTAAAAAAAGAAAAATTGTACCTGTAAAATTTATGATTACATTGTAATTTATGTAAATCGTTAATTATTAATCGAGTTGGGTATTAGACGAGCCGAGCTCAAACTTCATAGAGTTAATAAAAAAATAAATGAATTAAAAAATAAAAAATCAAGCTTACGCGTCGAGTCGAGTACTTCACTAGCCGTGTTGTCAAATCAAGACCTCCGTAGGGAGGCGATCTTTGGCGGGATTGGGGATTTCCCCATGATGTTTTCTTCTTTGTTTTCTTGTTGTTCATTTCGGTGTTTACTAGCATTTGGCATGTCTTGCGTTGCACCGGCAGTAGTCCGGTTGTGTTTGTACATTTTATCGTGGAATGTTAATCTTTTGTTTTGGTGGGGAAAAAACCGTGAAACACTAACATATGATGTACAACCGAGATAAAATAGACAACAATATGATCAAGTTCTTTAGTCAACATTTTTGAGAAAAATTATTAAATGGGTAATGTACATCCGAGATAAAATAGACAACAATATGATCAAATTGAGTTTCTTTAGTCAACATTTTTGCACTCAAAGAAAAATTATTAAAAATGGGCACTATTTTAAGTAGTACGGATCAATAGGTATGTATACGAATATATATATATATATATATATATATATATATATATATATATATATATATATATATATATATATATATATATATATATATATATGCGTAAAATTAAGTAGATAATAAATCTAACATAGATTTTATTCATGTAATTCCAATTGAGAGAACAATTATAAGGAAAATTCAAAAGAGAATAAAACGAATAAAAAATATTTGTTTACATATTCTCAATTAATTGAGAGCAATTATAAGAAATATTAAATCTGATGCAAACCAAAATTAACACAAATCGAAACAAGTGTAACGTGTAAGCATTGGGTCCTTAGGACAATTAGCTTCGATATATTGCTCACGTGATATCAACTTTTTCGTAGGATATACGATTTTATCTGTTCAATGTGTTGACACATCGGAGTTTTTAACAGAGGACGGACGCTTTCGATATTTCGACTTTTCTCTTCAATTAATTAATTATACTGTATTCTATGTGTTGTATGAGTGAAAATGCATTATCATGATTTCCTTTGTAGGGATTTTAATTATGCGTAGGAAATCAAACTCCATGTACCACCTTTAATTTACATGCATTTGAGGCAAATAACAAAACTAAGCCCACGAAACATGTGATTATGATCACTAAATCAAGAATTAATCGTTTTCTTTTCCCAATAATACGATCGCTTTACACACAAACAAAAAACACTAATTAAGATACCTAACAGTCAAACACATACAAATATCTGTTTATTACTATATAATATACAGCTGATGATGATGTATAGCTTAGAGAAGAGTAAATGCCGTAATTAAAAGAAGGTTAGTTTAGACAAGGACCTGGATTGTTTTTGAAGCAATATTTCAGTGTATATATATATATCCATCTCCAAGTCGAAAGAAAATACAAACAAACAAGCTTACTTTCATCTGCATTGTAGTTTGCTAAACACTCTGATTCTTTCTTTCAATCGGCTACCGTTGATTGATAAAAATGGGTTTAAACTACAAACCAACGTGGTTAACTGCTGTTGTCTGCACAATTATCGTCGTCATTTCTCTTGCCTTCGAGCGTCTCCTCCACTATACCGGGAAGGTACGTTCCCCAGTTCTTTTTTCTTTTTTTTTTTCTTTCGTAAGGTTCACCCTGCATTATCGTGTACGGATTTCATTTTGGTTATGGCCTGGTTTCCAACAGGAAAATGCTTTGCAATACTTCTTTGAAAAAAAAAAAAAAAAAAAAAAAAAAAAAAAAAAACTTTGCTCTGTTAATCATGAGTACTCCATTTGTATTAATACTTTTTTATTTGGTTACGTACATGCATAATATTGTTTCTTTCAAGAAATGGAAAATTAAATAAACTATATATCAAATAGTTTGTTTAAATTTGCCTGTCCATTGCACTGTAATTTGTCTGTTTTATTATTAATCCTCTCATTCTTTCAACGTTTTAACAATTGTTACAATTTTGATTGTTTGGTTTATTTAATAATATGCCTCTAATTAATTTATTTTCTTGGTGCATGGTGAATGATGGATGCAGTACTTGAAGCAGAAGAATAAAAAGCCTCTTTTTGATGCTTTGCAGAAAGTTAAAGAAGGTCATATATTTTTTGGGAGTTCCGTATTTCTTTGGGATCTGTTAATTTAATTAATTGTTCAATTTTTGGATGTGATTAGTTAGTAAACTGATTTAATTAATTTGTTTATTAATTGTTGAATGCAGAGCTTATGGTGTTGGGATTCATATCCCTGCTGTTTAATGTTTTTCAGTATACGATAACACAAATATGTGTTCCTAAGAATGTCCTCATAGACCTCCTGCCCTGCGACGTGCACCTGCCCTTGCCCGACGAAGAAGAAGAAGAAAAAGGAGGGTCAAAGGAATCTTTCTACTGTGATCATAACAAGGTAATTAAGTTCATGTTTTAATTAAGAATCGCAATTAAATCTGGAATTTTAATAGTTTGTGTATGCTTTTCTTTTTAGATAGATTTTGTTTATCACTTTTTCGTCACTTCAAGGTAATCGCAAACAAATTCGTAGAGACAAGCTTAAAAATGTGTCGGACCGTCCTAATTTTCCCTCAGGCCGTGATAAATTTGCGATTTGAATATGCATGGCCGGCCAAAATAACACCGCACAACCACGGTTTCGTGGAAAAAAAAGCGGCTTCAGTTTTTTTATTTTTTCTTTTTAAAAAAAAAATAAACCAGATTACACGGTAAGAAGAAACACCATCCCTATTTCGATCTAAAAATCAAAAAAATTTACGCTCACTCTTCTTCCTCCCATCTGTCTTTTAGAGTTCTTATATGAACCAAATAAATAAATAAATATTTACGGTCGAAGAAGAGACGAAAAATGGTAGGAGGAAAATATGACTGAGATTTTTTATTTTATTTTATTTTATAAGAACTAAGAAAATTGTAGGAGGAAGAAAGACAGAAATACCGCCTAAAAATAAAAAAGAACCAGGGCCGTGATTTTTTAGTTTGGGGCCGTGATTTTTTTTGCTTGGCCTCATGGGAAATTAGGACGGCCTGGAGGACACAAAATAGGACGGTTTCGCAATTTTTCTTTTGGCGGGGAATAGAGTATTTAGAGTGTAAAAATGGTGTGTGTATATATATATATATATACATCAAAAAACTATTTTTCCCCCTTTGTATGTACATTAAATTCCCCCCACCCATAAATTTTTTATTTTTTTTTGAGTAAATAACTTATTTTGATTTTTGCTGCTGTGTGTGTGCGCAGAATATGGTCCATTTGTTCTCTGAGGAAGATTTGCATGATCTCCATCTATTCATCTTTGGTTTAGCAATTGTTCACGTGATTCTTTGTGTTCTTACTGTTGTATCCGGAGAAGCAAGGGTAATAATACTTACAATCTCCTTTAATTTTATGGTATATATATATTTTTTGATTCTTTTTCTGAATGGAAATTTTACAATATTCTTTTTAGATACGACAATGGAGACGTTGGGAGGATTCTCTTGCGAATGACAGTAGCGAAGAAGGTGTGTGATATATATATATGTATTATTTATATGATGGTGTGTTCTATATATCAAAAAACCAAGAGGTGAGATATATTGTTGTAAAATATAAGATATAAAGGGCAACATATGACCTTGAAATCTTGGTCGACGTGTTGAATGGTTTATTTTCATGTTTGACAATTATCTATCTGTTTTCAGGACCAAAGATCAGGCTTGCTCAGGATCTTGATTTCATCAAGAGTCGTTTTACTGGGATCGAAAAGTATTCCACCTTCTTTGGTTGGCTGGTAAGTTTTTCTATTTGTTTTGCTCTCTCTTTTTCCCCGTACGTTCTGGAGCCAAGAACCGACTTTATCAAGGTCGATTATCAATATATATGCACCTACAGGAAGTCAATTTTAATTTAATTGGCTCCAAAATCGACTTTCACAAAATTGATTCTATTGTGATACACAAGAAGAGTGGTGCGTCAGTAGAAACGATGTGGTGCATATAATAGACTCCTAATTTGTCCATCCAATGTTAGTGTGAAGGTGAAATGGTATTGATATTTTCCTTTTTTTTGTTGGGACATCAACCTTCACAGCAATGCTTTTTAAGGCAATTTTACAAGCCAATCACCAAATCGGATTATGAGGCACTTAGACGAGGTTTTATCACCGTAAGTCAAACCCTAAATTTGGTTTATTTGTAGTAAGATGTGTGGCCTTTCTCTGTCATTGCTTTTTCATAATTAATAATATCGTTTTATCTTCGTTGCATTTTCTTGTTGCAGGCACATTGCGGGGGAAATCCGAAGTTTAATTTTCACAAGTACATGCTACGTGCTTTGGAGGATGATTTCGAGACAATTGTTGGCATAAGGCAAGTTAAATTCTTGTTTCAAAATACTCTTTTATTTTGTATTTGTGTTACCAAAACTCATAAGAATCATGACATCATTTTTCTTGATGCAGTTGGTATCTGTGGGTAATTGTCGTCATATTTCTGTTGCTAAATGTTTACGGTATGTATATATGCATCTTTATTTGTAGATCTTGCATTATATTGCTAATACCCTATAACCTTCAAAATATTATTCTTTTTATTTATTTTGTAGACCTTAAAAACACCGTATGTGTTACATTTACTGTGTGTGCGTGTGCAGGTTGGCATACTTATGTTTGGATAGCTTTTGTTCCTTTCATCGTAAGTGGGATTTATGGGCATGTTTGGTACAGCGAAAAACAAAGAAAATAATAGTTTTGATAATAGACCTGAGAAAAGAAAAGTTAAGAAAAGAAAATAGTTGATTAGAAAATATGGATTTTTTTTATTATAAGAAGAAAAATTCTTCTCATTTCTCAAACAACTTTTCTCAGGGGTGGGTGGGGTGAGAATAAAAATATGAGAAAAATTGGAAAGATGTGAAAAGAAACATTTCTTTTCTCATGGTAACCAGACATGACATAGTTGAGAAAAGAATAGAATTTTTTTTTTTCAAGTCTTTTCTCAATACCAAACATATCCCATATGTGTGTGTGTGTGTCTCAGTGCATACATTTATGTGGTTAGTTGTTTGTTATATACTCACTGATGGAGAGGTTGAACGATTTGTTTAGCTTTTGCTAGCCGTAGGCACAAAATTGGAGCATGTAATAACACAGTTGGCACATGGTGTTGCGGAGAGACATACAGTTATAATAGGAGAATTGGTGGTACAGCCTTCTGATGACCACTTTTGGTTCCATCGGCCTCAAATCATTTTCTACTTGATCCACCTTATTCTCTTTCAAAATTCGTTCGAGATCACATATTTATTTTGGTATCTATTTCAATCTCATTTCGACAAGTGCACAATAATGGATCCAGTTCATTTCATTGTCAGACTTATCATTGGGTAAGACCAAAGAGTGTCTGATTTTAGCTACTTGCTTATTTTTATCGGGATGTTTTTTTAACATGCGGTTAATTTCAGGGTGATTATTCGGCTTCTTTGTAGTTATAGCACTTTACCTCTGTATGCACTTGTCACTCAGGTAATTAATTTCCAATCTAAATATATTTTTCCTTAAAAAGCCATATTTACTTTATTTGTTGTGAACTAACTAAATTAATACTAAAACAGATGGGTACCCACTTCAAGAAATCGATATTCGATGAACATGTGCAAGCTGAGATTGTTGGTGATGGTTCAACAGTTGATTCAGCTCTTGAAGAATTACAGATGGGAGACAGAGGTAGATCCAACCTTGACGGAGGAAACACACCACCTGAAATCGTAGAATCTGATTGATTTTTGTATCTGATAATTTAAATCTTTTATAGTGTTGTTATCTATCATAAAATTGTAAATACTCATACACTTTTGAATAATAAAATATGAGAATATTATTTCGTTTCATTTTCTTTTTTCTTTTCGCTTCTTTTCTTTATTACTTTTTATTTATTTTACAACATGTTTTGTTTTGATTTTGATTTTTTTTTTTTTTTTTTTAATCGTTTTTTGTTTTAACAGTTTTACTTTACAGTTTTACAACGTGTTATGAACACTCATTTGCTACCATTTCTCGTATGCATATTTTCTGGGAGTGAGAATAAAAAAAATAAATACCCTCCTTTTTCACTTTCATCACTAAATAATTTTTTATTTATTCAGCACATACCCTCATTTAATTATTCCTAAACATTAAATGATTGTTTCGATTGGAAGATATATTCAGTGGCAATTGCGGATTTTCGTCAACCAAATTAAATCGGGGAGAATAGGAAGCCTCAACCAATAGGAAGCCTCAACCAATCTAAATTCTAAATTTTGATTTGATCGATATGTGTTTCTCATTTCATGAAGAATTTGGATGGCAAATTCACTATTAATTGGTGGGTTGTAATTACGGTGTGATACAACTAATTAATACATTTAGGATTAACTAATTAAGAACATTAGAACAAAGCCCATGGATTTTGTTTGGAGGACTTATTTATAATCATGTTAAACCTGCTAAGAGCACTTGCATTAGTGTCTCCTAACAGATTCTTCATTTTACAGGCTCAAACATCACTTTTTCCAGTTTTACAGAATCTCTACAAAGGGTTGACTGCATCAGCATCTCAACTTAAAGATTCTTTATCCGGAACGAAATACACTAGAATCTCTATTTACAGATTCTCTATCAATTTTCTCAACTATTTTGATTAAATTGTTAATTAACTTTGCATACAATGCTCCTTATTTTCATTATATTGTAATGTTAATTAAGTTTTCTCCATATTCAAGGAATGGAAGAAAAAGTTGTTATGCTCTTATTTACATTTAAAATAGTTACAACTTGATGAGTTAGGAGATGCAACTCCATTTAAAAGCAAGGAAAAGACTGCAAAGATGCAAATTTAACAACCAAAAATAAAACAAGGTTGCTCTTTCATATAGAAAGCAAAACCATAACTTGCCAAGCCTCAGCAACAAATGTCAAAAAAAAAAAAAAAAAAAAAAAAAAGCCAAGTAACCTCCCCAACAAACTAGAAGTGGCGATGTTTTAACCAAACAGAAATAAGAAAACATAAGGAGTCATAAACAAACAACAGATTTTACCCCACACGTGCAGCAAAAATCAGAGGAAAACTAAACTATACACCACATCAGAAACATAGTTTTAGATACCAAAAAGAGCATAAACAACCTGCTCACTAATACTTCACCACAAAGATATATACTTGAATAAGGCTTCATAATATCAAACTTGATTTCTGGTCTTTTCCATAATGTTAGCTCGTGGAATCATGATGTATTCTTTCTGGACATCATCTAAACTGTTCAGATCCATTGTCATGATTCTTAGCTCTTCATCCCTCTTTGCCATTGCCATCTTCTCTTGTTCTATTTTCATTTTATCTTCATGCATCTTTTGTTTTTCCACCTTCCAGTCAGAGATTAGACTACCAAGAGGGTTGTCATCTTGATGTTTTCATTTTTTCGGCTTTTCATTTGCTATAGCCACCTTCGTCCCAAGCGGCCTTTCAAGATCAATGAAGTTGCCTTCTTCGTCTAGGTCAACCGGCGAATGCGTTGTTGAAGAATCCTTACTTCCGATTACCCTCCCGGTTTGCTTTTTTCTTCCAGCTACCCCTTCAGTTTCCTTCCATTTTGGTTGGTTCCTCAATATATACCAACAATGCTCAAACTTGAATGTTTCCTTGTGGAACTTTAGGTACATGGACTTTGCCTTCTGAATCTGTATTAAAAAATCATAACATCACCTCGCATAAAATCAAAATTGTATTTCAAGAAATATTATCACTGAAACTAAATAATTTCTCATAAAAGAAGTCACATACAAACAAAATGTTGTATAGAAACCAAAAAACTCACATGTGTATTCCTCCATCCTTGGTAGATCAATCAACATCTTCACATTCAAACATATCCAGACAAGAACTCACATATATATATATATAAAGTGCAAAAGCAGAAAATAATTTACCCTAGTAGTTGAAACTCCAAAATTCTATGCTTTAATGTCAATATGCATGTACCTTATCTAGTTCATTGTATCCTGAACAATTTCCAGAATTCTCAACTTGTGCCACGACCCCAATGAATCTGTTCACAGCCTTTTGAATATCGTTATAATGACAAGTCAGTGAGCGACTCGTTCGCTCAATCTTGGTGATGTCAAAAAATTTCTTAGTAATCTCGGCCCAAAATGAACCTGATTTTTGGTTTGTCCATTTTCTTGGATTCATGCTTGTGTTGAGCCAACATGAAATCAAAGCTAAATCCTCATCGACTGTGAAGTTGCCTTTTTTCTTTTTCTCTTAGGTTAGTTGTGCTTCCGTTATGCTCTGTGATAATTCATCATCATCAACCATATGTGGGGTATTGGGCATACGTGGTGAAGATTGATCCATGTGCCCGGAAAATTGATTCATATCAGTCTCTAATAATGCAGTAAATGACCAATCACCAGTATTATCCATTGTCATTTCTTACGTACTGTGTGACCAACACATCAATGACAGAAACATAAAAATGTTAGGCAAGGCGAGCAGGAAAATACAATTGAAGATAGTATAAGCTTAATGTATGCAACTTAACGTTATATAAAAGGCTATGACAAAGTATAAATGGTTTACTTTAGTATTGGAAAGGTCAATAAACTGTCATATTTCAGCATATTAAAGAACCTGAATAAATTATTGTTACAGTAAATGGTCATGTAAGTTCACTAAAATGAAGATCCTACACTCCCACTGCCCCATAGATTATTCATGACAATGAATAACAAAGCAATCTAGCATTGACAAGTGCTTCATTACTCGCGTGATTTATATTCTAGCATATGCTCAGTTGTTCCTACCAAAGGCAAACGAGCATCGATTGAACTAAGAGTCATTGTGGTTTCTAAGAATTTCACGGAATTAACCAAATTTATTCACTAAATGATTCGGTATTACAGTTCCGGGGTCTTGTCCGATTAATAAGCCATAAATAACATACACTAAAGCCATCCGATATACGAAAACTTCGTGGTGCACGAATAGATAATGACGATCCAAAATATGAAGATTATGGTCCTTACTCTTGGTGATAAACTGGGGAAACTCCCAAAATATGAAGATTATAACGAGGGGATTATTTGGGGGTGATTTAGACTGCACTTGAGATGTTGTTCCTCAAGCTTCCTACGTATCCAATGTATGAATTGGAATCAAGTCTTCGTAGTTCCTTAAGGACAATTTATATAGAGGGGCTTAGGCCCTAGGGTTTAGCGCGGCAAGTCCATGAGGGACACTAGTCAACGTGTTCCCTAAAGAAAAGATTATGATTAGTAAATCCCCTTGATCTTAGGAGATAAATATGGTATTTGAATATTCACAGTAAATGATAAGGATTAGAGCCTCTATTATTCAGGATTTTATGATGGTTATCTGGTTATTAGTTAAACGGGGAATAAGATCAAAGACGAGCTCTGCTAGGGATGTACTGAGATGGCGAAATCGGCCCACTGAAGGCTGAACTCCCCGCTGCTACAGAATCGCTCAAGCCTAAGGACTTAGTTCGATCCAGGAGCTCGACGGGGATCGCCTTGCCGACCACTAGAAGTGCAGCACCCGGCTTTCTTCTGGCCTGCTGAAGACCGAACGATCCGAACCCACGCTGGTCGGACAAAGGAATGAGCGGGGGTAAAACGGATAGGCGATCCCCCAAGGCTCGTTCCTAGGAAGTCAAAAGTGGTTTATTCACCCCGAGTTAGGGGTTAAGCCGCCAAAGAGGTGCCACGTGGACGAGTCCATTTTCTGGCAGCATCATAAGCCCCCAAGATCTAGCCGATCCTGAGTGGGTCGGTTCGGATCTACCATGGTGGCTCAGCACGACTGTCCTGGGGTGTAAGTTCTGAAATTAGATCGGGGGGTTGCCAGGTGTCGGGTCTTGTGCATGAAGCATGATAGCTATTCCAGGAAACGAGGCGTCGCTGCCTGTTTGGGGCCATTTTTCGAGGTTAGTGGGGAGTTACGCTCCAGTCCTATTTAAGCGTCATTTCACTCGTGGTCACATTTCTTTGATTTATCTGGTAACCATTATCATTACGCTATTTTTCCTTCTCATTACGCCTATTCCCTGATTATTGCCTCTGATCTTGGAGTAAGTGGCTCCTCTCCAAACGTGACGATCCAAAAATCGTCTCCTTCTAATTTAGGGTCCTTACTCTTTGTGATAACCTGGGGAAACTCCTAGAATATGAAGATTATAACGAGGGTGATTATTTGGGGGTGATTTAGACTGCACTTGAGATGTTGTTCCTCAAGCTGCCTACGTATCCAATGTATGAATTGGAATCAAGTCTTCGTAGTTCCTTAGGGACAGTTTATATAGAGGGGCTTAGGCCCTAGGGTTTAGCGTGGCATGTCCATGAGGGACACTAGTCAACGTGTTCCCTAAGGAAAAGATTATGATTAGTAAATCCCCTTGATCTTAGGAGATAAATATGGTATTTGAATACTCACAGTAAATGATAAGGATTAGAGCCTTTATTATTCAGGATTTTATGATGGTTATCTGGTTATTAGTTAAACGGGGTATAAGATCAAAGACGAGCTCTGCTAGGGATGTACTGAGATGGCGGAATCGGCCCACTGAAGGCTGAACTCCCGCTGCTACGGAATCGCTCAAGCCTAAGGACTTAGTCCGATCCAGGAGCTCGACGGGGATCGCCTTGCCGACCACTAGAAGTGCAGCACCCGGCTTCCTTCCGGCCTGCTGAAGACCGAACGATCCGAACCCACGCTGGTCGGACACAGGAATGAGCGGGGGTAAAACGGATAGGCGAGCCCCCAGGGCTCGTTCTTAGGAAGTCAAAAGTGGTTTATTCACCCCGAGTTAGGGGTTGAGCCGCCAAAGAGATGCCACGTGGACGAGTCCATTTTCTGGCAGCATCAGATAACTTGCAAATAATATCCCTCTTTCTTTTTGC
Organism: Gentiana straminea; assembly: GCA_036785695.1. NCBI lineage: Eukaryota > Viridiplantae > Streptophyta > Magnoliopsida > Gentianales > Gentianaceae > Gentiana > Gentiana straminea. The sequence continues at coordinate 3,876,664 of JAVUPR010000042.1, forward strand.
ATATTTACTACAACTATGATTGATTGGCTTCTTTCTTTATGTAAGCATTTGGTTAGTCTCTCGTTGTATTGCATTTCTTCTACTTGGGCCGGCCCTGATGCAAGGCTTGGGCTTTATTTTTCTGAAATATTATAACATTTTGGGCCCTAAAATAGTCAAACTCTTTTGTAAAAAAAACCCATATATTCTTTTTTTTTTTTTTTTTTTTTGAAGACAAAACCCCATATATTCAAGTCATGAATATGTCCATTGAAAAAAGGATTACTCAATCTATATTATAAAAATGTGGGTTCTATTGGCATATGTTAAACTATGTGTATAATAACTATAATTTTGAAAATAATGAACAGATGCCAATAGAATTTAGTTACCTATAAAAATCCTATCATCTTGTCCAATTTGTTCCTCTAAAACAAACATGGATATTAAACCTCAAGCCCACCTCATTCAATCATATGTAGCAAGTTTTTTTTCTCTTTGGTTAGACCATAACCATTGTACATAAACATAACTTTTTAACATGAACTATCTATTCTAATTAGGGAGAGCGGCTACGGTCCAGTTCTCTAATGGTCAAGTTTTTTAATCTCTAATGTTGAAAAATATATAAATAATTACGTCCGTTGGATCATTGTTTTAATACACCGTAAATAATATGTGCAATAACACACCTAATCAATCCTTTTAACCTGCTAAACCGGTAAATAATTTGCCTTAAAAATAACAATAATATTTTTTTCCTTAAAAAACAACATTAACTCCGTCGGATTCAAGTTCCCATTAACCACATTAACCTCCGGCCGAATAGAAACTTACCAACAAATTTTTTTTTGCAACAGATAGGTTTGTTGGTAAAGTTCCCATTAATTTGTTCGAGCTTAGGTCATAATTTTGAAGATTTCTGCGTGTCCTTAGTCCTAGAGGATGCTTCCGGTGAAGTTGTGTTCCCAATTCCCATAGCTGCAAACACTTCCAGCTCCGGCAAAGAAGTCTGGCATGGACCGGTGAAGTTGGTTCCGAAAAAGATCCATTAGCATCAAATCAACATGTTGTTCAACAGATATATATAACGATTTTAAGATCTTTAAGTAGCCAAACCCCACTTAAAACATTCACTTGAAAAGCACCGTATTTTGGAATTTGGTTGATGAATCTTTTAATAGTGCAACCGGTGACTTAATTAACCGGTAAAAGCAAATTTAATGGAACATAATATGTAATGGTGCACCAAATAGATCCAGCGGTTCTGTGAATTTTTATGTTTATCTAACCGTAAACTGGACGGTCCAATTTTTCTATATTGACTGGATCATAATATTTCCTCTAATTAGGACTATTTTATTTCAAAAACTAATTTATCTTTACAATATCAACTCTAATTTTTATTTCTTTTGAACTCCAATGCTCAAATACTATCTCTCAAACATTGTCAGGATGAAGATGATATTTATTCTGCCAATGAAGAAGATGACACGACTTTTTAACACTCGAATTCACGGCTCATAGTTCTTGCTTCTTTTGGCTCATATTTTTAGCTTGTGGCTAGAGCTGTTAACGAGTCGAGCTGAGCCGAGTATTGGTGGTTCGAACTCGAGCTCGTTTAGCTCACGAGCTCGTTCGTTTGTTAAACGAATAAAAAATTATGTTCGAGCTCGGCTCGATTAAAAGATAAAATGTTCGAGGTCGTGTTCGAGCTCGGCTCGTTAAACATATTTTTTGTCTTTCGGCTCGAGTTTGGCTCGAATTCGGCTCGAGTTCGGTTCGTTAAAATATAAAACATAAAGTGCAAATGTAAAAATATCAAGTTAGACATTAAAATTACATATATTACACAACTAAAATTACTATAAAAATATCTAAATATTATATAAATTCAATCTATAATATCTATTAGATGAATGAATGAATTATCTTTTGGGTCAGGATTACCGTAAATTGATATATTTATATAAGCACGTTCACGAACATAATCGAACGTTCGCGAACCAGGCTCGTGTTCGTTTGTTAAGCAAACGAGCCTACAATCATGTTCGAGCTCGGCTCGTTAAGCTAAATGAACAACGATCACGAACACTAACAAGCCGAACACGAGTTTGTTCATGAGCGGCTCTATTCGTTTAACAGCACTACTTGTGGCCTGTACGTTGTTACGGCTATACCAACTCTATTTTTTACTTTTTAATTTCATTATTATCTCTCATGACTTTACAGTCTAATAATCTACTATGAATAAAGATTAAAAAAAAAGTTTATATACAAACGTATTATTAACCAAGACTACAAAACGGGTGAGATAAACCCGTCACGTCGATGCTCGTAATGCTCGGAATATTTGCTAGTTGGTGGCCAGTATGCATGTGTTGCGTTCAGGACGGACGCAAGATCTCGGATAATAAGGGCAATAAAATTTTTAAAGGCAAAAAAAAATTTCAAATGGGCAAACTATATGTATAGTTCAAATATTAGTGGTTTTTGTCGGATCAAGGGGAGGCAATAAATTTTTTAAAAACATATAAAAAATTTCAAAAGGGGCAAACTATATGTATAGTTCAAATATTAGTGGGTTTTTGTGGGATCAAGGGGGGCAGTTATGTCCTCCTTTGGTTGTATGTAGATCCGCAACTGGCTGTCGTTGAATCCGTGGCACCAGCCACACCTTTGAAGCGGGTGTACAAGTCGTTCTTCCTATCGTTATAAGGTTCTTTGTGTCCCAACAAACCACCCGATAAAGTACACAATTGTTATACAAGTATAATCAAGGATGAACTGATTCCAGAACCAACATTAAGTTTTCTTGCGGTTGCAACATTTCGAATTTGACTACTGTTGAGTATACACAAGCCACCGCTTAGGGACCAAGATCCTCTCAAGTAACTTAAGGGTAAAGTTAGTGTTTTTACATATAATGAACTAAACTACGTAGTTTTGGAAAAAGTTAATCAATTGCTAGATGTTTTACACTTTTGGGGTGTGTGGTTGGATCATGCATACTTGAGAGAATATCCTCTCAAGTTACTTGAGAGGATCCTGGTCCACCGCTTAGGCGGCAGCTCTGATGCTTTGGATTGACTTATGCTTGTCTCATGATAGTGTTTTCAAAGGTGTTTCAAATTAAGTAATTATATTTATAATATAATATTGACTTAATATATGACATAACATATAAAAAAGAACTTTAGGTAAATATTACAACTTGCTTAAGCAAATATAGACAAGAAGACCAACATTGACACTCATGAGAACTATATTCAATACCGCCAAATCATGACTAATCCTATTGGATTTTTTTTTTCCCGTTCGGCAAGTTGAAATATTCAAGGTTGCTTCTGGCCATTACCTTTATTTCAAACCCTCACTATTGGCCAACTTGGAATGAAATGATGATCTAAAACGGATAGGATTTTAGTATTGTATCGATATTGTTATCGTTTGCATTCGAGTTGCCGTAACAAAATAGGGTTCGACACGATGTACCTATTGAATTGATGCATCTAAGCATTTCAGATGCAATTCGTATTCATGCGCACCTGCGAAGAGATGCACCTCACGAAGTCAAGAGTTGTAGTTTTTGACGTCCGAACGGAGATGAACTTTACCCTTTCGCGTAGGAGTACATCACTTCGTGTATATGGTATATTTGGCCTATAAAAGACACCAACATGCAAACGAAAATCATTCACTTGTAGAAAAGCATCATCAGAATAATTTCGAGCGTCCTCTGGTTTGGTTCAAACAAATCACCGTTTGAATCAAACAACTTCATTGTATTCTGATAAAGATTTTCGTTAGTTCATTATGTGACTATTATAAGGAACGAAGTATCTATTTAAAGATAACGCTTTTGTGTGGCTTGAAATTCTTCTTTGTTTAATCGTTTTTCTGAATGTTAATTTTCTCCAACAGATCCCTTGTTGTAGAAAACAAACCACCTACTCAAAAAATCTGTTTGGTTGAAAAATGCCGACCACAAAAATCACTTATTAATGATAAATCTTGTGTCTCTTTGTTATAAAAGGTTTATCATACCACAAAACATTTCCAAATTGAAATATCCAATGTTAGTATCTTGTCGATGAGTCTTACTTCAAAATGATAATACATATATGTTATTTTTTTATCCACATAAAATATTAAAATTAAAGTGACCAAATCAATAGAAGCATGTCCAAGTCTTGGTCACTGCATTAAAGGCACCAGCTGCCTAATGTACTTCAATTATATTTTAAACATGTTCGAAACTGATTATTTCCCAATTTTATTACTATAAAATGAGCCTAGATGAATGCAATTAATGATAATATAAGAAGAATTTGAAGAGGGCTAGCTAAATTACACTGGGAAAAAAAAAGATGCATAAGGTTATCTACTTCACTGTTTTCATGTTTCTCCTAATCTCTGGTTAGTATTCCATACTCAAATTCAAATCTTTCTATTAATATTGTCTTACTACTTATATTATTTCAAGTGTGGAGCCTTTTGTTTCATTTATATTGCTACAAGTTTTTTTTTTTTTTTTTTGTCGGTCCCGCATGCGGTGCTCTTTCTGTGCGGTTGTGGTATGTTTTGGCACAAACTTGTTATAATCACTACGACACAATAAGTGTCATGAGGGTTTTAGTTGGCATTGTGGCTCCCTTTTTATGTCTTTGTGGCATGTTGGCACGAGCTAGCTTGTTACAATTAATCATGCCGACACAACCAAGTGTCACAACCTGATATATCACTGGGATTGTTAGAGTGTTTCACATTGGACACTTATGATTGTTTCACCATCGTATTAAGAGATGAATTTATTTCACCTCACAACCAAGTTTTTAAGGAAGAGATCATTCATCTTATATAAGATTAATTTGAGTCTAGATTTTCTACAGGGAGTCAAGGATCATCCATGATGTAGTACTGAGATCCTTCTATATATAGATAAATACCACATCATGAGTGGTTTCATTTCCGCAGTATATATGTTGTGCAACCGCGTGCTAGTGGGACCACCGTGATGTGATAGTGACACCCCTCTTCAAATAAACACCACATCGATCATTAGTGATCTCATTGTCCTATTATTTTTATTTTTGTATAAATGGATGCAAAGTTACTAAAGAGACATTGCATATGTTCTTACAGTAATCACAGGAAATATCAATGATGATGGTGACAAAACCAAAGGATTTCGCAGCCAGCTACGTTCTTCATCATCATAAACTGTTACATTGATGAAGAAGATGCCTTTTGATTTTATACAGCAGGATCCATATGATGAAGACATTATACTTTGTAGAGGACAAGTAATCCCATGTGTAGACAGTGATCAACCATGTCTAGGCCGTCTAAATGATTGCCATTAATCTTTCAATTTCTAATCTAGAAAATCAATCTAATAACTCTCGTTTTAGTTAGATCGAAGATCTATTCTTTTATCACGGTGATCTATCGTTAACATGATTTTCATCAAATAAACAATCATAAAAGCAAAGATCTTTCGATGTAATTGCAATACACAATAATAAACAATGATAAAAGAAACAACTTCGAAGTAGAAACTCACGAATTAATCACGAACAAAACTGAATTGTTGATGGACGGCTTCACAACGCTTGTTCAGAGAGGGATTAGCCTCTTAGCATCCTTTGAAAGCTTGAAATTGATGAATTAAAGAACATAAATCTACCTAATCTAATCTAGAAATTAAAGTGCATAAACTGGAAGAAAATAGGGTAAAAACGCAGCCTGAGCCGCCCCTAAGATATTAGGGTTCGAATTGTCTATTATGGTATGAAATCCGCTGCTATATATAGATTTTCAAGGTCGGTTCTGCTATGTCGGCCACTGGACGCCCGTCCGTCTTGTTGGACGCTCGTTCACTCGCCCGGACTTGCCTCGACGCTCGTTTAGATAGCGTCCAAACTCTCTCGTATCAAAATCACACCTCCGGACGCCCGTTGACTTTGATGGACGCCCGTCCAACCTAGACGGGACTCGGACGCTCGTCCAACTTGGTCGAGTCTCGATTTCTTGATCTTTATCTCTTTTTTCTCTATCTCATTCCTTCATTATCTCTTTTATCATCAATTAGCTCGAACTTAATCAACTTTTGATCATCTTTTGAGCCTCAAACATGTATCTATAACACATAAAAACATCGCAAAACGTAATAATGTCCAAATAATCATAAAATCACAATTACAACACATAAATCAACCTATTTTGCGATTGACTCTTCTAAAATATCATTTACTCAATATTTCCATTAAACACTCGTTTCTTGTGCAATTTAGTACAATTACGGGGAAAAATATCATAGAATATAGCATTATAAATCGTATAAATTCACCCTTAACAACTCCCCCACACTTAAGCTTTTGCTCGTCCCGAGCAAAACAAAACAAAAGTTAGGCTCGAGAGAAAAAAAGCATCTAAACGTGCATAACACATATCCAATAAATCGAAGTTCACCCTTGTGCGTGTGCATAGCCATAATAAACTTCCACCATATCCAAACTCGAGAAACTCAAAGCAAAACTAGCTAATACCCCCTTGTAGACTAGTAATAAAGGACACTCATAAGATGCACCCTACAAACGTGATATATCCCGAAAAGAATGATCGAATATATCTAGGGCCTTTCTGAAATACTCAGAGGATAATCCCTACAGCATATCTATCAGTTTATACTGGGGATAAGACTAACGAAAACTAAGCCTTATATTCAATTTCGTACCGATTCTTTAGTTAATTTAACTATTTCACTTTAAACACACATTAGAAGAAGCTATTGCCCTCATAGCAGAATAGGACATTTCGAGATAATACCCTACCTTACTCCAATCATAAGGCAGCTTTTTCTAACTCGTCGTGAGCTCTTAGTCATCATAGTGGTATAGGACATACGTGGTATACCCTACCTCACTCAAATCATCGACTAGCTTTCGACACACCCAATAATTTCATTTAATTCAACTTTTTAACTTATCTTTTTAATTGACATTAGCTCCGTGTTACTTATCACATTCAAACTTCTAGATATTCACAGTACGTCATACTACGGAACTAAATACAAACTACCATAAATCTCACGATATATACGTAGCACTAAGCACATGACTTATAAGAAAATCAAAAATTACTAATCCAAACGGGGTATAGCTTTATAAATTAGCTCATCATTCACTATGGCACGTGGAAAATTAATCTTGGTGAAACAACTAACTCACTAAAAATATGGTATACAGCATCAATGACTATAACAAACCTTACAAAAACATGCATTGCTTACTCGAGACAAATCAAAAATTTTGAAAATTTAGCATCATTTTAGCATAGAAATAATATCATGTAAGCAAGTGCATAGATACATACCGACTAATCCCCTCCCCCACACTTAAATGACAACATGTCCTCATGTTGTGCAGAAATAAAAAGAAAGAAAGTACTTAGCTGATTGTAGTTCTAAAGTGGCAATTCCGGAAGTGCTACGTATCAACTCCGTAAAGGCTTGATGAAAGCAAGAACCGTGGACCATCCACCGGAAAACCGACATCATCCGAAAGCTCACAAGTGCTATAGCAAATATCCCGCATACATGAAAAACAACACAAAACGTACCTCGGGGATACAAGGGATTAAACCATATCGCGCAAAAGTGATAGAGATAAAGATAAGAGGAAATCATAAGCAAAACAACACTTCGACCCCGTATAAGATTAGGACGGCCGATCGATAAAAACAACACAATCCTAATAAGAGTAAAACAACTAGAACAAGGAAAAATAACTAAAGAAAGAAACTAATATAATAAGGGATATCTAGGATGCCTCCTAGTAGCGCTAATGGTTATCGTCGTTAGCTCGACACATTTGAAGCTCACTGGATCGGGCCATTTAACCTTTACGCCGCCCACTACCTCGTTTAAGCTCCGGTCCGTAGTGTGGTCGCAGAAACAAGATCTAACACATGGGGTAAAATCTTTTATAGCCTTCCAAACTCGTTTAATCTTCCCCATGGCTGATTGCTTTCTTCTCTCGATTCCTCCGATGACGTTTAAGCTTTTGCTCTCTTTCATACTCCTCCATATCCCAACTACCCGCTAGAACTTCGCCGATGAACCAATACCGTCATTCTCGGAGAATAAATCGGATGAAAACTCATCAAATTCATTGACCTCTCGGAACACCACATCCGAGAATATCGAGAAATTTAACAATCAAAGGTTTTTCTTTAGGTTCACCAATGTAGTGCTTGCACCTTTGACCATTAACTCGAAACGGTTGGTCTGGATAACCGCGTAGTTCTAGAACACCTCCAGGAATGATTTGGAGAATCTCAAAAGGACCGGACCAACGTGTTCTCAACTTCCCAGAAACAAATGTAACCTAGAATTGTATAAGAGAACTTGCTCGCCGACCCGGAATTCTCTCTTCTTTATCTTGGCGTCATGGAGTAGTTTCATCTTCTCTTTACTGATCCTGGCACTTTCATATGCCTGAAGTCTGAACTCGTCCAGCTCATGTAACTGCTGAAGGCGGTGTTTGCCACATGATTGGGAATCGAAGTTAAGAAACTTCGTAGCCCAGGACGCCTTGTGCTCTAGCTCGACAGCGGATGACATGGTTTCCCGTAGACCATTTGATATGGCGATGTACCCATGGGGTCTTATAGGCGGCCCTATATGCCCAAAGTACATCGTCCAACTTCGTACTCCGATCTTTTCTATGACTATTCACCGTCTTCTCCAGGATTTTCTTAAGACTCTGGTTGCTTCGCTCAACCTGACCACTAGTCATCGGATGATATGGTGTGCCGATTTTATGGTGAACACCATACTTCTCGAGGACTTTCTCCAATGGTCGGTTACAAAAGTGTGTCCCTTCATCACTTATCAAGGCACGTGGACATCCAAACCTCACAAAGATATTCTTCTTAAGGAATTTCATGACCGTTTTATGATCATTGTGAGGAGTGGCTATTGCCTCCACCCATTTCGAAACATAGTCAACGCAGACTAAGATGTATTTGTTGCCACAAGATGATGGGAATGGTCCCATAAAATCGATGCCCCAAACATCAAAGACTTCGCATTCAAGGATGGGTTTCAAAGGCATGTCAAATCGCCTTGTCAAAGCTCCGGTTCTTTGACAACGATCACAAGCTTTACGTAAAGCTTCGTGTCTTTAAAGATCGTTGGCCAATAAAAACCGGATTGAAAGATCTTCGCAAGCTCGTTTTCCAAGGACCAAAGTGACCACCGTGGGTCCACTATGGCATTGCTCGATTATATCGCGTTGCTCGATTCGGGAACACATCTCCTAAGCAAACCATCTTTACAGATCTTGAAAAGATAAGGTTCATCCCAAACGAAATATTTCATATCAGAGAAGAACTTCTTCTTCTCTTGATAAGACATTCCAGGATCGAGATAACGGGCATGAAGGTAGTTTACAATGGAGGAATACCATGGAACATCGGGAGGACAACCGTCTATCAACATAATGTTTTCTAGAGGAAAGTAAAGATCTATATCATCTGGTTCATCCTTTTCCTCACTTAACACCCTAGAAACATGATCCGCCACTACGTTCTCACTGCCCTTTTTATCTTTAATTTGAACGTCAAACTCTTGGAGGTCGGTATCCAACGCAAGAAGCGCGGTTTAGCCTCTTTCTTGGTCAGCGAGATAGCGCATAGCGCATAGCCGTGGTCGGTCCACACGATCACTTGAGCTCCCAACAAGTAACTACGAAACTTGTCCATAGCAAAGACTACGCCTAATAATTCCTTTTCGGTGGTCGTGTAGTTAACTTGAGAAGGATTTAGTGTGTGACCGGCATAATAGATAGTGGAACTTTCCGTTAAGCTTTTGTCCTAAGACCGCACCAACCGCATAGTTGGATGCGTCACACATAAGCTCAAAGGGTAGGTTCCAAATCAGGCGATATAAGAATTGGAGCGAGAGATCGCCTACTCTTAAGCTCCTCAAACGCGCGCTTGCAATTCTCATCAAAATCAAAAGTAACGTCTTCTTTGAGTAAAGTAGACGGGGGCTTGGCAATCTTTGAAAAGTCCTGGATGAACCTCCTATAGAAGCCGACATGTCCGAGAAAACCTCGGACCTCCCGAACATTCTTAGGATAACTCATCTTCTCAATAGCTTCAACCTTGGCCCTATCTACTTCTATACCTTTGGCTGACACTTTGTGGCCAAGGACTATGCCTTCATCTACCATGAAATGACATTTTTCCCAATTAAGCACTAAGTCCTTTTCCACACATCTAGACAACACCTGATCAAGATTATCGAGGCAATCATCGAAGGATTGACCAAAGACCGAGAAATCATCCATAAAAATCTCCATGCACTTTTCAACTAGCCCGTCAAAGATTGCCATCATACACCTTTGAAAGGTGGCTGGGGCATTACAGAGACCAAATGGCATCCGCCTGTAGGCGAATGTCCCATAAGGGCAAGTGAAAGTAGTCTTCTCTTGGTCAACAGGATCGATGGGTATCTGGAAGTATCCTGAATATCCATCCGGAAACCAGTAGAATGCGTGCCCCGCCAGACGCTCAAGCATCTGGTCAATGAATGGAAGGGGGAAATGATCTTTCAGTGTGACCTCATTGAGCTTTCGATAATCGATACATACTCTGTATCCCGTAACGAGCCTCAATGCTATCTCTTCGCCCTTCTCATTCTTTTCAATAGTAATTCCACCTTTTTTGGGAACTACTTGAGTCGGGGAAACCCATTCACTATCCGCGATGGCATAAATGATTCCCATGTCCAGAAGTTTGATGATTTCCTTTTTAACAACTTCTTGCATGTGAGGGTTAAGCCTCCTTTGGGGTCGTGTCTTACACATTTAGCACCCTCACTAGTCTTGATCTTGTGCATGCAGATGTCGGGAGATATTCCTTTGATATCTCCCACTTGCCATCCAAAGGCTTTCTCATTTTTGCGCAAGACGCTTAACAATTTAAGCTCTTCTATACGAGATAGCTTGGCGAGAGATGATCAAAGGAAGCTTGTCACCTTCTCTTAAAAACACATACTTAAGATGTTTAGGCAACGGCTTCGGTACTCAAATCTACGGGGAGGATCCTCTAGACTTGATTTAAGATCTCCACTCTTCAACTCAACATCGTTGAGCTTACTTAGTGGCCCTACGCCAAAGCTTCTTCTCTTAACTCATCATCGAATTCACCGCTAACCGATCTAGATTAACCACACCATGGCTATTCGGATTATCGATCAATCGCTCATATTCCGCTTCCACGGCCTTGACTTGCTCGTCCATACGGTCATTGAAGTCATGAAATGACTCCTCAATGGAAAAGCCGGTTGGAGAACCGAGAGGGTACTTGAATAGATTTAGAAACACTATAGCTCACCTCTTGGTCACCAACTCGAATAGTTACTTGCCCACCATCGCAATCGATGAGGGCTCTAGCGTTGTGGATAGGAAAGGTCTCCCAAGAATCGGGGGACTTTCTCATCTTTTCCCATATCTAAGACGTACCAATCAACAGAAAGGTAAATCTATCGATCCGGACTAAAATGTCTTTCGAATCCCCGAAGCTTTCTTAGAAGATCTATCGGCGAACCGAAGGTTCATGGAAGTGGGTTCTAGAAGACTTTGTAAACCCGGCTGCTCACACACAGACAATGGCATCAGGCTGATGGATGCACCCAAGTCACATAAAGAATTTGGAAAGACTAAGCCTCCCATCTGCAATGTGAGCACGAATTTTCCGGGGTCACCTCTTTTGATTGGTAAGTCTGGATAATTGATCATTGAACAATCCTCACCAATTGCCTGATCCATTTCTGCTAACTTCTTTTTCGAAGACACAACATCCTTGATGAATTTTGTATACTTAGGCATCTCGACCAAGACCTCGGATAATGGCAGATTTACCTGAGTATTTTTCAAAAGGTTAAGCACCTTTTCATACTTCTTATCCTCACTCGGAGGGATGTTGCTCTTCCTCGGTGGAAATGGAAGCTTCTTCAACTCACTCTCGAAAATACTTTCTTTGAGGAAGCACCGATGCCTTTGTCTTCCATGTCCTTCCACCTTACAACTTTTTCGGACTTTTTATTAGTCGGGGGATCACCCTCCCCGGCTTTCACTTGATTCTTCATTCCGCGGGGAACGGCCACACGAGGACTTACAACTTCTTCACCTCTCAGGGGATCAGCCACCTGAGTCTTTTCTTGCAGAACGGGGGAACGTAGATGCTCAACTTCCCCTCCTGCCTTATCACTGGCAGGAGGGGCTAGTGGTTTCCCTGGTGAGAGGGACCACTCAGTTGAGTACCGCTTCTAAGATTCATTGCACTGGCCTCTGGCATGCCATAAGGAATCGAAGGAACTAGGTCAGTGCTTTGGCCACAATTGAAATCAGTTTGGGCTACTAGGCCACCCTTCGGATTTTTCTCTATAAACCGGGCAAGCGCACGATGGTCTGAAGCTTGCCGGTCGCCCATCCGCTTCTCAAGGTTCTTGATTGTGCTCATTAACATTTGGATATTATTATTTTGCTCCCTCCGGAAGTTATTGTTCTCGCTCCTTCGGTTCCTTCGATAGGAGTCCAATCTAGCTTCAAGATCATCGACGCGAGAGGGGCCTTGGGAGTTCTGAATGTTTTGAGAGAAAGGTTGGCTAGACCGACTTTGAAATGCGGGATTTGGATTGTTAGGCCAACTTTGATTTAACCCTTGATTTAGATTGGAGGAGTTCAAGCTCGGGTTCTGATTAAAATTAGGGTTTCGATTGAGATTCGAGTTTTGATTGAAGCTTTGACGGAAACCCTGATTTTGAAAATTGCCCTGGCCAGAGAATTGATTTCCAAGCCTCTCGATTCGGCCTGGCCATTGAAGGCATTGATCTCTCGCGTTCGTCCAATCATAGGACGAAACGAGCGTGTGCCCCATATCGTCACATACTTGGCATGCGACTTGATTATACCGTCCATGATTCTCGGACGCATTGACTTGATAAGGAACGGGGAATTAAATTGACACCGGCCAACCATATGGCCGTCCGAGAGCAATTCTCGCAGCATGACGAACTTGAGAGTTCGTAGAAATGAAGGAGTCCGATAACTCGGATTTGGAGATGTCGTGAGAGTAGCCACCGTCGTTTCAAAGCATGGCGATTTCATTTTGCATTTTCACCTCCTCGATCCTAGGAGGAGGAGGTGGTGCCTGAACAGCTTGAAAGGAGGGGGCGTAATTATATTTGGCAATGTCTTCGAACAATGCCCACCCCTCTTGAGGCGTTTTCCTCAGGAATGCCCCACCTGATGAACTATTGACCATGCCCTTGGTGAGCTCGGTCAACCCACTGAAAAAAGTATTGACTTGGCCTCTGCAAGTCTAACCCATGGTGGGGGCATTTACGAAGAAGAGCCTTAAATCTCTTCCATGCCTCAAAGAATGATTCGTTTCGTTTGATAAAAATTGTATATTTCCCTTAAACACGGGCCGTCTTGGCAGTGGAAAGTATTGGCTTAAAAATTCTTTTTCCAATGCAGCCCAAGTGGTAATGGATTCTGCGGGGAGAGAGCTATACCACTCTTTAGCTTCTCCCTTCAAAGAGAACGGAAACAAGTGTAAGTTTAATCGCATCCTCACTCACACCTTGAATGCGTGTCGTACCACATATCTCCAGAAATGTGTGTACGTGTGTGTGAGGATTTTCAGAAGGGGACCCGTGAAACATTGATGCATGCTGCATCATCTGAATGAGTCCCGGTCGTAACTCGAAAGTCTGTGCAGTAATGGCTGGGATAACAATAGCCGGGTTGACTGTGACCGCGCCAGGCATGGCGTAGTCTGCCAACGTACGTCTATCTTCGGCAGCCATTATTACAAAATCAGGTGGTTGAAGCCTAAAAATGAAGAATTTATTTTTTCTAGAAAAATTATTTTCCCGCCAAATTTCGGGGAAAAAGAAGCAAAAAATTTCCTGGTAAAATCAAATTTCCCCTGGAGGTTGAAGTGGACGGGCGTTCAGAAAACCGAACGCTCGTCTGAGGGGTTAGAAACAGAACAGAGTTGAAATTTTTACAGTGGACGGGCGTTCATAGGTATGGACGCTCGTTCATATGCAAAATTTTCCAGAAAAAGAACAGAAACGATTTCAGAACAGAGAGAAAAGTAAAGAAAACAGAGCAGGAAAAACAGGGAGAAAAAACTAATCACTAACAGAAACTTTAACCCTAATCTAAAACACCAATATCCTAACTACTTAAAGGTTAATCTTCCTAGGAATCGACCTAAAAACAGGGATTAAAACGCAGAAAACAGAAAGAAAAAAAACTGAACTAACACAGAAAAACGAAAAACAAACAAAAACAAAAACTAGGCAAACCGTCCGGTTCCCCGGCAACGGCGCCAAAAACTTGTCCCGGATTTTATCAATACAAAACAACAAGTAATAAACCGGTTAACCTCAAGTGCAAGGATCGTAGTGTAGAGGCTATGCCGGGTCGATCTTACGGGGAACTAGACGAATGTGGATCCTAGCTTTTGTTTTTTTTACTAACTATTGTCACGAAACTAACCTAAATAGGGAACTAAAACTGGACAAACATGCTGAAAATAAACTAGACAGAGGACGAAATCCAAAGCTAGGAAAGATTGAAAGCGATAAACTAAACTAAACTTAAGTGCAGAAAAAGTAGACTAATCTAACAACTCAAGTTCAAGGATTAAAATCAAATTATAACGAACGAACAAGCAATTGATCCACCTATCCTATCAACATTCAATTCTAATTCGGATTAATTCGTGATCTCTACTCAAGTCGTGATTCACCTAATCAAAGGCATAAACTCCTACTCTCGTAGATGAGTTCGTTTTCTAATCTTTTATCTTTCGATGTTAAAGATTACGTCTTTCTAACCTAGGCGTGAAATCTTTCAATTTCTAATCTAGAAAATCAATCTAATAACTCTCGTTTTAGTTAGATCGAAGATCTATTCTTTTATCACGGTGATCTATCGTTAACATGATTTTCATCAAATAAACAATCATAAAAGCAAAGATCTTTCGATGTAATTGCAATACACAATAATAAACAATGATAAAAGAAACAACTTCGAAGTAGAAACTCACGAATTAATCACGAACAAAACCGAATTGTTGATGGACGGCTTCACAACGCTTGTTCGAGAGAGGGATTAGCCTCTTAGCATCCTTTGAAAGCTTGAAATTGATGAATTAAAGAACATAAATCTACCTAATCTAATCTAGAAATTAAAGTGCATAAACCGGAAGAAAATAGGGTAAAAACGCAGCTCGAGCCGCCCCTAAGATATTAGGGTTCGAATTGTCTATTATGGTATGAAATCGGGTATTATTATGGTATGAAATCGCCGCTATATATAGATTTTCAAGGTCGGTTTCGCTATGTCGGCCACCGGACGCCCGTCCGTCTTGTTGGACGCTCGTTCACTCGCCCGGACTTGCCTCGACGCTCGTTTAGATAGCGTCCAAACTCTCTGTATCAAAATCACACCTCCGGACGCCCGTTGACTTTGATGGACGCCCGTCCAACCTAGACGGGACCTGGACGCTCGTCCAACTTGGTCGAGTCTCGATTTCTTGATCTTTATCTCTTTTTTCTCTATCTCATTCCTTCATTATCTCTTTTATCATCAATTAGCTCGAACTTAATCAACTTTTGATCATCTTTTGAGCCTCAAACATGTATCTATAACACATAAAAACATCGCAAAACGTAATAATGTCCAAATAATCATAAAATCACAATTACAACACATAAATCAACCTATTTTGCGATTGACTCTTCTAAAATATCATTTACTCAATATTTCCATTAAACACTCGTTTCTTGTGCAATTTAGTACAATTACGGGGAAAAATATCATAGAATATAGCATTATAAATCGTATAAATTCACCCTTAACACCATTGTCACACCCCTGCTGGAAAATGCCTGCAAAACCCTAAATCCGAAGATGTAGACGTAGATGTAGAAGATTAATGTTACGATATATCACAACAATACACGTCATTAAAATCGATACAATATACATTTACATCATTTTGTAGTACGCGTTAACTCGTTCTGTGTTAGTAGCATTACCCGTTAATTATAATGGAATCAATTTCAAAATGATGTAAAAATATGTTGTATTAATTGATGTGATACAATTGTTGTTATCGTAGCATTTTCTTTTTACAAAGAGTATGTTTGTATGTTTGTGACAAATGATGACAAAATAAATGCATGGTTCTATTACACTGATACGTTATACATATCGGAGTGTTGTTTTTTTCCCCTTAGTATATGAGGGAGGTTCTATGCTAAGGACTCCAACATGAAAGGAGTCGCTGTATGTACATAATAATCGACCACGCGCGGTTTCATTTCGTAATAAACCGCGTGGTCCGTATCTTGTATAATTGACTCCCTTTGTTGGAGTCTTTAGGATAGCATTTCCCAGTATATGAATGTAATAGTGTAATATTATTATTATATTTGTTGTCCAATGAAGGCTACCATATCCCCTTTCTAGTGTTGCCTGCAAAATTGTCTTTAAATTAAAATGCTATATTTATAAATAAATTAAAAATAGATACAACACATCTTACATCATTGATAATGATAGAATAATAATCAATAGTGTAAGATATATCTTGTGTTTTCTGAAGAAAAAAAAAAATTATATACTGTGTCTTTTTTAGGACACTTCTATTGACACCCCGTATTTTCTAATGGCACCCATTATTTTATTAAATTTATTTTACTACCAGTCACCACAGAATTGATATAATACACCACAAAATATTAAATATTGCAATATATTACAACTTAGTCCTTTATTAATGTAAATATACAATGTTTTCCCATTTTTTTCTCAAACTTAAACCCGAATTCATCAACCCCTTCTCCAGCATCCACCCAATCCTCTCCCCAGCTTCCCCCTCTTCCTCCCCAGCAGAAACCCACCCCATCCGCGGCTGTAAATCAACCTTTTACGCAAAATGAATCCACCCTTCTCTTCCGATCTGCTGTTGGACTTGGTGTGGAATTTTCCGGCCATGGTTGCTCCGGCGGAGTAGCTCGCCGGTGTAGTTTTCTTCAGGCGGAGTCTTGCTTCTTTGAAGCTGGAATAGCAACAACAAAAGAAAAAGAAAAAAAAAGAGAGAGATATCGACATTTGAGCTGCAATTCGCAGCAGGTTTGCAGGTCGGAAGGAGGCTCGTTTCGCAGCAGAGGTGGGGATGTAGGCCGCATTTTGCAGCAGGGGGTGGGGTGGGTCTGATTTTGCTGCTGAAATCTGATCTCCATGAAATCCGGCCACCCGATCTCCATGAAATCCGACCACCCACACCTGCATTTCACAGCATATTTGCTAGTTGGTGGCCGGTGGTGGGTTGGGTGGTGGAAGGTAGGTGAAGATGGTGGAGATAGGCATGCATGTGTGGTGCCAGTATGCGGGACGGACGCAAGATCTCGGATAATAAGGGCAATAAAATTTTTAAAGGCAAAAAAAAATTTCAAATGGGCAAACTATATGTATAGTTCAAATATTAGTGGTTTTTGTCGGATCAAGGGAGGCTTATAAATTTTTTAAAAACATATAAAAAATTTCAAAAGGGGCAAACTATATGTATAGTTCAAATATTAGTGGGTTTTTGTGGGATCAAGGGGGGCGGTTATGTCTCCTTTGGTTGTATGTAGATCCGCCATTGCCGTTGAATCCGTGGCACCAGCCACACCTTTGAAGCGGGTGTACAAGTCGTTCTTCCTATCGTTATAAGGTTATTTGTCCCAACAAACCACCCGATAAAGTACACAATTGTTATGCAGGTATAATCAAGGATAAACTGATTCCAGAACCGACATTAAGTTTTCTTGCAGTTGCAACATTTCGAATTTGACTACGTTGAGTATACACAAGCCACCGCTTAGGGGACCAAGATCCTCTCAAGTAACTTAAGGGTAAAGTTAGTGTTTTTACATATAATGAACTAAACTACGTAGTTTTGGAAAAAGTTAATCAATTCTTAGATGTTTTACACTTTTGGTGTGTCTCATGATAGAGAATATCCTCTCAAGTTACTTGAAGGATCCCGGTGTTAGGCGGCAAATGATGCTTTGGATTGACTTATGCTTGTCTCATGATAGTGTTTTCAAAGGTGTTTCAAATTAAGTAATTATATTTATAATATAATATTGACTTAATATATGACATAACATATAAAAAAGAACTTTAGGTAAATATTACAACTTGCTTAAGCAAATATAGACAAGAAGACCAACATTGACACTCATGAGAACTACATTCAATACCGCCAAATCATGACTAATCCTATTGGATTTTTTTTTCCCGTTCGGCAAGTTGAAATATTCAAGGTTGCTTCTGGCCATTACCTTTATTTCAAACCCTCACTATTGGCCAACTTGGAATGAAATGATGATCTAAAACGGATAGGATTTTAGTATTGTATCGATATTGTTATCGTTTGCATTCGAGTTGCCGTAACAAAATAGGGTTCGACACGATGTACCTATTGAATTGATGCATCTAAGCATTTCAGATGCAATTCGTATTCATGCGCACCTGCGAAGAGATGCACCTCACGAAGTCAAGAGTTGTAGTTTTTGACGTCCGAACGGAGATGAACTTTACCACTTTCGCGTAGGAGTACATCACTTCGTGTATATGGTATATTTGGCCTATAAAAGACACCAACATGCAAACGAAAATCATTCACTTGTAGAAAAGCATCATCAGAATAATTTCGAGCGTCCTCTGGTTTGGTTCAAACAAATCACCGTTTGAATCAAACAACTTCATTGTATTCTAAGAGAGATTTTCGTTAGTTCATTATGTGACTATTATAAGGAACGAAGTATCTATTTAAAGATAACGCTTTTGTGTGGCTTGAAATTCTTCTTTGTTTAATCGTTTTTCTGAATGTTAATTTTCTCCAACAGATCCCTTGTTGTAGAAAACAAACCACCTACTCAAAAAATCTGTTTGGTTGAAAAATGCCGACCACAAAAATCACTTATTAATGATAAATCTTGTGTCTCTTTGTTATAAAAGGTTTATCATACCACAAAACATTTCCAAATTGAAATATCCAATGTTAGTATCTTGTCGATGAGTCTTACTTCAAAATGATAATACATATATGTTATTTTTTTATCCACATAAAATATTAAAATTAAAGTGACCAAATCAATAGAAGCATGTCCAAGTCTTGGTCACTGCATTAAAGGCACCAGCTGCCTAATGTACTTCAATTATATTTTAAACATGTTCGAAACTGATTATTTCCCAATTTTATTACTATAAAATGAGCCTAGATGAATGCAATTAATGATAATATAAGAAGAATTTGAAGAGGGCTAGCTAAATTACACTGGGAAAAAAAAAAGATGCATAAGGTTATCTACTTCTTTGTTTTCATGTTTCTCCTAATCTCTGGTTAGTATTCCATACTCAAATTCAAATCTTTCTATTAATATTGTCTTACTACTTATATTATTTCAAGTGTGGAGCCTTTTGTTTCATTTATATTGCTACAAGTTTTTTTTTTTTTTGTCGGTCCCGCATGCGGTGCTCTTTCTGTGCGGTTGTGGTATGTTTTGGCACAAACTTGTTATAATCACTACGACACAATAAGTGTCATGAGGGTTTTAGTTGGCATTGTGGCTCCCTTTTTATGTCTTTGTGGCATGTTGGCACGAGCTAGCTTGTTACAATTAATCATGCTGACACAACCAAGTGTCACAACCTGATATATCACTGGGATTGTTAGAGTGTTCCACATAGGGCACTTATGATTGTTTCACCGTCGTATTAAGAGATGAATTTATTTCACCTCACAACCAAGTTTTTAAGGATGAGATCATTCATCTTATATAAGATTAATTTGAGTCTAGATTTTCTACAGGGAGTCAAGGATCATCCATGATGTAGTACTGAGATCCTTCTATATATAGATAAATACCACATCATGAGTGGTTTCATTTCCGCAGTATATATGTTGTGCAACCGCGTGCTAGTGGGACCACCGTGATGTGATAGTGACACCCCTCTTCAAATAAACACCACATCGATCATTAGTGATCTCATTGTCCTATTATTTTTATTTTTGTATAAATGGATGCAAAGTTACTAAAGAGACATTGCATATGTTCTTACAGTAATCACAGGAAATATCAATGATGATGGTGACAAAACCAAAGGATTTCGCAGCCAGCTACGTTCTTCATCATCATAAACTGTTACATTGATGAAGAAGATGCCTTTTGATTTTATACAGCAGGATCCATATGATGAAGACATTATACTTTGTAGAGGACAAGTAATCCCATGTGTAGACAGTGATCAACCATGTCTAGGCCGTCTAAATGATTGCCATTGTCACACCCCCACTGGAAAATGCCTGCAAAACCCTAAATCCGAAGATGTAGACGTGGATGTAGATGTAGAAGATTAATGTTACGATATATCACAACAATACACGTCATTAAAATCGATACAATATACATTTACGTAGTACGCGTTAACTCGTTCTGTGGTAGTAGCATTACCCGTTAATTATAATGGAATCAATTTCAAAATGGTGTAAAAATATGTTGTATTAATTGATGTGATACAATTGTTGTTATCGTAGCATTTTCTTTTTACGAAGAGTATGTTTGTGACAAATGATGACAAAATAAATGCATGGTTCTATTACACTGATACGTTATACATATCGGGGTGTTGTTTTTTTCCCCTTAGTATATGAATGTAATAGTGTAATATTATTATTATATTTGTTGTCCAATGAAGGCTACCATATCCCCTTTCTAGTGTTGCCTGCAAAATTGTCTTTAAATTAAAATGTTATATTTATAAATAAAAAAAAATAGATACAACACATCTTACATCATTGATAATGATAGAATCATAATTAATGGCGTAAGATATATCTTGTGTTTTCTGAAGGAAAAAAAAGATATATATTGTGTCTTTTTTAGGACACTTCTATTGGCACCCGGTATTTTCTAATGACACCCATTATTTTATTAAAATTCTTTTAACCACAGAATTGATATAATACACCACAAAATATTAAATATTACAACATATTACAACTTAGTCCTTTATTAATGTAAATATACAATGTTTTCCCATTTTTTTTCTAAAACTTAAACCCGAATTCATCAACCCCGTCTCCAGCCGCCACCCAATCCTCTCCCCAGCTTCCCCCTCTTCCTCCCCAGCAGAAACCCACCCCATCCGCGGCTGTAAATCAACCTTTTACGCAAAATGAATCCACCCTTCTCCTCCGATCTGCTGTTGGACTTGGTGTGGAATTTTCCGGCCATGGTTGCTCCGGCGGAGTAGCTCGCCGGTGTAGTTTTCTTCAGGCGGAGTCTTGCTTCTTTGAAGCTGGAATAGCAACAACAAAAGAAAAAGAAAAAAAAAGAGAGAGATATCGACATTTGAGCTGCAATTCGCAGCAGGTTTGCAGGTCGGAAGGAGGCTCGTTTCGCAGCAGAGGTGGGGATGTAGGCCGCTTTTTGCAGCAGGGGGGTGGGGTGGGTCTGATTTTGCTGCTGAAATCTGATCTCCATGAAATCCGGCCACCCGATCTCCATGAAATCCGACCACCCACACCTGCATTTCACAGCCCCTCCTGCTTCCCCTTTCTGTAAATCTCATTGATTTTTTTTTTTTTTAATTTTTTTTTTGCTGCTAATGCATCTTCAGAAAAAAGAAGTTGATTATGGTGGAGATGAGATGGGTGTGTTTAAAACATTATGGTTGCAGGTTTAGGGTGTGGATGAACTGGTTGGTGGCTTGGTGCTCATGGGTGGTAATGGTGGTTGCGGCTGAGGGATGTTTTGGGGTGGTTTGATTTCGGTGTTAACGGTGGTGGGTTGGGTGGTGGAAGGTAGGTGAAGATGGTGGAGATAGGCATTGCTCTTAAGGGAGAAATGGATAAAGATGAGGGTTTATTTTGATTTTTGGGATTGATGGACTTAATATTGTTTGATTAATTTCTTAGAGAACTAGTTTATAATTTCTAAAAGTTGTGGTGTATGAAGTGGTTTTTTTTATTATTTTTGTTGTTTGTGAAGTAAGAAAATAATAAAAATATTTATGTGATGTAAAAGTAATTTTTTTCAGTGCGAAAATAGATAGGTATCGCTATTAAAACTGAAATTTTATTATGGTCCTGGATCAAGTATGACTTTGTGATCTAGGACCAATAGGAGAGCAACAAACACATAAGAGTCCACCGGGTAAAATATAAATACCATTAATTTATATTTTTACTTTTCTTATAAAGATTTTTATTGATAAATAAATATGAAATGATGATCCAGAACTACCATAAAACCACTTATATTAAAAAGGTGGTGTCAATAGAATTTTTTTTTTAATTATGGACGCAGTCGTAGTATTACTCGATGTGTTACGTTTGAACTTTTCGTCTAATTGGTACTTTTTTTTATTTTTTTATTTTTTTAGGGGAATTGTTACATCTCTTGATTGCATAATCTTCCCCTAGTGTGTGATTTTTTTTTTATTAATTTTTTATTTTATTTTTAAAAGCAGTTAGAAGGATTTGAGTCCTTCACTCCTTTATTTATTATTTAACTTTTTCTTCCTATGTACCTGTTTATGATGCCACACCGCCGATTTTACTGTACATCACATCCGAATCGATTTTGCAAAACTCGATTGATTTTTGAAAAGTCGATTTTTGACTCGACTTTTAAATAAGACTAGCTCTTTTTTTCAACTTGATATCAATTGATAAAGATGTAAACAAGAAATTAACTAATGAAAACAAATTATAAAGAACACACATTGAAACAAGTGTAAACTGAAAAGTGTATGTAAACATTATCTTCTTAAAACAATTAACTTCGGTACAGTACTCGCGGTGTTAGCAGCTATCCTGCAGAATATAACGGTTTTATCTATTCAATATGCCTACTATTTCGGTGTTTCAACTTATCGCTTCAATTATACCGTATGCTATGTGTGCAAATGCAGGTTGAGGATTTTTTTATTTTTTTTTTATTTTATAATTTTTTTTTTTGTTATCATGTTATTCTTCATAGGGGTTTTTATAAGTAGGAAATCAAACTCCACTACCTTAACTTAATGGTATGAACAAAACCAAGCCCACCAAACAGGGGATTATGGCCACTAATTCAAGAATTAATCGCTTTTTCCCAACAATGATCGCTTTACCAATAATTGTTTTACGCACAAAATAAATTTCAACATTGATAAGAGCGTAGTATAATATTGTGACATGATATATTATCCAATGATTATTGGCTGTAATTAGGCTCTGTTCGAATTGAAGGGTATTTCAATAAAACAATTAGAGTACTCTATTATAACTTATGTAAAAAAAATCTTATTAATTTTTTTTCTACGGAAATTGTCTTATATCATTTTCATCCGTTTCTGGTCTTCTCCGTTCCTTCATTCATAAATATAGAAGACCAAACACGTAAATCCCTCCGTCTCCCTTTTTTTTCTTTTCTTTTTCTTAAAGTCTCTGGTGTATATCCGAAATCTACTGGTCCGACTAGTTCGAATTCGATTCGAATCGTACTTACAGAGTCTCACTCGTAGTCTCCCTTCATTTTAAATTCACTTATTTCCTTTAAAAAAATCGTAAATTGGGTTTTTTCTTTTTGAGTGGCGTAAAATAGGGTTTGACAAGGAAAATTTCTAGTTTAAAATCAATACGTGACACTTGAAATACATACACAAGTGGAAATTATCAGCTCTTTACGTCATTTTTGATTTGCCAATAAAAGCAGCGCATCGATTTAGAGCAAAATTTTACTAAATATATGTATAATTTGTAGTTATTGGTAGTAGTTACTAATTTCTATCTGGACAACTTCTTCCACTTTCGTGGGTGTCACTTAGCTTAGGGATGTAAATGGATTTGGCTCTTCGTGAGCTTTACTCGTATTCGTCATGTAAAAGAGTTTGACTCGATTCGTGCTTTTTCAATTTCGAGCTCTACATGAGCTCCTTAAATAATTAACCGAGCCGATTCAATTTTTAAAATATAGTAATCGAATAACTCGCGAGTTAATCAGGTTATATTAAATAAGTTTTTTTTAAAAAAAATTATACCTCCACTAAAAAAAGAAAAATTGTACCTGTAAATTTTTTATTTACATAGTAATTTATGTAAATCGTTAATTATTAATCGAGTTGGGTATTAGACGAGCCGAGCTCAATCTTGATAGAGTTAATAAAAAAATAAATGAATTAAAAAATAAAAAATCAAGCTTACGCGTCGAGTCGAGTACTTCACTAGCCCGTGTTGTCAAATCAAGACCTCCGTAGGGAGGCAATCTTTGGCGGGATTGGGGATTTCCCCATGATGTTTTCTTCTTTGTTTCCTTGTTGTTCATTTTGGTGTTTACTAGCATTTGGCATGTCTTGCATGCGTTGCACCGGCAGTAGTCCGGTTGTGTTTGTACATTTTATTGTGGAATGTTAATCTTTCATTTTGGTGGGAAAAAAAACTGTTGAGAAAAATTAAGTAGATAATAAATCTAACATATATAGATTTTATTCATGTAATTCCAATTGAGAGAACAATTATAAGGAAAATTCAAAAGAGAATAAAACGAATAAAAAAAATTTGTTTACATATTCTCTATTAATTGAGAGCAATTATAAGAAATATTAAATCTGATGCAAACCAAAATTAACACAAATCGAAACAAGTGTAACGTGTAAGCAGTGGGTCCTTAAGACAATTAGCTTCGATATATTGCTCACGTGATATCAACTTTTTCGTAGGATATACGGTTTTATCTGTTCAATGTGTTGACACATCGGAGTTTTTAACAGAGGATGGACTCTTTCGATATTTCGACTTTTCTCTTCAATTAATTAATTAATTATACTGTATTCTATGTGTTGTATGAGTGAAAATGCATTATCATGATTTCCTTTGTAGGGATTTTAATTATGCGTAGGAAATCAAACTCCATGTACCACCTTTAATTTACATGCATTTGAGGCAAATAACAAAACTAAGCCCACGAAACATGTGATTATGATCACTAAATCAAGAATTAATCGTTTTCTTTTCCCAATAATACGATCGCTTTACACACACACAAAAAACACTAATTAAGATACCTAACAGTCAAACACATACAAATATCTGTTTATTACTATATAATTTACAGCTGATGATGATGTATAGCTTAGAGAAGAGTAAATGCCGTAATTAAAAGAAGGTTAGTTTAGACAAGGACAAGTGGATTATTTCTTAAGTCATATATTTCAGTGTATATATATATATCCATCTCCAAGTCGAAAGAAAATACAAACAAACAAGCTTACTTTCATCTGCATTGTAGTTTGCTAAACACTCTGATTCTTTCTTTCAATCGGCTACCGTTGATTGATAAAAATGGGTTTAAACTACAAACCAACGTGGTTAACTGCTGTTGTCTGCACAATTATCGTCGTCATTTCTCTTGCCTTCGAGCGTCTCCTCCACTATACCGGGAAGGTACGTTCCCCTTTTCTTTTCTTTTCGTAAGGTTCACCCTGCATTATCGTTGCCATTCGTTATTCGAGTGTAGGGATTTCATTTTGGTTATGGCCTGGTTTCCAACAGGAAAATGCTTTGCAATTCTTCTTTGTAATATAAAAAAAAAAAAAAAAAAACTTTGCTCTGTTAATCATGAGTACTCCATTTGTATTAATACTTTTTTATTTGGTTACGTACATGCATATTGTTTCTTTGACGAAATGGAAAATTGAATAAACTATATATCAAATAGTTTGTTTAAATTTGCCTGTCCTTTGCACTGTAATTTGTCTGTTTTATTATTAATCCTCTCATTCTTTCAACGTTTTAACAATTGTTACAATTTTGATTGTTTGGTTTATTTAATAATATGCCTCTAATTAATTTATTTTCTTGGTGCATGGTGAATGATGGATACAGTACTTGAAGCAGAAGAATAAAAAGCCTCTTTTTGATGCTTTGCAGAAAGTTAAAGAAGGTCATATATTTTTTGGGAGTTCCGTATTTCTTTGGGATCTGTTTAATTTAATTAATTGTTCAATTTTTGGATGTGATTAGTTAGTAAACTGATTTAATTAATTTGTTTATTAATTGTTGAATGCAGAGCTTATGGTGTTGGGATTCATATCCCTGCTGTTTAATGTTTTTCAGTATACGATAACACAAATATGTGTTCCTAAGAATGTCCTCATAGACCTCCTGCCCTGCGACGTGCACCTGCCCTTGCCAGAAGAAGAAGAAGAAAAAGGAGGATCAAAGGAATCTTTCTACTGTGATCATAACAAGGTAATTAAGTTCATGTTTTAGTTAAGAATCGCATTTAACTCTGGAGTTTAATATTTCGTATATTTTTTGATTTATTATTTACTGTCGAACAAGAGCCGAAAAATGGTAGAGGAAAATATGACTGATATTTTTTTATTTTATTTTATAAGAACTTAGAAAAATTAGAAAATAGTAGGAGGAAGAAAAACAGAAATGCCAAGTTTTTTTTTTTAACCGCCTAAAAATAAAATGAAAATAAAAAAGAACCAGGGACTAAAAAAAAAGGTTAGGGTAAATAACTTATTTTGATTTTTGCTGCTGTGTGTGCGCAGAGTATGGTCCACTTGTTCTCTGAGGAAGATTTGCATAATCTCCATCTATTCATCTTTGGTTTAGCCATTATTCACGTGATTCTTTGTGTTCTTACCATTGTGTCCGGAGAAGCAAGGGTAATAATAATTACAATCTACTTTAATTTGGTGGTATTTTTTTTTTTGATTCTTTTTCTTAATTGAAATTTTACAATATTCTCTTTAGATACGAGTACAATGGAGACGTTGGGAGGATTCGCTTGCGAATGACGGTAGCGAAGAAGGTGTGTGATATATATATATATATATATATATATTATGATGGTGTGTCTATATATCTAGAAAAACAAGAGGTGGGATATATTGTTGTAAAATATAAGATATAAGGGCAATATATGACCTTGAAATCTTGGTCGACGTGTTGAATGGTCTGTTTTTCATGTTAATTTGACAATTATCTATCTGTTTTCAGGACCAAAGATCAGGCTTGTGCAGGATCTTGATTTCATCAAGAGTCGTTTTACTGGGATTGAAAAGTATTCCACCTTCTTAGGTTGGCTGGTAAGCTTTTTCTTTGTTCTGCTCTCTCTTTTTCCCGTATGTCCTGGAGTCAAGAACCGACTTTACCAAGGTCGATTATCAAAATGCGTCTACGGGAAGTCAATTTTTGGCTCCAAAATCGACTTTCACAAAATCGATTATATTATGATACACAAATAGAGTGATGCGTCAGTAGAAACAATTTGATGCAAATAATAGCTTCCTAATTTGTCCATCCAATGTTAGTGTGAACAGATAGGGGTGAGATGGTATTGATATTTTCCTCTTTTTTTTTTGACATCAACCTTCACAGCAAAGCTTTTTAAGGCAATTTTACAGGCCAATCACCAAATCGGATTATGAGGCACTTAGACGGGGTTTTATCACCGTAAGTTAAACCCTAAACCCTAAAGTTGGTTTATTTGTAGTAAGATGTGCGGCCTTTCTCTGTCATTGCTTTTTCATAATTAATAATATCGTTTTATCTTCATTGCACTTTCTTGTTGCAGGCACATTGCAGGGGAAATCTGATGTTTAATTTTCACAAGTACATGCTACGTGCGTTGGAGGATGATTTCGAGACAGTTGTTGGCATAAGGCAAGTTAAACTCTTGTTTCAAAATACTCTTTTATTTTGTATTTGTGTTACCAAAATTCATAATGAATCGTGACATTGTTTTTTCTTGATGCAGTTGGTATTTGTGGGTAATTGTGGTCGTATTTTTGTTGCTAAATGTTTACGGTATGAATATATGCCTCTTTATTTGTACATCGATATTGCATTATATTGTTAATACCCTATAACCTTCAAAGTAATTATTCTTTTTATTTATTTTGTAGACCTTAAAAAGTGCGTATGTTTTACATTTACTGTGTGTGCGTGTGCAGGTTGGAAAACTTATGTCTGGATAGCTTTTATTCCTTTCATCGTAAGTGGGACTTATATGTGTGTGTGTGTGTGTCTCGGTGCATACATTTATTTGGTTAATTGTTAGTTACTCACTAATGGAGACGTTGAACGATTTGTTTAGCTTCTGCTAGCCGTAGGCACGAAATTGGAGCATGTAATCACACAGTTGGCGCATGGTGTTGCGGAGAGACATACAGTTATAATAGGAGAATTGGTGGTACAGCCTTCTGACGATCACTTTTGGTTCCATCGGCCTCAATTATCCTCTACTTGATCCACCTTATTCTCTTTCAAAATTCGTTTGAGATTACATATTTATTTTGGTATCTATTTCAATCTCATTTTGGCAAGTGCACAATAATGGATCAAGCTCATTTCATTGTGAGGCTTATCATTGGGTAAGACCAAACAGTGTCTGGTTTTAGCTACTTGCTTATTTTTATCGGGATGCTTTTTTTTATTTTTAAAATGCGGTTAATTTCAGGGTGGTTATTCGGCTTCTTTGTAGTTATAGCACTTTACCTCTGTATGCACTTGTCACTCAGGTAATTAAATTCCAATCTAAATGTATTTTTTCCTTATAAAACCATATTTAATTTATTTGTTGTGAACTAACTAAATTAATACTAAAACAGATGGGTACCCACTTCAAGAAATCGATATTCGATGAACATGTGCAAGCTGAGATTGTTGGTGATGGTTCAACAGTTGATTCAGCTCTTGAAGAATTACAGATGGGAGACGATAGATCCAACCTTGACGGAGGAAACACACCACCCGAGATCATAGAAGCTGATTGATTTTTGTATCTAATAATTCGTTTTTGAGAAACTGTATCTGATAATTTAAATCATTTATAGTCTTGTTATGTGTCATAAAATTGTAATTACTCATACACTTTTGAATAATAAAATATGAGAATATTATTTCTTTTCATTTTCTTTTCTTTATTACTTTTTTTTTCCCACTGACATGTTTTGTTTTTGTTTTTGTGTTTTGTTTTCTGTTTTTTTGTTATTTTTTTTAATCAGTTTTACTTTACCGTTTTACAACGTGTTATGAACACTAATTTGCAACAATTTCTCGTATGCATATTTTCTGGGTGTGAGAAAAAAAAAAATCAATTCCCTCCTTTTTCACTTTCATCACTAATTTAATTTTTTATTTATTCGACACACGGGAATTTTATTCTGGACCGGGCTCACCAAGTCAGCCGTCCAGTAGGTGAGGCTCAACCTATGAACATTTGACAAGTGGCATAAAAATTCCAACTCATTAAAACTCTTCAAAATATTTGTTTTTAACTGCTACACAATTAATGCTCTGTTTATACTTTTACCTCAACGAAAATTAGAAGCAGTTTCCTTTTTTCCAACAATCATGGGGAGTAAATGTGGGGATGTTCTCTTCAAAAATAAATAAATAAATAAATAAATAAAAAATCGTTGGGTTGTGTTCAGTTCACAGAAAAAAAAAAAAGCATTTTCTCTTCTTCGTCACTGTGAGGGTAGAATTTGGCGCCAAATTCTACACCACCATTTTTGTCAAATCTTTTCACACCTTAGATATATTTTACAAAGCACACAGTTGAAAATTTTGCACTCATTCAAAAAAAAAAAAAAAATTGTAGGAAATTTTTGCACAGGAATCGTTGAAAATTCTGCAATTCCTTATTTTTAATATATGTGTGCAGCAGAAAAAAATGACACAATTGCGATTGAAGATCATAGGAAAGATCCATTGGTGGAAGATGAAGTTGAAGGTACTTCTTAGACATCTTCAAATTTATAAACATGGCCTTAATTCTGACACTTTTTTTTATTTGTGTGTGTGTTGTTCGGTGGCCATGAAAATAATTAAATGCATCTTGTTTTTTCTTTTGTGTTAGTCTTACTCATTTCCTTTTTTTTTTTCCTTTTTGTAGATTGTCTGATTGAGAATTCATTTCCTTGTGATTTAGATATCGGCGAGAATAAGATTAAGATTGGTATGATATTTAACTCTCTTGATGAATTGTATATATAATGCATATAACTCTTACGCAATTTCAACGGGTTTTGGAGTGAGAAGAGGTAAAAAGTACTGGCACAAAAGCAAGTTGGCAGGTGGTCTACTCTTCTGTTCAGCAGAAGGGAAATCAGAACTTCGTAACCCCTATGAGGAAAGAAAAAGAGAGAGATTAGAATACCGTTGTGAGTGCAAAGCTAGAGTCAAATACAAAATTACTGATGGGTTGTGTGAAGTTGTTGAATTCAGTGACATTCATAATCACTCGATGGTTGAAAAAAAATGAAAGACACTTTATCCAATCAGCCCGCAATCTTACATCATCCACAAAACAAATTATTAATTTCTTAGTTGATTCTGGTGTTGGTCCTACTAAAGATTTTAGATATTTGGTAGACCAAGCTGGCGGAATTCAAAACGTCGGTTGCATAGAGCAAGACGTCCATAATCACCAACAATCTCGTAGGAGAAATTTAATAAATGGTGGAGATGCTCAAGCTTTGATAGATTATTTGTCAAAGAAAAAATTGGAGGACTCAAACTTCTATTACACATTTCAAGTTGATGAAGAAGGTCGGTTATGTAATGTGTTTTGGAGAGATAGCATTTCAAAGCTACATTATGAGTGCTTTGGTGATGTGATGACTTTTGATACCACTTACCGAACAAATAAGTGGAATATGGTTTTTGCTCCATTTGTCGGGGTAAACAATCATTGGAAAAACATATATTTTGGTTGTGCTTTCTTGCATGATGAAACTTCGAATTCCTTTCAATGGTTGTTTAAGTCTTTTTTAGACTCAATGGAAGGAAAAGAACCAAAAACCATTTTTACAGACCAAGATCACGCGATGGCGGTTGCAATAAAAAGTGTTTTACCCAATGCACGACATCGTTTATGTGAATGGCATATTGAAAAGAACGCTGCCCAAAATATTCCTCATCTTTTTGGAAAGTCAGGTTCTAGGGATAATTTTAATAAATTATTGTGGAGGTGCAAGTCCGTAGATGAGTTTGACATTATTTGGCAAGAAATGATTCAAGAATGGAAGGTCGAAGACAATTCTTGGTTACAAAGACTTTATAAATTGCGAGAGAAATGGTGTCCAGCATTTAGCAAAGACACATTTTCTGGTGATATTAAGTCTACTCAGAGGGGTGAAAGTGCAAATAGAGTGTTTAGTGATAAGACATGTCAAGCAACTACACTGGTTGAATTTATTAAGTTGTATGAGAACAAGGTTTTGAAAGCGCATGATACTGAGGCATTATGTGATCATAGAACCCGCGGTAAGCCTAAGATGTCTGTGCGTGGTTGTGCAATGTTGAAGGATGCAGCCAAGGCATATACACGAACCATTTTCACCAGATTTCAAGATGAATTTTTGCAATGTATGTCAGATTGGATAGTGCAGAAAACAATTGAAGGTCCTTGTGAGCGTTACACAATTCAGAAAGTAGAAGGTGATGATCTTTTTGTTGTAACCTTTGATTCTAAGGAGAGCTATATTGTATGTAGTTGTCACATGTTTGAAACATTAGGATGGTTGTGTTGTCATGCATTAAGAGTTATGCCTATAAACTTAGGTCTAAAGAGTATTCCAGAACGCTATATTTTGAAAAGATGGACAAAAGGGGCAAAGCAAGGGATTATGTTGGATAAGGGAGTCTCTAAAGACAGAAACACACTCAAATCTTCGATGACAACTCGTCTGAATGACTTGCTAAGAGAATCTTTTTCTGTTATGAGTTTGGCTGCTGAGAATGACATCACAAGAGAAATAGCTAAAAAGCATTTGAACGAAGCTAGAAATGAAATTATTCAGTGTCAAAATAGGTTGTTTGACCATGAAGACGATGACATGATAGAACATGGAATTAATGAAAAGAATCTCTTGGGTTCTAAAGTGCATGATCCTGTTAATAAAAGGCGAAAGGGACAAAGCAATACCAGGTTCAAAAGCATTCTTGAGAAAAAAAGGCCTAGGCAACCTTCCATCAAAAAGGTACATTACAAAATTTGAACTATTAAAAAACAAACATTACAATATTCATAGCTACTGATTACATGTTGCTTAATTTATTAAATAACATCCCTTGAGTCTCTTTTTAAGGCGTCATCTCAAGAGAGAAACATACAGATGGTTAACGATTATGTTGAGATGAATTACCATGTACCACTTGATGAGGATCAGGTACACTTTTGCATTTGAATGGAAGGAGTACTTTTTCATAAATTTTTACTTCTAATTCTGATTTTTTTTTTCTCTTGTTTTCATTAGATGGAAATCTGTAATGATCATGGCATGTCATTTACACAATTGCTAAGTCAAGTGAACGAGGTAATATTATATCAGCTTTGCATAGTGTTATCAAAAACAATATTTCAAATTTACATATTATATTGTTTCATAATTTTCCTATTTGATCTTCAGGTTGACAATGAGGTTTGGAAACATCAGTCAAATTGTTGAAGGCCCTAGAGGTAAGACCATGTCAATTTTTTCATAAAAATATAATATGTTTACTTAATTTCATTTGTGTGGTGCAGTTTGCTGGAATTTCCTTTTTGCCGGGTTTTGTGGTCTTTTGAGGTCCTTATCACATGCATGGATTTTCTTTGCTTTGTTGTTGGATTGGTTTGTCTAATTAATGGATCGGAAACAACATGCCTTTTCGTGAATTTTGTCTAGTTTGGCTTTTGGTTACATGTCGTTCGAGCTCATTTGCTATTAGTCCACGATTTTCTTGTTGTTTTCTAAAACTTTGATATGTTGGTATCCCTTGTACATGTGTTTTGAAGCTTTCTTGTAATGTAATGCCCGGTGGATTTTGTGGATAATTCTACAGTTTAGTTTCTTTTATTGAACATTTTTTTCTACTCAGTAAGTGTTTAAGTGACATTGACATCCTTTATGAATTCATGTGGTGCTCCCCGTTGTAGTGATGTACGTACTTAGGTTTAGCTTGTTTGTGATGAACTTCTATCTTTCTTTCTTTTGCTGAATGAATTTGCAGACGATGCATGCACTTTAATAGAATATTTGAAACTTTGAATTATAGTATTGTAAAGCAAATAACTTAAACACAAGCAAACAACATGCAATTAACTACATCCTTAACCAAGTCAATGTCATTGTTTAACTATATTGCTACACTACTTTGCAAAGTATTTTTCTTTCTTCTGTGACGATGAACAACCAAGTACAATACTTCCAAATCTTTCGTAATTCAATCTACCATCTTGCTATGAAAATATTCAATAAGATCTACAATTTGTTGTGTAAATCATTTCACATAATATCAAGCTAAATCATGAATCCATACATGCACGTTCCCGACAAGTAAAAAAGTTCAACAAGAAAAGAGGAAACTCAACACATCAGAGAGCATTAAAAATCGAGTAGAGCAGGGGCGGATCTACATGTTTAGGGGTGGGGTCACATGACCCCACTGAAATCCAGAGAAATTTTTTTAGTATTAAAAGAAGATAGTTTTGTTGTTTAAAAATGTAGTTTTATGTTCCGGATCCCTAAGAAATATAGTTTTAGACTTCGATGACACCAAACAAATTTCTGGATCCGCCGTTGACCGTAAAGGGAAAAAAAAGACTTCAACTTCCTTTGGAGGCTTTGACCAATTGGATGATGACCTTAATTAGTTGGCTTCATAACAACCTTACTTTTCAAATTTTCTTGTTCAGCTCAGGTAAAGCACACCAATAATTTTATCCTTCCAGGCATGGAATTTGATGTCAAATGGCATGTAGTTGACGTTTGCTTTGTTATTGATCACCTCTCTTCAATGAGTCTGAAAAATAGGCGAGAGTAAATAAAACTAAATGATAATATTATAATTAAATAAGAATCAACACATGAAATATGACTTCCTTCAACCTTAATGATACAAAATGAAGAGCATATAATGTTCCGGTGCTTGAGTGTGCAGAATTGGTGGAAGGTGAAAAAGATTTATAGCTAGTGTTGAGTAGACAAAATACACCAAAGAGATTTCATTACAAGTTGCAACATAACATGGTATATTTCAAAGACTCGAAGAACCAGAATGACATACACGTATCGTCCGGATTACCCAAATTGACAAAGCTACATGAGAAGTACAAGGATGAAGTTATGCGCTTGATCATGGAATTTTCATGCATTCTTTTGGGTTTGTAATTTCTTTCTGCTGCATTATCTATTACCTAACTCGTACCACATATTTCTGTTCTGGAGTGTGTACCATATTTGAAAAGGCGATCGATAAACCAACACAGAATCAATCTCATCCGGTAAGCTGTATAACCTTGGAAAAAAATATTCCCTCCCAGTCAACAAAAACACATACCTTGCTGAAAATATTCCCTCCCAACTATATATATAACCTTTGCTGAAAAAATCTTGTAAACTCTACTGGATTACCAAAATATACCTTGTTTGACAAAAAAATCGTGTCAACTCTACTGGATTACCCTCATGTTTCTCATATAGCTTGCAGTCATTAAAAGGGGTTGTATACCATGATTGTACATATATAATGATTCAAAAAAATAAAAAAATAATCTCCAGCATCTAGGATCTAAAGCCATTATAAAAAAAAAAAAAAGACACCAGCGGCAACAAGGTTTCATTTCTGAGAAATTGACAACAAAAAGAGCCCGATATAATGAAAATGTGCCCTTTATTGATAAACCACTCAATCTCAAGGCGGGGCATCTACAATTGGAATATAAACAAGAAGATACTCAACAAAATATAGCAAACGAAATAAGGTGAAACACATACCGATAGCACAAGCTTGTTTTCTGTGCAAAATTGTCAACGATGTTCAATGTAAAATATTCCAGTCGACACCGAATCAAATGGGTTGGACAAAAATAGTGGTGAATTTGTCGCCAAACTATACTCACGGTTGTGAAGAAGAAAAGGAAATTTTTTTTTTTTAAAATCGGAGGAATCTTCCACGTTTGTCTCTCTCCCCACGATCGCAGAGAAACAAGTAACTGCAGCAAAAAATGTGATCCGAAAATAGCAGTTAAAAAAAAAAACAACAATTTTGAAGAGTTTTAATGACCTGGATTTTTTTACATTTGTCAAATGGTCATTGGTTGGACCTCACCTACTGGACGGCTGACTTGGTGAGTCCGGACTAGGGTAAAATTACTGGCTCACTCGACACTTGCAAGTTGCAAGAAACCTGAGCGATCAAATTCAACTAGAGACCTTTCAAAAAAAAAAAAAAAAAAAAAAAAAATCAACTAGAGAGAGAAAAATCCCTACAAATCAGTCCTCAAGTAATCTTAATTCAGCACACCCGACAACGATGCTGAAAATCGTCTATCAATAATCCGGGCTATTTCCTTTTATGACAACGATTCAAGAACAATCTAATAATCGGGATGGTGTTTTTTTTTTTTTTTTTTTGGTGATTTTAAGACTGACCCTTAGAGTTAATTCTCTCAACCCCTCAAAAAAAAAAGAGTTAATTCTCTCAAGTTGCCTACGTATCCAATGGCTATATTGGAATCAAGTCTTTCGTAGTTACTTAAAGTTGTTTATATTGGAGATGATTTATCCCTATCCTTGTTCTACAAGGATTCGAATTATTTTCTACCTAAGTATAATCACACGCCTATCCCTATAATTTAGGGATAATTATGGACATGTTTATATATCAAGATCAGAGTCTTTATGACTCAAGATTTTTCCTTATTTATCTGTAAGCACGTGGGCTAAAACTCAGGGATGCTATGTCCGACCTGCGTCGAGCCCCCGAGGCCTCTATGGCCGAACTGTGGCAGCTCCTCTTCACCGGGCCTTGACCGACCTGCGGCGGCTCCACCTACCATTGGGCACGTCTTTAAGGCTCCTAGCCTTTAAGGTTTGTTCTCAAATGCCATTCATTTAGTATATGATTATTTAGAGGATGACATGTGGCGTAATTCGGATCGGCCCTCATCAGAAGCCCCCCCAGGTCTGATCCCGCTTGGTAGCCGATCAGATCTGCGCCATTCCGGTACAACCATGGTTATCCGACATCGCGTTTTGAATTTACTACCTTCCAGGTGGCAGCCTATTTCTTTAGGAGTTACTGCTTTCTCGGAATTCGAGGCGTCTTTTTCCACACCCTCACTAATGACGTCAGTCTTCACGTCTGGAAGGATTATAACCCACGTTGATTCAGTTGTCTTTCCCACTTCTCCCCATTGCTATTAAATTGAAAGCTCAAGTCATTCCTCGAGATCTTTGCATTTTCTCCAAGTAAGCATCTTCTTTTCTTCTTCTGCTTTATCTTGTATTGTGAATGAGGGTGAGGCCTGCTACTAGCAGTTCCATCGAGAGAGAATTCGAGTCTTGTTCTGAGTCTGAGGGTGAAACCAGCTTTAATTTTAGGGTTTCTGCTGCACATCCTGCCCATTTACCTTTAATTCGTCGCAGGGGATTTGACCACTTGATTGTTGACCCCTGATTTACCAACTTACCCCGTGCTCCACCACCTCCTTGGCTTTCCCCTTTTTATCAGAGTGTAAAACGTCATATGGCTACCAAAGCGGTTGTGGGTAGCCATTGAGTAAATTGATCCTTGTCCCAGGAGGAGATTGTCCAGATCTGTACCAAATATGGGGTCGATCTGGACATGTATGCTCCTCGTCTTCCGGCTACTCTGAACCAGTTCGAGTATGGACTGAGGTTTCCTTTCTGTCCGGCCTTTCCTACCCATACCTAGGTATTACAAGTTGGGTTCTTCCCAAATAGCCCCCAATGGAGTTAGGACTATTGTAGGGTTTACCATATGGTGCAGATGTTTAGATGTAGAATTCTCTGTGGAGCTATTCCGGACCTTTTATCAGCACAAAAAGGTCAAAGACCACGCCGGGTGGTATTACTTCCCCTGCGGAACAGACCACCGGCGGACTATTTCCATCCTTTCAAATGGGAAGACATTCATTCATAACTGGAAGTCGCACTTTTTCTTTGTTCGTCATGAGTGGCATCCAGAGTTAGGTAGGTGGAACTCCAACCCCATTCCCTCAGATGTATGCCCCAATGGAGTTGGGGCTAAGCTGTTGGAGGACATTGCCAACTCTGGTGTTTTTCTGGACAAAAAGGAGTATTGTTCCGAGCTAATCGAGGAGCTGGCTTATGTGGGGCCAAACCCGCACAAGAGGTTTACCCAGGTGGAATATGATAACTGTAGGATTTTATCTTTTGCCTTAGTTATTTGTACATGACTTACATATTGTCTTATGTCTGTGCTGGCCTTGTTCTTTACTTATTTTGCAGTGGCCGGTTTTGCTGATATCTTTGCTGAGGCCACCGAGGAAGATGAGGTCGGGGCCGAGCAACACGAGCAGAGGTTGGACTCGGAGAGGACCGAGGATGCTGGCACTTCGGCGGTTCCACCTTTGAACAACGAGGTGAACACTGAAGGCGTCCCAACTTCTATGGGTAATATAAGCTTGATAGGACTCACTAGGTTTCCAATCTAACCGGTAGAGTACCGGGTCAATTGTAGTCTAGTTAGGTGAGTCAAGGTCGTATCCACAGGGAGAAATCTCAATTGAGTACCGAAGTGGCCCAAACAATTACCCTAGGTGTATCCATTAATCAAGAAGCAAGTATGAACCAACTACAAATCAACTAATGAAAATCAAACTAAAATCGCAATTAACTAAGGATAAAATGACTCGGATGAAGGGGAAATGATATGAAACGAGGTGGCTAGGGTGATATTCCAATGAACTAGATATGAATCAAGCTTCACTAATGAGTTCTCAACACATTCAAGGTGCAATTCACTGTGTTAACGTCAATTAATCTCTCGCATCAACGAACTATGACCAAACATCTTTCTATGACACATTTGGGGAGAAAGCTCCATATTTCCAAAAAATCGTCAGCCATAGAGAAAGCATGTGAAATGAGAGAGGCAATGTTTACTCCCTTACCGTCAAAGATCCACTCGCAGCGGGCTTTCCAAATTATCCAGAAGAGGCAGCAAATCCGAGAACATATCTGTTCATCCTCCAAGCTTATAAGGTAATCAAGAATGCCGTGGAAACTTTGAAGATTGAGGTCAGCCCAAGTTTTGCTTTCGGCGACTCTACTCCAAGTTGAGTTGGGAATGTCACAATGGAATAAGAAATGGGTGAGGTCCGCTCGGGCATTTCCACATAAAGAACAAAGGCTGGGACATACCTTGCGAATTGCCAAATTTTCAGCCGTGGGGAGACAATTTTGCGCACAACGCCAAAGAAATGAATCACGCAGGGGGCACTTTTAAGCCCCAAAGCCGGTTCCAAAATTTGTTCGGTTTTGAGCTAGAAGGTTCAGAAGATACAGAGTTCCCATTATGTTTATGGAAACATATCCTCTGGTAGCCCAATTTAATTGTGTATAAGCCATTAAGGGTGTGCGGCCAAAATATTTTATCTTCAATGGCATGTGGTGGCAACGACAGTGAAATAATCGCGGCTGCTTCATGTGAAGAAAGGAGGACAAAATTAACGGTGAATTCCATTCCCTTTTCTCCGGTGTAAAAAGATCTTGAACAGTGATATCTCTCGGTAAAGTGTCTCTGAAAATGGGTCTGTTGCGCATTGATGGACTATCAATCCAAGGGCCGTCATAGACTTTGATTCTAGTGCCGCTTCCCACATTCCAACGAATGTTCTTTAGAAGGGCCTCTTTGCCTGCGTGAATGCTACGCCACGTAAATGAGGCATTCGATCCGAGTTTGGCATCATAGAAGGAAGAGGACTTAAAATATTTCGCTTCGAGTAATTTTGCCGCAGAAGAGTTCGGCTTTATTATAATCCGCCAAGCTTGTTTGGCTAGCATTGCCAGATTAAACGCCCGAAGGTCTTTAAAGCCCAAGCCGCCTTGGGATTTTGGCTTCCGGCAAGTGCCCCAATCTTTCCAATGGTTTTTTCTTTCCCCGTCTTTTGATCCCCAGAAAAACCTACGAGCCATTGCTTCTATGGAATCCACCACATGAAAATGGAGAAGAAAGCAGCTCATGGCAAAAGTAGATAGGGCCTGAATAACCGATTTTATTAAAATTTCCTTGCTAGCTTGTGTCAGAAAATTTTCTTTCCATCCGCTCAATTTTTTCCAAGCGCGTTCACGGAGGTAGCTGAAAATTTGTAACCAAAACGCCCGTCTTCAGTAAGTTTCACTGGCGACTCATACTTCCGTGATTGTTAAAATAAAAGAGCACAAATTTCGCCTACAGATCCCATCAAAAACCGCACAAATTTCCTTTCTCCAAACTCAGCAAGCCGCGTTCATAGGGTTTGCGAACCATTCTTCCCATTTCAATTTCTTGAGACAATTGCATTTGAAAGCCATGTAAAGGAAATTCTCTGCACGTCTCTAAAAATAATCCCCGGATTTAGAACAAGAGAGTTAAAAATAACTTTATTTCTAGTATTCCATATAACTCAAGCTGTGATTCCGACAATTGCCGACCAAAGTCGTGAAGATAAACCCGAGAAGTTATGCATGTACGAGTGTGACATAAGTCCAAAAACGAAAAATCATTAAACCCTGTGATCTTACACCAGTTTAAGGTGTGAGTCCAAATCAGCAAAGCCACATCGCAAGCATAAAAGAGATGGTTAACTGTTTCTTCAAATTTGTAACAAAGCGGACAAAAAGAGTCTTGAACCGGAACGCCACGACGAATAAGATTTGGTTTTGTAGGTAGTCTTCCAAGATATTCTTTCCACTTGAACAAATTTACCTTCGAGGGTAGAAGGTTATTCCATTTGACACTCTGTTCAATATTCAAAAAGGAATTTTTGAAAAAAATCCAATTCTAGCTTTTTTCGCAAAATGGCCACAGAGAAGTTGCCATTTAATTAAGCTAAAATTCCATCTTCATTTATCCACAGAACCTGCATTACCACAAACAGAGTTAATTAAAATCTCCACCTCTTTGACTTCCTCCTCCTCAAACCCCCTCAACCTTCTTCTCCAAGCCCAAGAAAATTTACATCTATCGCATTCCCTAACCACTACCCCTACAACAACAACATCTTTGACCGATTCACTCCTAAAGAGTCTAGGAAAAGCAACTTTTAAAGGAAGATTAGCCACCCATTTATCCTCCCAAAACCTCACCTTATTTCCGTCCCCTACCACCCGAAACTCCGAACCTAACAAATCAACCCCGGCCCTCTTAATATTGGCAACAGGATGAACAATCCCTTTCCAAACTCCCCCTGCCCCCAACTGGTTATTATCTAACCTCCAAACACCCTCAAACCCATAAATCGACACTATCACTTTCCTCCACAAAGCATTTGGTTCCGAAATAAACTCCTTCTCGCTCTATACTAGTTATAATGTGAAGGGAAATAATTTTGATGGGTTAACGACACACCATTTTGATACGACGACGTAGAGGCTTGCATATAATGTTACATTTATTTAATGTTATACGCGCCGAGCGTTCTCTTCCAGATAAGGGCTTGGTATCCGGGAGCGGGGCTTTAAAAAATCTTTGTCTTCTCCTTAAATTTTAGATGTGATCGCTGTAGAAAAGTGAGATGATGATGTAAATGAAAGACCAAGATCTTGGGAAGAAGAGATAAAATACGTAGCAATCATTCAGAGAATAGGATAAACGACGAAGAAAAAGGTAATTTAGGAAAGTCAAACATATTGTATCCTTATACATGATGATCTTTTTTGGTGTCCTAAGTACCTAATTAAATCTCCAAATCAGTCCTTTTAAACAAATACCCATTTTTTTAAAGATCCAAAAAGACTTAAAAACTCTTAATTACAAAACTGTGGTTTTACACTTTCAATATATATTTGTCGTCTTCTTCAACAATTTTTTTTAGAGTGAATATCGCAAATTACCCTCATCTTTCGGTCAAGTTTGTAACATGTCACTCATCTTTAGATTTGGAAATTTCTCCATCTATGTTGTGTCATGTTTTGCAAAAATTACCCATTTCCAAATTTCCCGTTAACTTGACAGGAAATACGCATCTGAGCCCCACTCTCCCGCAAATCTTACGTGCTTTCAATCTTACACAACATATTTATAATAAAAAAAAATTCATAATCAACTTTTTATGTCTTTTTAATTCCATAAATCCTCCTCTCATATACAAGAAAAACCTAGATTTGTCGACTATATAGTTTCCATCTACGTTGTTTTTTTTTTTTTTTTTTTTTTATTGGCAACAACCTTCATCTCTACTGGAAAATAGGGTTTTCTGTTTCTCACGTTTCGGGAATGACGACGGGTTGGTATGAAAAGGCAATTTGGGGAAATGAAATGGATGGAAAACGCGTCGTATAGAGTTGCAGAATAAAAAGAAAAAATGTTTTTTTCGTCGGGAATTAGTTTAAAATTTATAATACATATTAACAATGATGTGTTAAATGATGTGCCGTTAGATTTACAAGAGAGTAAGGCTCGGTCGCGTATTTTCTATTTAAGTTAACAGGAAATTTAAAAAATGATGATTTTTGCAAAATATGGCACAACTAGGAGGCAGTCAAATCTGAAGATGAGTAGCAAATCTCAAAATTGACTGAAAGATAGGGGTGAGATTCGCTATTCACTCTTTAAAAAGTGGTAAAATATGGCACAACATAAGTGATAAAAATTTTAAATTTGAAGATGAGTGGCAAGTCTCAAACTTGACCGAAAAAGAGGGGTCTATTCACTCAATTTTTTATGCTCTCTGTTTTCATACCTCATTTGGTATCATTACAACGTTATTTATGTGATTTATTGTCAAAATCTGACAGAATTTGTGTAATATGTATTTTCATTGATTGAATTGATATGTATAATACACTATTTATATACAATTGAGGGAGCTATCTAGGGGATTCTAGAACCGTATACAATAAATACAGAATATTTGTATTAATTACAAAATATACACTCAATCTCCTAATACGCCCCCTCAAGCGGGACGAGAGGAATGAAGGCCCAGCTTGGATCTGAACGTCAAGAACGGCATACGAGAGAGCGGTTTGGTGAGGGCATCTGCGAGCTGGTCAGAGCTTGAGACATGAGAAACACGAATAAGGCCCTGTTGAACTTGATCACGGATAAAGTGGTAGTCAATAGCCACATGCTTCATACGCGAATGGAAAACTGGATTGGCACAGAGCTGTGTGGCCCCAACATTATCACAGAAAATGACCGGAACCGAGGCAGATGAAAATCCAAGGTCTGACAGCAAGTAAGAAACCCAGGCAAGCTCAGCAGCAGTGTCAGCAACAGCACGATATTCTGCCTCAGTAGAGGAGCGACCAATAGATGTTTGCTTTTTAGAGCTCCAGGAAATGTGATTTCTACCAAGAAACACAATATAAGCAGTAGTAGAAGAGTAACCATCATCTTTATTCCCACCCCAATCGGCATCAGAGAAGGCATGAAGATCAAGGGGGCAATGATCAAAAAACCGAAGACCGTCGCTCAAGGTGCCGGCTAAGTACCGAAGAATACGCTTGACAAGAGTCCAATGATGCTCAGTAGGTGCATGCATAAACTGGGACAGTTTATTAACAGCATAAGCAATATCAGGGCGGGTAAATAACAAGTACTGCAGGGCGCCAAGAACTTGGCGGTACTGGGTGACATCAGAGTACGCAGAGGAGGGAGCAGCCGGAGAAGAAAAGGCATCAGCAGGAAGTGGCGTAGACACCGGCTTAGCATCCTGCATGTTCACCTTAGAAAGTAATTCATGAATATACTTGGACTGAGTAAGCAGGAGACCATGCGCATTAGGGTTGACTTCAATGCCGAGAAAGTAGGACAAAGGGCCGAGATCTTTAAGAGAAAACCGATTCCCAAGTGCATCAATGACCTGTTGAACATGCAACTGAGAACTACCTGTGATAACAATGTCATCAACGTATACAAGCAGAAAAGTCATAGCAGAAGCAGAGTGATAAACAAAAAGAGACGATTCAGCGGCAGAGTTAAGAAATCCAAGAGATAAGACAAAAGATCGCAACTCATGATACCAAGCCCTAGGGGCTTGCTTGAGACCGTAAATAGCTTTATGCAGGCGGCAAACATGTGTGGGAAAATCAGAATCCTCAAAACCAGGTGGTTGAGTCATGTAAACGTCTTCAGCTAAAGAACCCTGCAAGAAAGCATTATTAACATCAAGCTGACGAAGGGACCAGCCCGAGGAGACTGCAATGCTAAGGACCAGCCGGACAGTGGTGGGCTTAACCACCGGACTAAAAGTCACAAAATAATCGATGCCAGGATGCTGCGTAAAACCTTTTGCAACAAGACACGCTTTATAGCTCTCAATAGTACCATCTGGATTGCGTTTGATACGAAACACCCATTTTTTGCACCCCACAACGTTGAGTGAAGGATCAGAGGGAACCAAAGACCAAGTACCATTACTGACAAGAGCGTTAAATTCAGCAGACATAGCCTGCCGCCAGTGAGAACTTTGTAAAGCTTGTTTAACGGTGGTGGGTTCAGTATCAGAGTATTGAGAATCTAACTGGGCAGTGAGGTTTAGGAGTTGGCGAGGTTTGAAAATATTATTGCGGGCACGGGTGACCATAGGATGAGGGGAGGGGGGAGAAGGGGAGGGAGAGGAGTCGGGTGAGTCGGATGAGTCAGTCGAAGAGG
The DNA here is from genome assembly GCA_036785695.1 of Gentiana straminea. Lineage (NCBI taxonomy): Eukaryota > Viridiplantae > Streptophyta > Magnoliopsida > Gentianales > Gentianaceae > Gentiana > Gentiana straminea. The sequence continues at coordinate 3,920,410 of JAVUPR010000042.1, forward strand.
TAGAAGGCTCGGGGGACGTGGGCGAGGCAGCAGAAGTCGGGCGAGTAGGGGAAGGAGAGGAAGGAGGGGAGGGTGATGGAGGCAGATGAGGAGGGACGGATGAGGTTGGCGAAAGATCAGAAAAAAGCAAGTGATCCAGGGAAGGAAGAACATCATCAATAGGATGACTGGAAAAAGGAAAAATATCTTCTACAAACCGTACGTCGCAAGATGTATACAACCGAGCACCGGAAAGATCATAACAGAGATAGGCACTTTGGGTAAGAGAGTATCCGAGGAAGACACAGGGTAGAGACGAGGATTCCAACTTATGGTGATTTTAAGGTTTTATCCAGGGATAACAGAGACAACCAAACACGCGTAGCTTGGAATAGTTGGGGGATGAGGAGTAGAGTTTTTCATAAGGAGAAAGCATGGAGAGGAGTTTCGTGGGCATGCGATTGATAAGATAAACAGCCGTGCCAACGGCGTAGGACCAATAAGTAATAGGCATAGATGCTTGTTTCAGTAGCGTAAGTGCAGTTTCAACTATATGTAGGTGGCGGCGTTCGGAAATACCATTGTGTTGGGGAGTGTGCGGAGGGGAAGTGTGGTGAGAGATACCATGGGTTGAGAAGAAAGGACGTAAGGCGATGTACTCAGTGCCATTATCAGAATAAACTATTTTTATGGATGTAGAAAAAAGCTTTTCAACATACATTTTGAATTTTTCAAAGACCATGGGAACATCAAATTTTCGCGTTAAAGGAAAAAGCCAGGTAAATCGTGTGAAGTGATCCACGAAAATAATGTAATACTTAAAACCATCAACAGAGTAAATAGGAGCTGTCCATACATCAGAGAAAACAATCTCAAGGGGATGGGTTGAACATAATGTAGAATCAGAAAATGGAAGCCGGTGGCTTTTTTTGCGTAAACATTCATCACAAGGAAAAGAAATAACAGAAGACAATTCGAGATAATTATTTTTAGCTAAATGTTGAATAACAGGAAACGCAGGATGTCCACAACGGCGATGCCAGGTAGAGGTGGACGTCTTATTAGCAGAAAAGGCAAATAAAGAGCTAGAGGACCAGGCATAGACACCATCTTTAGCCTGTCCCTGGTGGAGGCAATTCCCTGTCGTCGAATCCTTCACCAAAAAGGAATCGGGTAAGAATTCAATTGTCACATTATTGTCCAAGCAAAACTTTGAAACAGATATCAAATTCTGAGAAAGCTGAGGGATGCACAAAACATTAGATAAACGAAAAGAGGAAACAAAGGAATCACCAATATAACTAATAGATAGAGTACGACCATCACCAATAATGATATTTTCCGAACCTGAATAGGGAGCATGCAGTGAGAGAAGACTGAGATCATGCATCATGTGGTGAGAGGCACCACTATCAAGTAACCAGGAGGTGGAGGCTTGAGCAGGATGAGCCTGGGGGGCAGCTGTACGAGGAGGATTGGAAGGAGGACGAGGGAGCTGCTGAAAAAATGGGTAGGTGGGGCATCTTTTGGCCGAGTGACCATGAACACCGCACAATTGGCACTTACCTAAATACGGACGAGGGGGGACGAGCATTGGGAGGATACTGAGGAGAAGCCGAGTGGGGAGGGGGAAGGGGGTACGAGGGAGGGGCTGCATTCGGGTAAGGGGCTGGGAGGGGGGACGATTTGGAGAGGGAGAGCGAGGAGGAGTACCTGAGGGCGGACGGGGCTGAATGTAAGGACGAGAGGGGTATTGTGCCGCAAAAGCTGTGTATCCAGGGGCTGGCTGTGATGATAAAAGGCCAGCTTCAAAATTAAGCAACTTTTTGTGCAACTCTTCAAAGGGAATGAGCGTGTCACGAGCTTGTACCGCACGAGATAAATCCGCATATTCCGGCCCCAAATTATTTAACACCAAATCAATCAAATCCTCTTTATCAACAGGAGCATCAAGTGCCGCAAGTTCATCAGATTTAGCTTTAATGGAGGACATGTATGCAGAGATAGAAAGGTTACCCTTGACAGTAGAGCGGAGGTGATGTTTAAGCTGCTTAATCCGACCTCGACTATGGCGGCCAAATGTGTCTTCTAGTGCAACCCACGCTTCACGAGCAGATTTGGCATGCTGGATAATAGGTGTTAAATCAGTCGACAAGGATCCAAGCAGAAGATTCACAATTAAAGCATCCTGTCGGCCCCATAGCAAAAATTCAGGGTTCGGGTTCGATTTTCCGTCAGCGGTAATAAGAGGAGATGGAGCCGGTTTTGTGCCATTAATGAACCCAAGGAGATCATGACCGGATAATAGGCTAGTGATTTGCAATTTCCAGGCCTGATAATTCGAAGTCGTGAGTTTCAGCGGAGCATGAAGTGCCGGGTTGAGAGAAATGATAGAGGAGGCCGAATTGGAGATGGAGATGGCGGTAGAAGTGGAGGAGGAGTCCAATTGAGACATGATGCTGGGAATGGCTGAGTAGGCCGGATAGAGGACTGGAAAAAGAATAGAAAAAAAAAGATGCTGGTTAACAGAGAAGAAAGGAGACAGACGATGAAAGGGAGGGAGGATCGGGAGAATTAAATTCTCAATTTCTCTGATACCATGACAGAATTTGTGTAATGTGTATTTTCATTGATTGAATTGATATGTATAATACACTATTTATATACAATTGGGGGAGCTATCTAGGGGATTCTAGAACCGTATACAATAAATACAGAATATTTGTATTAATTACAAAATATACACTCAATCTCCTAATAAAATCGATTCTGATAAAATTGTTTTACAATAGAGTTTGTTATTTTAGTCCTAGAAAAGCACCATGAGTTTGTTACCAACGAGGCTTGACGGTCAAAGGTGGACCCTAGATTTTGTTATTTGCTTATCATTTATATGTATGCGATTGAAACCTTGATCATTCTTTTCTGTAATATAAAAGGTATGTGGAATACCAACCATCACACATTCATTCATTCTCATTCCATACATAAGATTTAAGCTATGGGTGATTATATTGCAAAATCAAGAAACCTTGTTGTCATCTTGCTAATTTCAATTTCAACAGCCTGTCTAGCACAAGCCTCCGAATACGAGCCGACAGCTAACGAAAAATATCGAGTTCATATTGTCAATGAGATTCCATCTAGGAAAGAGCCTGTGCATGTTCATTGTTGGTCTTCAGATGATGATCTTGGGTCGCATGATCTTTACCCTAAAGATGATCTGCATTGGAGTTTCAAGGAGAATATTTGGTTTTCTACTAAATTCCAGTGTCATTTTGAGTGGAACCATAAAAAAGCGGATGTCAAGGTCTTTACGTCTAGATTAAGTCTAGGTCATTGCAGCAACAACATGGCTACAAATATTTGCTGGTGGGCGGTGAAAGAAGATGGGTTTTACCTTGCGAAGTACGAAAATCCTTCTCCAAAGCATCTCATTCAATTAGAAAATTGGAATTAATCCTGCTGTGTGATATGTATACATAAACCTCCATGCAACGATATTGTTCAAATCATAAAAATCCAAAAATATATATTCAACAAGAATTAATCCAATATTAATTTCATCTTGTTGTTTTCTCTTTGCCGTTGGGTACACTTAATTTTTTCTGCTCTTATTTGACCCTTATCTGTTGTTTGGTGTAGAAATTCTTTTATATAATAAAATCATCTATTGAAGCGACTTTGGATCGATTACGAATCTCTATAACTTAATAATGTATTAGAAAGCCTTCTGAAAAAAATGTATAATAAAGAATAAATCAATGTAATACCCCGGATCAAATTTTAGCGACTTTAATTTGGTGATACATAGTAATTTCGATTAGAGGTGGAATCAAGTCGGGACCCGTCCCGTAACCTTCTTATCCGTTTTTCGTTCGGAAAGAATTCTGAAATTGAAAATTAAAGTGTATAAACATAAGAACTCTCACATACCATTCAATATGTGCTTGTTTCAAACCATGCAAAGTCTTATTTGATTTGTACACTTTATCTTCTTTGCCTTTAATAAATATAGAAAATTGAAAAATTATAAATACAGTAATATACTAGTTAGAAGGTAATTAGTACCAATAAACTAGTGGGTGTTTAATTAAATATTCATTATTTCTTGTTTTCAGATTATTCAGGAATTCTAAAAATCCTAATAAAACTATCTATTTTTCAGAATAACAGGTAAGAGCGGGGAAATGACAACCAATCCCACGACCTCTACTGTTGACACAAGAACCATGAGAGAATGGTGACGCCTCGTGCTACTTTGACTTCAGCCCTTTTCGGATGGCTTTCACCGTTATCAAAATTTAAGGTTTGGTCTTCGAAAGAATAAGATTTTGAGCACGCGTCAAGTCACTAATCTACCTTTCGGCGGCTAAAGAAAATTAGAATGTGTGCAGAAACGTAAAGGCTCTGAACAGTTTGTTTATCGAATTGATATAAAATAAATACAATGCTTCTCTTTATATAGAAGAGAAATTATTATCTAATTATAAGATAAACTTAAACAAACTACCAATATTTTATTTAAATTAAACTCAAATCTCTAGCAATCCAATCTCTTTTGGTATTTATCAATAGCAATTTTTTTTCTTTTGGCATTTATCCGCATCTTTCAAATTTTGTCATCTATCAGCGGCATACTCGTGAGTCTACTTAAAAATATGAAACAGTAGGTCACACTCGTAATGTTTTGGAAATATCTTGGCTGAAATGGAATGTAATCAACAATTAAACGAAGATGTTTAATTTTTAATAATTTAATTGTTTAAAGAGATTGTCTCTATCTAATCGTCATTATGTTGATACCGACTCTACGGTGGCAACATGATGTAAGATTAAATCATTGAAATGCTAGGATAAACCGCATGCATGACATCATATTTATTATTTCTAAAATCATTATTTGTTGTGGTGTATGATTAGAAAGAATAAATCAGTGTAATACTTTGGATGAAACTCTAGGTGATTTGATGGATCCGTGGATGTTTCATTTTATATTTGTTTTTGTTATAATTAACATGTATGTGTTTTTATCAAATTTATGTTATGTGGCATTCAAAAGCTCGTGTTAATTAGATAAGTTTGCATCATGGTTATATTGCATATAGTGCTTTATTATGACAATAAGTGTTGAAATATGTAAAATATTAATTATCTATTTTTCAATCAGTTTAAGTTTTTTAAAAAGACGGTAGTTCAACAATAGGTTATTTGGTTTTTTAAAAAAAGCAATAGGTGATTTGGTTAAAATGATCTTGGACATTATAGCACACTGGAATGAAAATAGAATGAATTTTTAAGCATTTTTAACACTGGTTTTCTTCGCTTTGTGAGGCAAAGCATTGAATTGACAAGATTCTTGGTTTAGGTATGTTTAGTTAAATGATATAATGTGGTTGAGAATGTCACGACCCCATTTTCATTTTACCAAAATTTTTAGAATATTTAAATAAAAGGGAGAATGGGCCACAAGGACAAAAAATATAATAAATGGGTCTGGAAGGATAAAAGTAACATTTTCATTATTATAAAGGACAAAAATCACAATTGTTACTTTAATATTATTACTTGGCGTGTTAATGTTACTTTGTGTTTCATAATTGTTCTTCATATTTACTTTATTCCACATTTGTTACTTCATATTTATTACTTCATAATTGTTATTTTTGTCCTTATTAAATTACAGTTTCCTTGTATCCCTATTTTTTTGATAATTTTGTTCTTCTCGACAAAAATCTATAAATTAAAATAAAAAAATAATAATAAAAAATAAAAAAAAGAAATATCAAAGTTTGGGCGTTAACTACGATCAATGCGGAATATTTCCTCTTGGTACGTTTCATGAGTTAGCATTAACCTTTACTTAATGCCATAACTCCCTTATACTACATCATCCCACGTTTCATCACTTTGGATGATAGGATAATAATAATAATAATAATAATAATAATAATAATAATAATAATAATTCCCTTCATATACCTAACCAATCATTCTTTATTCACTTATCTATTTTCTTCCCAGAACAAAGTTCTTCCCTCTAGGAAATTTATTTGCCATAGGTGTTCTTGAGCCTTTTGATCAAAGGTACATAAACTTCAACATCTCTTTTCTTATTTTTCTAGTATAATTCCTAGCCAAATTATTTTAGGATAATGCTAATATAAGATATCACATCTGCAGGAAATTTCAATAGCTGGAGCTAGCCAATCCATAACTAAGTTAAAGGTAAAAAATTTCATATCAATTGTATTTGATTTTGCATTTTTTATCTATTATGTTTTTCAAACTCAGGAAATTATTGTTTAAAGGAAAATCTAAGAATCTTTTGTACTGGGCTCACTTTTAACCTATATTATAAATTATAATATAAAAATGATGATGGATATATATATATATATATATATATATATATATATATATATATATATATATATATATATATATATATATAAAAGATTGGGCTCACTTTTAACCTATATTATAAATTATAATATAAAAATGATGATGGATATATATATATATATATATATATATATATATATATATATATATATATATATATATATATATATATATATATATATAAACTACATATATATATATATATATGCACACTACCAAGTTGTTATTTTTTTTTCAATAAAGGTGTTGCGTATTGTTTTTAAACAATTTGTATGAGGCTTTAGGAAAAATAATAGTAATATTATATTTTTATTTTAAATTGTTCTTTACACGATTTTCATTTTAGTAACTTATTTATATATATATATATATATATATATATATATATATATATATATATATATATATATATATATATAAATGGATATTATATAAACAACAGAGTTGATATGATATAATTAGAGAAATAGAATAATATGTTATTCAGAAAATGGTACTGTTCTAGTCACTAATTCTAGTTTTACAGCATTGAATCTTCGAGGGTCCCCGGCACTAGCCCCTACTCACGGGTAGTGGATGTGAGATTATTGCTGGAGCCGGTTAGTCCCCGTCCATAGGCAAGAATAATGGACATCCGGTCCGCACTAGTTCAATTATTATAAGTTTAGTCATAGTAACCGTATCATTAATCAGATTAGCATACGAGGCTTCAGTTCAATAGTAAATTTATGTTCAGTCAATTACTATATTACTTTTATTTCAACTCGGTAATAGGTTTTTCTTTTAAAGAAATTTCATTATTTCTAGAATAATAAAGTAAGGAGCTTCGGACGGCGCCCCTAGTTTCTTTTTGATAGTTTATTCTTTACGGGGCTCTCAAACTCACTCTTTTTTATATTTAATTTTTTTCAGCTGATCATGGTAGCACCATCAGGGAAACAGTGACATCATTGCATATAACTTTAGTTGATTTTTTTGTCTAAGTCTTGGAGTTATGGACATATATGTTCTTCAATGATGGTAAGACGATCTTTGTGTTCAGAGCAGAGACATTGGTGGACATAGAACTTGAAGAAGAATAAATTAATTATTTGGGATTTAGACTTATAATATTTTTCTTATGTAACAAATCGAGTTACCTCGTAAGCAACTCTTATATATTTTTTTGCAATATATTTTTAGCTTCCGCAATTACTTTATTTCTTTATCTTTTAGTTTACAACAACGAGGCTTCGTGTTACGAATTTTTCTTCGTGACACGGCCGAACGATCCGCTTTCCAAGAAAATTTACGCTTCTTGAAAGAGGGTCGTTACATTTGGTATTAGAGAGAGGTTGGATAACTTTGGTCATTAAAAGATGAATTTTTCTAAGTACGGTCTTCTAAGTGTGAATCTCACCAATACATAAGTATTAATCTTAGATGTAAGATTTAAGGTTTGAAAATTTTATACTTTAGGTTATGATTTGTTATAAAAGCATGGATTAAGGAATTAATTTAAGATAGGATGGTTTCCTTGTGGATTTTTGAGTGACGACGAATAACGAAATTTGCTGGGAACAGGTATTTGGTCGGCGTTTCAGCGGCTGTTGCGATCTATTCCATAATTCACTTGCTTATTAGCGCATCAAGATTGACCAGGAAATTTCATTTCATTCCTTCGCGGTTTCATGTATGGCTTTTTCTTATTGTGGATCAGGTAATTAAATTTTTTATTTTTATTTTTAAGGAAACGCACGTAAACTTTTGTCCCTTTAGGACTCGAACCTAGATATTGCGGATTTTAAGTGCGAAAAATGTGTGCATAATTAACTCTGACATATATAAGCCCAACAAAACACATAAGAAGAGGGACCTCAGATTTGTAACTGATCTGACAATGTACATCTACTTTTGGCAATTATTAATTGCAGGTATTTGCATATGCAGTGATGAGTGCTGGATCAGCAGCAACAGGAGTTACAAATTTCAACCGCACGGGGATCAAGCATTCATCCGTTCCGAATTTCTGCAGGACGTTGCGTTTCTTCTGCGACCATGTTGCCATTTCTATTGCTTTCACTTTCTTCGGTTTTTTCTTGCTTGCTACTTCTGTCCTTATCGATGTACTGTGGCTTTCACTCCTCTGAACTTGTTCCATGCATTTCTGTTCTTTTTTTTTATTTTAAATTTAATCTAGTAATTGATGTTGGATAACTTATTTGCTCTTTCAAGTTCGAACCGTTGTTGTTGTTATTATTATTACTTATTATTATGTATCAACTATCATGTCTTTGCCCGTGTTAAAAGATGTGTCGAGACAAATTTTTATACATTGATCATGGTATAATACTTCTTGATTGATAATTTATTGATAATTATAATGTAAGGGTATTTTTCGAGATGACTCACCATCTCTCGGCTTGATTTCCAGATATTCATTCAGCAGTCTGTTTCCTTCTTCATTCTCCCATCAATTTCTCTTCTTCTTCTGAAATGAGATTAAGTTCTTCTTTTTCCTCCTTATTTTCTGATTTCTTTTCAGTTTCCCCCTTTGTTTGTGTCTCCTTATCTGTCAGTTTTTCAAGAGATTTGACACAGATTACAAGCTTCTTTCTGATACTCAACACTTTCGCTTTAAGCTGCGGCTTCCTCATCATCCTCAGTTCTTGTTTCTTTAAAATCTTCTTCTGCAATCAGTTCTTCAAACAGACCATCAACTGCTTCTTCATCAATTTGAGTAGTTAGTAGATCAGCATCTACTTGTCTGTCTTGATCTTCCATCAGTTGTCTGGCATAAGCCTCTTCAGCTTTAGCTGCATCCTCTCTTACAGCTACATCATCTACAGCCTCATCTTCCCCTTTGTTTGAAGATAAGCGAAAGCAATCTTCAAATAACTTACGTAGGGTGATGATGTTTGAGTATTTGTTCAAACCTGAATAATGTATCCTTTCAATTAATTCATGCGGGTTGAACAGTTTCTCCTGTAGATTCTGTATTAAACATTCAATGAAATCCTTCAAATTTTTCAGTTTTTCCGCTTCAGTTTCTTGAGCCAGAGGTTCTTCAAAATCTGATTTGCAAGCGGGTGCCTCATGAGCCTGGGATGAGATGCTGGCCTCAGGATAGTAAAAATGAACATCAGGAACTGTCAGTTCCTTCTCATACTCAGCCTGACAGAATTCCGCATCTTCTACTGCTTCTCTTTTCTCTTCAGTGTATTCCCCATACATGGTAGTGGGAAATTCACTTCCTTCAGATTCTTCATCAGTTTCAGTTTCTTCAGATTCTTCAATTGGTTCACTCTCTTCAGTATCATCCTCAATCTGGATCACATTCTCAGTTTCAGTTCCCTTTGACTGAAGCTTGTTCCACAACCTCTTCTGCCTTCTCAGGGTTCTATCGTCTGTATTCACAGTTCCACTGGAACTTGACTCTGAAATCTTATTTAATTCTTCTTCCTCAACAATTTTCCTCTTCTTCTTTCCGGTGGATGCTGATTTGAGTTTTGCTGCTGTTGGTGTGGATTTTGGAATGGAGAAATGATCTAGTATCCTTTGCACTAGATAAGGAAATCCCTTTTTCAGTAAAAATGATTCTCCAATATCTTTTCTTCCTTTGACTCTTTCCTTCTCGTCTGAAATTTGCTTTATCAAATGATTGAGAACAAACTTGTTCCAATCTAATCTTTCCTCAAACCAAATAGCATAGATCAGTTTTAGTTTGTCTGTTGACAGAGTGTAGAAATTCCGAGCATGACCAATGATATTTCTGGTCAGAAGGATCGTCAAGAATGCAAATTCTTGTTTCTGCTGATAGATTGATCCAATAAAGTTCTTCTCTTTCTTGTTGATTGCAGTGACGTTCCAAAGCTTGTTCTTTTCATCATTTCCGAAGGTAAAAGGTAAAGATCCTCCAAATATGTCCAATCCAAAAATTATAGAGAGAAGCTGCTCATTGATTACAATGCTTTTGCCTTGGACTGTGGTCTACTCAAAAAATACCTCAAATTAATTCTTATTTGTAAGGTCCTCGAAAAATACCCTTACAATGTTACCTTGGTTTTTACTCCTGAACTTCTCATTCAACGATTATATTTTCTTTAATCTCATCCACTCATAGTCTCTCCTCAATTCCAAAGCGACATCTCTCTGTTCCAAAAGACCAAAGGGGAACCCATGTGTTAAGGGTTGTGACTCTACCCTTATATTGTTAGCTTATGTTTAAATAACTTAGTGAATGTCTTGTTAAGTACTATATGTCTGTGTGTTGTGTAAACCGTGTCATTGATATATATATATATATATATATATATATATATATATATATATATATATATATATATATATATATATATATATATATATATATATATATATATTTGCAAATTTGTTTTGGTTGAAATTAATATTTACAAAACATGTTGCTACATTCTACTTTATAATCTTAGTTCTTAGCCAAAAGTATGTAAATATGAATAAGTTTACTTTTTCATTGCATAACAACCGTGTATTTTCTGCATTACTACTTAATGTGATTTAAGTATTATTTTAGCTATCAATTCTTGAAAGCTACTTTTGATATTTTTTTCCATCACTATGTACATATTTTTTACATTGTCTTATTCTTTTTAGTACCGCTTTTAAAGGTTTATATAACGGTAAAGCCTTTTCAAACTCGTTACTATAAATATTTTTATACAGCTACATTGGCACGACTTTTAAATATTATATATTTATATGAACAAGTCTTTTTATTTTATTTAAAAAAAACACTATTTTGGGTTCTTATGCAAGATAACGACACGATCTTTTATATTTTAAACTCGGCTATTTTAACAATTATTTTTTGTCATCATCCCTAATAATGTTATTTTTTACCTCAATTGGGTGATTCATGAAATATCTATATCTCTATACTTGTGTTTTATCTATTATGTTTTACCTAACTTTCTACACGTTTCAATAGCATCTTGTTTCAATATCTCTCCCAAAATATTTGAGTGTTTATTTTCTGAAAGAAGTTATTTTTGCAATTTTAAGATACCAAATTTCAGACTACCAATATTTTCAATAAATATTTTGGACATTTTGTAACACCCCGCTCCCAGATACCGAGCCTTTATCCGGAAAAGAAACGTTTGGCACGTATAACATTAAATAAATCTAACATTATACGCAAGCCTATACGTCGTCGTATCAAATAAAAGCAAACGGAAGCTAAAAAGACTCCGGTAAAAACAAAAATGCTACTAAGAATAGATACAACCATTAACCATACTAAAGATGGATAGTTAATTACAACGACGAAACAAAACCAAAGACTTACATAATACGAGATCTTAAAAGTACAAACCAAACTTACAAAAGTCTAGGAGTAAAAGGACAACAAGTCTAGTACAACCTTTACGAGGAAAAATAATCTAAAAGCATCTTCAAGGCATCAACGTCATCAAGTCGTCGACTACTCTTGGTCAACATGTTCGTCTTCTCACCCCACAAAGCATACAAAAGAAAATGCAAAGGAGGTAAGTACAAAATACTTAGTAAAAGTGAGAAGCTAATGAATAACTAAGCTCTACAACAAAAGGTTATTATTGTGATTATTATTAAATTATCTTATGAGACCGACTCAATTTAGGGTTCACTTCATGTCCATCAACATCTCATTACTATACGTTTCTAGTTTAGCTTATCTTGGTTACGTCAGCACTCCAGGGCACTACGCGAGATGTTTCCACCACGAGATGGTGCCAACCGATAGTGACTTGCACCGTTGGTCCCGGGTATACCCGGTATGCATAGACGTCCGGTGAAATCCCCCTGCCATTTGGCCGCTAGTCGGTCGCAGAGTTGTCCACCTAGCCGGACGAGTCACGTAGCCGATATTGACATGTGCCTAACCAAAAGGGACATGACGTTTAAGGTTATTACTATGCAAGTATGTACTTATTATTTGTTATTAACTAACCACCTAAGTGTTTTCAAAGATAAAACTCACCTTAACAACTCTACTCCCTCACTTAGACAGCTAGACACCACAACCTATCAAGTACACAGACATTGATGAACTCTAGTTCATCAAAGCACAAACCATTTCATGCTCTTCCGACGATCCCGAACATCAACTCCCTTGAAGAGTACATTCGGTGCCGGAACTAAACGCATCAGAAGCTCAATCGAGGCTTGTTCATTTTCATATAGTGTTATTAGATCAAGAATTAACATCTAAAACTCATCTCATGGCTTAAACAAGCTAAACATCACATAGCATCCACCACTTTAACTACAACATAAAACATGATTCATTGCTACAACTAACACTCAACCTAAACATTGTAAAACCATAACTATTCGATAGGAAGAGCCTCTTACCTTAAATTCCATCAAAAACAATCCAAAACCTTCAAGATCCTGCTGATCATCTAAGCCTTCAACTCGGAACCTAATTGATCAACAGGTAACCCGAAATGAAAAAGTGCTTGAAAAAGAAAATTTCCTAGATTATTTCCTGTAAAAATATATTTAAAACTATCTACGCTCCAAGACGATCGTTTTGACTACCCATGGCTGCGAAACAGAGCTACGGATTGAAAGATATGAATTTTTGAAGAATCAAACTCGACGGTTACCAAAAAGTTGGGCTAAACTGAAAACTTACAAATTAGGGAGATTTTGTTTTCCAAAATTGCGTTACGTTGCGGTGATCGCTTCTCTCTACTGCAGCATCTTGAAACGATAAACGGATTGACAACACGGTTGAAGTCTTCGTTCCAGGCATCTCGTGCGTTACTCTTCATGTTTGCCGTCGTTCTCCTCTCTTTTTTTTCAAAACTGGCGTGATAAAAATTATAAGAGATTTTGGAATTATTTTCCTTAAATATCCAACAATTAATTCCATTAATTAATTAGCTAAATCCCTCTTTCCCTTATAACTACTTTCCAAATTTTTTACTTAACTCCTTTTTAATTAAATAAAAGACAAATATTAATTAGGTCGTAGTGAATACACCCAATTACAATTTTACCATTTATGAAAAGTCGGGATGTTACACTCCTCCCCCCTTAAGAGGAGTTTCGTCCTCGAAACTCGAATGTAACTGGGGTGTACTTGAACTCTAGACTTTGCGAAGCGTTTCGTCTTCTAACTCTCATGTCGTCTTTTTCCGGTGTGTGACTGCTTCATTGAACCAAAGCTAGTTGTACATCTTTTTTCTTAATTTTTCTTCATCTACTGCTCGAAAGTGCACTTGATTTTTCCGCGTAGGTCAAAGTCTCTTCAACCATTTTGAGGTCAACGCTTGCTTCCACATCCAAGTTGGTTATGCATTTCCGTATCACTGACACATAAGGGACGCTTTAGATACACTTCATCTTCAGACTCTTCTGCTTGTCTTGAGCAATCTCGAGGTTGCGATGATCCACTTCAATCTTATCGTTGGCCTGTTGTATCAACTCTGGTCTCGTATTCTGTCATCGCATCACTTCATCCCATAAAACTGGCGTTCTTCGCTTTTCTCCACGTAGTGTTTCAAATGTTGACATATGGATGTTGGCGTGGTAACTACTGTAGTAGGCATCTCTTCTATCTCTATCTTCAAGAAAGACCGTCAATTGCACTCTTTCAACTCTTGTACATCTTGGTTGCTCCTCCAGACCTATGTCTTGAAAGCTTGAGCTTCCTACCTAATCCACGCTCCTGGCACACTTGACTTCTTTCTATCTCGACCTATATCATGACAACATAAGCTTGCCGTCAAACTGCAAGGATTCCAGCTGTAGGGTTTCTGAGACTTTTCGGGAAGGAGAACCATGCATCTGCCATACTTTTTCTCTGACGATCTGATCCAATCCTTATGCCAATAAGGGTTAGCTTGGGAAAAAAATTGAAAAGTGACAAGTTGGGTACCAGGATGGTATGTCAACTTGGCAAGCCGGAGAAAAGACAATAAGTTCTCAAAACAAGGGAGGTTGCATGGGTTACAAACAGACAAGATGATTCAGTGTTGAAGAAAGTTGAAGTTGGTTCTATGCTTAAAAGAATGGGGCATCGGTTATAATACAAAGGATAGCCACCAAGAGGAAAAACAGAAGGACACCTTGCAAATGAGATTCTTTTAAGAGAGTGAAATTCTGCAAGATACGGTGGTCTGCAAAGAAACTCAGGCCGCTTGAAAGGAAGATAATGAGGTTTTGCATAAGCTCTCGAGGAGTGGGAGGGTGTTAAGAGAAACATCACATGATGTTCTTGGAAACATTCAATGCAAGAAAAATATTAATGGACTTGAGAGCTTTTGGCAAGTGACCTTAACCTTTAATGGTTCGATGAATAAAATAGTTGTTGGCGAAGTAAGGAGGTTCCCAATCCGGATGATTGTTGTATAGGGATCACCCCCTAACAGAAAACAAAGCATAGTGCAAGGTCAAGCACTGAGTGGTTAAACAACAGGGAATTCAAGAATAGGGTAAGAATCTCAAATTGAAGGAGTTATGGAGACAAAACGAGCATGCCAAAAGGTCTCAAAATGAAAATAAAACTTGTTAAGAAAAATTCAATGTTTGCATTATTCAAGAAGGGTTAAGTTATTTCAAGATGGAAATGAAGAATAGAAATTCCTCAAGGAATTTTAAGGGAAAACCAAAGGTCTGAATAAGTAAGCGGCAAACAAGATTTTAAGTGAAGAGGAAAAGACACTTAAGAACTGTCGGATAAAGTTTGATTTCAGAGAATCAATCCAAACTTCCAAAAGAATGTGAATGATCATTGATGATCCAATTCAAGGGTTCAAAGTTGCAATACTCGAGAGAAATAGTACACGACCAAGGAATAAATGCTCAAGGTTATTCCCCATGGGGAAATGAAGGGGTTAAAACAAAATAGGCATTTCAACCGGTGTAACAAAATTGTAAAGAAATGCCAAAATAGAAGAAGGAATGCTAAAAGGCGTGTCTGGAGGTTCATGGCTCTAATTGACCTGAAGGAAATTTAAAACTGAGGGGTACGAGGCACATTCATCTGTATCGAAATTAGAAGTTTAGGAATTCAAATGTTGATTGGCTAGATATGTTTGGAAGGCATCTTGGAAAAGAATACCTTCTGCTTGAAACTGGTTTGGTATAAATAGCTAGAATGTTAAGGGTAAGTAACTGAAAATGAATTTCATGGTTGGCTTAAAATTTGACTGGCAAAAGGAGATATGCATACCTTAAATGAAAAGGCAGCATTAGGTGAAAAAGCTACAACATCGACACTACCCTTAGGAGGGGAGCTGAAAATGAACACAAGTAAGAAAAATGTTCTGACATCAGAAGGCTTAGTCAAATTTGAAATTGAAATGAAAGATTGAAGTGCAACAATGTAGAATTTTGAAGAAGACTTGTTTTCTTGATTTGAAAAGTAAGAAGGTAAGAACTTGTTTAGAAGAAATGTTTGTGCCGATATGTTTCTAAGGTAATTCATGACAACAAACGGAGAGGATTTGTTGAGATTTAAAGATATCAAGTGAGGGTTTACTTGAGAAATAAATTATCAGAAAAGTTATAATTACAAAAGGGCTTGAATAGGGTCTGAACATCAAACATGACATGCAGATGGATAGCATAATGGTCCTTGTTTATAAATGCAAAAGAAACACAATGTTAACTCTACCAACATCCTACAAGAGACCTATCCTGGGGAAATACCACTTCGGAAAAACTTCTTAGATATAACAATCGTAACTTATTACTCTCTTAGCCCAATCTCTAAGTCAAAGAGATGTTGATTCCTTTTAGGCTATTGTATGATATCTACCATGGATCTAACATTATCAATTTG
Organism: Gentiana straminea; assembly: GCA_036785695.1. Classification (NCBI taxonomy): domain Eukaryota; kingdom Viridiplantae; phylum Streptophyta; class Magnoliopsida; order Gentianales; family Gentianaceae; genus Gentiana; species Gentiana straminea. The sequence continues at coordinate 3,936,590 of JAVUPR010000042.1, forward strand.
TACAGCCTAAAGGAAAAATAATTTGAGCATGATCCAAAGAGAAAAGATTTAGATACTGGAGTTTTCCAGGTGATATAAAAGTATTAGAATTTTTGAAATAGAGCAAGTCAGTCAAAAACATTTTTTTTTGACGATTGCACAAACTGCAGAATTTCCAGATTAGTAAACACTGAGTTGCATTGTGAATCGAGATCAAACGAAAAGGAATATGAACTTAATTCTAGAAGGAAAGATGTAGATAAAAGTGTTTTCTACAACATATCAAAAATTCAGGTTGTTTGAAGGCGTTTAACCTATTCAAAACAAAAGAAGAAGTGAAAATGTTGCTGCAGATTTTCTGGATAGAGTATCCGGCATTAACATGAATTTTCTGAACAATGCATAATGATTATCGAGTTGATGTAAAAAGAGAAATTGTAGAAAACACAGTGGTCTATCTTGCTGAAAATTTTCAGAATTTTTGGATCACGGTAAATAGCTTTACATGAATGGAAAACACGGAAACATAAAGCATTCACTCGTGCTGGATAGAGCCAATCACGGGGATGATAAAACTATGTGTCAAAGGAAGAAACCTTTTGACACTAATAGTTGAAACGAGTGAGAAATACTTGGTAAATATACAATTATATATGGAGTTCGTGTGGAACCCATCTCAAGAAAAACAAGGTCAAGGAATTTTGGTAAACATAAACCAAGCAATAGTGAATAGAGAAAGTGTAGGGTTTGTAAAGTTGAATCAAATATAATTCTCTACAAAGTTAGGCCAGGCCGACAGTAAGATTATATTTTCGAGGTGTAAAAGGACGTGAAGAGATTTCAATAGGGAAAGTAAGGAAAAGGATATCAACCAAGAGAACCTCGACTTTAAGGTGTAGGCAGAAGACTCCGATCCCAAAACTTTACTTAAAAGGGTTTCACTTAATCCAATGTGACAAGTTATGGTTTGGAAACTTCAAAGGAAGAGAGGGTTTCTCCTAAGGGTTCTAGAAGGAACAAAACCTAAGGGAATCACACACAAGATGTGAGTTAAGAACTCGACTCTATCTTCGTCTAAGAAGACTCTTCACTTTGTCCTAATGCAACCTAACCACGGTTTAATGATTCTTAGTCTTACGGGGCTTTACCACCAAGATCAAGAGAAAGTAGGAAGGTTCTAAAAGGTCTAAATGAATCTTATCTTAGACGAAAAGAAGCCTAGGACGGAAACGACACTTCGCTCTGATACCAACTGTAACGGCCCGCTCCCGGATACCGAACTCTTATCCGGAAGAGAAACGTTCGGCGCGTATAGCATTATATAAATCTAACATATACGCAAGCCTCTATGTCGTCGTATCAAATAAAAGCAAACGGAAGCTAAAAGACTCGGGTAAAAACAAAAATGCTAAGAATAGATACAACCATGAACCATACTAAAGATGGATAGTTAATTACAATGACTAAACAAAACCAAACACTTACACAGTACGAGATCTTAAAAGGACAGCAAGTCTAGTACAACCTTTACGAGGAAAAATAATCTAAAAGCATCTTCAAGGCATCAACGTCATCAAGTCATCGACTACTCTTGGTCAACTTGTTTGTCTTCTCACCCCACAATGCATACATAAGAAAATGCAAAGGAGGTAAATACAAAATACTTAGTAAAAGTGAGAAGCTAATGAATAACTAAGCTATACAACAAAAGGTTATTATTGTGATTATTATTAAATTATCTTTATGAGACTGACTCAATCTAGGGTTCACTTCATGTCCATCAACATCTCATGACTATACGTTTCTAGCTTAGCTTATCTTGGTTACGTTAGCATTCAAGGGCACTACGCGAGATGTTTCCACCACGAGATGGTGCCAACCGACAGTGACTTGCACTGTTGGTCCCGGTTATCCCCGGTATGCATAGACATCCGGTGAAGTCCTCCTGCCATTTGGCCGCTAGTCGGTCGCATAGTTGTCCACCTAGCCGAACGAGTCACATAGCCGATATTGACATGTGCCTAACCAAAAGTGACATGACGTTTAAGCTTATTACTATGCAAGTATGTACTTATTATTTGTTATTAACTAGCCACCTAAGTGTTTTCAAAGATAAAGCTCACCTTAACAACTCTACTCCCTCACTTAGACAGCTAGACACCACAACCTATCAAGTACACAAACATTGAAGAACTCTAATTCATCAAAGCACAAGCCCTTTCATGCTATTCCGACGGTCCCGAACATCAACTCCCTTGAAGAGTACATTCGGTGCCGGAACTAAACGCATCAGAAGCTCAATCGAGGCTTGTTCATTTTCATATAGTGTTATTAGATGAAGAATTAACATCTAAAACTCATCTCGTGGCTTAAAACAAGCTAAACATCACATAACATCCAACACTTTAACTACAACATAAAACGTGATTCCTGCTACAACTAACACTCAACCTAAACATTGCAAAACCATAACTATTCGTTAGGAAGAGCTTCTTATCTTAAATTCCAGCAAAAACAATCCAAAAGCTTCAAGATACTGTTGATCATCTAAGCCTTCAACTTGGAACCTAATTGATCAACAGGTAACCCTAAAAACCCTATCTTTCTTGAAAATCCCGAAATGAAAAAGTGCTTGAAACAGAAAATTACCTGGATTATTTCCTATAAAATATTTTTAGAACGATCTACGCTCCAAGACGATCGTTTTGACTACTGATGGTTGCAAAACATAGCTACGGATTGAAAGATATGAATTTTTGAAGAATCGAACTCGACGACTACCAAAAAGTAAGTCTAAACTGAAAACTTATGAATTAGGGAGATTTTGTTTTCCAAAGTTGCGTTACGTTGCGGTGATCGCTTCTCTCCACTACAGCATCTTGAAACGATGAACGGATTGACCACACGGTTGACAATGTCAAATAGTAATGTCACATAATATAATAATGTCAAATGGTAGTGTCAAATAATATCGCAATGTCAAATAGTAGTATCTAATAATAATGCCGCATATTATAATAATATCAAATGGTATATATATATATATATATATATATATATATATATATATATATATATATATATATATTCTAACGTGGGCATTGATGACAACTTCCCACTATTTTTTTTTTCTAACATAACTTTCCACTAATTGTGATATAGTACATGGTCCTTTTAAAAAAGAATTAGTTAAGGGGCATTTTCGTAAAAGAATTGTTAGTGTCTTTTTTGATATTTTTGACAATTTTTTTATCATTTTCGATAAGTCTCCATAAATTTAAATGTTACATAAAAGCACGTTAGTGCTCAAACAAAAGCCTCCCATTGGTCGGAACATCAGGAGCTCTCGAAAGTTCTCTCTTCTTCCTCCCTCCGTCCTGACTTCCGCCTAAGCTCTATTGATCCTTTCCGGCGCCGGCAGCGCTAGGCTGTCGGCGTCCGGCAACTGTATCTAGTTTTTTTTTTTTACTTCTTCTCTTCTTTTGTTCCCTCTCTGTGCTTCCCCCGCCTTCACCTCCCAATTTCTGGTAGCAGGCTTTGGTCTCCGCTTCCAAGCTCTTTCGTAGCTTGCATCAAGTTCGATGGTGAAGATCGATGGTCGGGCTGTTGGTAGTTGGCGGTGTTGGGCGGTTTTTTGCGGATCTGTGGCTTTCTCTGCCCAGATCTGGTGTTGGCGGTGATGGATCCTGGTGGAGGTCCGGCGGCGATCCGGTGGCAGTCGTCTCTTGTTGCGGTCTTCGTTGGCGGTTCACTGTCCCTCCCCTCTGCTGGTTCTTCGCTACTGTTGACTGAGACGGGCGGTATAACTGTTTCCCCATCTGGATGATGCTTCTCATCGTTGTGTGGCTTACATAACACCGTTAAGGCTTTGGGCTCTTAATTGGCGGTTGTGGTAGTCGTTGTTTTTGGCGGAGGCACTAGTCATCTCTTACGGGCTTTGCTCTCCGCCCGGGGGGCGGCGGCCGATGGCGGTGGGAGTTTATCTCGGTCCTTGGTTTCAGTTTGCTGCTTTGTTTTGCTCTCTGTCGGCGCTGCTAGCACGTTGTTAATATTGTTTTAGTTTGTTGTTTTAGCTCTTTGTTTGTGTTAGAGTTTTGTAATTTTGTTGTGTAGTTTGTTTTTGTTGTCAATTGATAGATGGACCCGGGGAATCCGTGTCTGTTGGCCAGCTTATCGGAATTTTTTCCGGAAATCTTTTCTCTTTTGGCTTAGCACTCTCTGGCTTTTCTATCTATTTGTTGACGTTGTTGTTATTGCTTTTTGTTGTTGTTCCGGCCTGGTGCCGGGTTTCAGTACCGGGTTAGTCCGGTAGTTGTAAGTCCGGTAGTTGGTGCCGGTTTCTGTTTAGTCCCGGGTTTTTCCCAGAGTTAGTAATAAAAGCTTTCGTCCTTTGGGTAAAAAAAACATAAAAGCACGTTAAGAAAAAGGAAAAAAAAGGAAAAGCAAAATGAGAAAAGGAGAACAGAGTACGCACAGCTTCCCCTCAGCTCAGCGAAGAAGCCTAAATTAGGGCTGCAATGGATGGAAATGACTGAGCAGATTCTTCTTTTCTTTATCCTTCATCAATGGATTCTACGGTTATTTCTTCTCACTCATTCGGTAATATATTTCTATTACTTTAGGCTTGATTTTCATTTGCAAGAGCTTGATTCAGTCGCCCTTTCTTCCGCTGTATTGGTGCTTGATAATCACTAGTTTAATTCCTTCAAATTAGCTGAATCATATAGGATTTGCCTGTAGTTAATTAACTTATGGAGGGTAAAAATTCCAGATTAAACAACAACACTAATTTGGTTATTGATAGGATCAGCGATCTACCGGACTATATATTGGGTCATATTCTGTCTTTTCTACCCACAAATAATGCTGTAGCAACCTCCATTCTTTCAAAAAGATGGAAATTTGCATGGGTGACAGTCCATAGTCTTGATTTCTATAACTTTGTGGAAGAGAAAGAAGAAGATAACCGCAACAAAGAGAAAGAAGAAGAAATTGTGGAATTTGTCCGATTTGTTAACAGAGTTTTGCTTCTAAATGATGGTGGATCGCTAATTAAGTTCAGTTTGACCTGCTGTCCTTTGTCTATTTCGCCCCATATCATTTCATGGATCAACACTGCGATTACAAGAAATGTGCATGAGCTCAATCTGTGTGTTGGAGATATTGATCTGCCTACAAGTCTTTTCAGTTGTGATTCACTACGATCTTTGGATTTGGATGGCTTCATTTCTATTTATGACACTACTACAGTTTGCCTTCCGAAGCTTGAAAGTTTAAAATTTGATCGTGTTTTTTTCAAGTCTGAAGATGCTTGTGAAAAACTTATAAGCGGGTGCCCAATACTACAATATCTGAACCTACATATCTTACAAATTGACGCTGATGATGATTTTACGTGTATAATATCTTCAGCTTCTTTGAGACGTCTTGAGATATTTTTTGAGTTTACAAGCAAACTGAAGCTAAAGGCTTCCTCACTTAAATACCTTCAGCTACGTGGTTATATATCTGAGATTTTTGTGGAAAAAAGTCTAAGCTCTTTGGTTCAAACTGACTTCGAGATTACGTTCGATAAACATCATTTCCCTAAGAATTCAATCGTTGAAGCCGTTCGGGCATTTGATTGTGCGAAATTTCTAACTTTGTCAACCCAGGTTATGCAGGTAAGCTACTCTGTACTTCAGAAGTGTTAATTTGTTATATCAATATTATACACCTATTCTTATGTTTGTGAATTTTGTTGCCTACTATGGATAAATGAAGCAACATGGAACTTGTTGAAGTATTTTTTTTAACCTGGCATCATTCAAATTGTAAAGATAACATTATATTGTGGAAATACACGTTCATTAACATTTGATATTCTCAGGCACTTAGCAGTCCTACAATCAGTTTGTCGACCGAGTTTAAGAGATTGGTAAAATTGGTGGCCAGAACTTTTAGTTGCTGTATCCAAGATTTCATTCAAAACTCAGAAAATTTAGAAGATCTTATAATTAAGGTTAGCTAAAGACATTTGGAAAGTGTGAATGTGTGTATCAGAGAGAGTACAATTTTTGTGCATCAAACATTGACAAGTAGTATAATTGTAGATGTGTTTATTGTTGTGCCAGAATTCAATTTGGCCGGGTACAAGCGATCTACATGATCACTCTAGATGGACAGCTCCTGTAGAAGTTCCGAGATGCTTGTCAAACAGCTTGAAAAGGGTTCGACTTGATGGTTATAAAGGTTTGGAAGATGAGCGCGAAATGATACGTTATATGTTAACATATGGAAATGTTCTTGAAGTTATGCAGATATCTTGCATCTGTAAGGAGGATGGAGAAAAGTTAGAGTTGCTTCAAGAGATATGTGAATTCCCAAGAAAGTCTCCGGCTTGTAAAGTCCAATTCCGCGTGTGGCCAACAAAGAGAGAGTTCAAGCTGCTGCACTAATTCCCCACACGGCCAGTGATATGGTAAACATTTCCAAACAATTCCTTTGCGTTTAGCTAATATTGTAAATGTATTTCCAAGAGTGAGAGAGTAACTTGTCTGTTCTAGACTTATTTTGGTTGTGAGCTTCAACAACTTAAAAAATACTACTCTCAAGTTGAAGTATTTTGGAATCATTTGAAATCTATGTTATTTATTTGAATCTGTTTCTTATAGCATACTTTTACGGACCCTTTTTTCAATCTATTTATTTCAGAAACGAAACTAGATATGTTATACTCAGAATTAAAAAGAGTACGTCGGACGGTACGTTTTTCCTCTTGCATTGAGGGATCCATGTCAGCTTCCAAACATTATTTGTTCGAAAGCTTTTTTTCTTATGATCTGATGCATGTTGCATGTTATGTTCGATTCATAGCCCTCCCTATAAGTAAATTATGTGACATTCAAACACTCCCTGACAAGTAAAATGATGCTTTGACTTAGCTTGGTTTTTTGGTCTATCATATTTATGTAGCAGCAAGATGCAGGGTTGTCTGTTGCACATATAAAATTGGTTAATTAAGGCAATGTAACTGATATGGTAATAAACATGTGTAATAATGCTTTGACTCAGCTGCTCTGTTAGACTATTTGGTTGTCATAATTATGTAGCAGTATATCATGTTATTTCCATTTTCCAAACATTTGCCTTCAAATTACAATGGTAGTAGAAACTGAAGAAAGTGTATGAAAATATATTTTAAGATTTACCTTTTAATTTGAAATTTCCTTAGAAATGAAAATCTGAATGAACACATCCTTGTTATTACTAATTACATCGATGTCTAATGCCTTGACAAATTATACATTACTAGTTGGTTAGGCCGTCTGATGCACAGCCTGCGCTTTGTGTTACTTGATCTGTTCTTTTATATTGTTTAAACGGCGCCTTTTTTAAGCCTCGCAGAATTGCAATTTAGGCATAGCAACGTCATTTTAGTTTTTGCACATGTTCTGAACAATGTTGATCCTCTCCGTCAACCATTCTTTAAGCTGCAAACAAATGACCTTTTGGATGATAGATGTCATTTTGGGGCATTAAAAGTACTAAGAGCAGAGTTCTCTTTAGAACTCAAGGTCACAGAGGTACGAGCCTATAGAAATGGGAAGTTATTGTGTGGTGAGAGAATTTAAGTGTGAAGTGACGGGTGAAACGATCAAAACCACACAGTTTAAATACAGAATAAAACTATGTGGTGTGAGGGCTGCCACACGGTGTCTTCGCACCGTGTGAAGACACACCACACAATAATTTCCCATAGAACATATCTTGATCAAGTATGGTCGTCAGAATTATGTATGAAGGAGTATTGCTACTCAGCAATCCCGTACATTAAAGGTTTTTTTTTTTTTTTTTTTTTTTTTTTTTTGTGCGCTCTCTCTCTCTCATAGGGTTTGTTTTGGAATTACCGGAAACAATAGTTGTAGAATCGAATTGTGGCTGCTGGAACAAGAAGTGCTTTTTGGATTGTTAATTAAAGTACATGCCACATTTACTTTATTATATTTACTAGCAAAATGCACGTGCGTTGCACGTATTGGTGTTGATTAAATTGATATATTTATATGAAATTTGACAGCATGATTTAATGTTATACATTGTTAAGTATGTATTTAACTATAATGTACAATGATAACCTTGTATAAGTTGAATGTTTCAATTGTGGAATAAACATCAATACAAAAAGAATCTAAACAACATAACTTTATGAACACGCATATTATTACAACATAATATAAACAAGCTAAATCATAAAAGAATGGATACTCAAAAAATCTCTAGAACGGAGAAATCTTTGGACATGTATGAAGCTGGATTCAAAGGCAATCGGGGACCTCGATCCCACCAATTGTTTCTTTGTAAACGATCATAAAACCTTCAGGGTGTTTATTAGCCCTCTCATCACATGACGGAAGGCGAGTACTGAATATTTTCAGGTCGATATCATAAGTCCGGTAAATCTCCTCTATGGCAGCGTCGACGGTAAGGGAGGATCGAATATCCTCCACACCAGGAAGTAATACCACAACCTTAGATGATTATGTACTTTTCTTTTGAGCGGGTTGATGACTTTCAGATGGGACCCAAAATTTCTGGAATTGAGGTACCTTAATCTTCAATAGAGGCCATTTAGATTTCGGGCAGGATTTCGGTTTTAGAAAAAGAAGTGAATGACTTTGTTGATAATGTGCATACTCTGGAAAACAAAAGGACTTTGATTATAAGAGAAAAACGAAGAAAGATTCAGATCGAAGGAGTTTTATTTCTTAATGGTGAAGTCAAAGAGGCATCTTGAGTACAATATTTAATGATTAGTACGTATGCCAAGGTGCAAGTGAATCAGGATCTCAAAATTTGATAATGAAGATTTGAATTTCAAAAGATAGCTGGAAAACACATTCATGTCAGAGACTTTTGTGCTCCCGCCTCTTAAGAAGTACCACATCATCTCAAATAAGACCTAACCTATGACATCCGTTCTAGCTCAAGTCTGTGGGGATTATGACGGTGGTTATGACCCCGCCCTATGACCTCCGTTCTAGCTCAGGTCTGTGGGGATATTGACGGTGGGTGTGACCCGGCGTCATACACATGGCACCTAATGAGCTACATAAGATCATTTTACCATATGGGCCACAGATGTCCAACCCAATTTAAGGCCACATACTTTAGATAACTTTGATGAAGATGTCTCAGTCCATTAACTTTGATGAAGATGTGTCTAGCTCTGCGCATATCATCACCGGTGACTTCAGGTTTCTTAGAAGACCGGCCAGGTCATTTGGTAGACTATAACTGCCACAATAATGCCTCCATAGTTCCCACTCTACTATGGCATGAACTATACACCGTCCCATGATTTCAGTCATGTCCTCAATCATGTGCTTCTTGGTATCTTCTCTGGAAAGTGGATCACATAAAAATGGTTCACTCACAAATTCAGAACTTTATTAATAGTTTGATCCGAAATCCTTTAGGTACGTAGGCATTCAATCACATTGACTCAACTATAATTCATCACAATATCCACAAGTCAAGTAATTGGATTAGCTTACAAAGCCTAATTACCCGCCTAATGATCTAATTTCATCATTGACAATTTCAGACATCGTCGATACTATTATGGATTTCAAGATAAACATAAAAGTGTAAGAAGTTGAATATATAAACTAAAACAATATCAATTCATAGAAATACAATTCCACTTTAAAACTCAATTCTTAGTGATTCAATTGTCGATACTGTGTTCTTTCATTCTCCATGTGTCCTCCATTTACATAGCATAAATTGGGTAATTAATTTGTGTGCTTTTATTGTTCATTAAGAAGGGTCGTTCTTTTTAATAAGAACTCATAAGAGTAAGTATGATTTTTTTAAATAGTAAGTATGAATTATTTAATGAAAAGTTAAAAAAAAAAGAATTATTTAATGAAAATAATGGAATAATGATAATAAAGGAATATAATATTTACGTACCAGTTACTGTAGAATTTGTTTACACTATATTTTTTTGTACATCTGTGGATGTTATCGAGTTGATCTTTGGGTTTGATCAACACCTTAGTTGTTGATATTGAAGTTCCCCTTGAAAGTGCAACATATAGTTGTCCATGAGAGAACACCGGTCGAAGCAATTAAACTCCTACAGGTTTTGTTTGTCCTTATGTTTTATTAATCATCATTGCAAAGCAAATACATATAGGATATTACTTTTTTTGTAAAATGAGGCGGGTAACCTTCGTTTTCCACTGGTGAGAATGGAATACGTGGGATTAAAACCTGCTTTCTATATGTCACCCAATTGTGATTTTAGCATAAATCATGTTTCCTTTTAACCATTTACATATCATCTTGGTACCATTGCATAATCCTTCTGCTAAATCTAAGTTCCTTAATAACATTATCGGTGAATACTTTTTCAACACAAATTTGTGAGGAGGCAATTCATTTGGTGTCAAAGTGTTGAGAAATTCTTCTTGATAATAATCATTAGTATCATCAATAGCCTTATCAAAGATGTTGAAACAATATCCATCCCCGAGAAAGGTTGATATCAATTTTTCATTCAACTGATTAACATGTTCATTAGTCGTGGCCAGTATTGCTCTGCTTGTAATGTATTCTGTTGAGAATGTGTTCTCCTGTATAGATGGAAAGATAGAACATATTAAATGATTTTCAGGAACCTCATCATCGTTTTCATCATATTCAATAATCATTTTTTTTTTGATTAAAGATAGAACATATTAAATGATTTTCGGGAACCTCATCATCGTTTTCATCATATTCAATAATCATTTCTTTTGATAACCCTATGTCTCATGTGTTTGTTGGTTTTTTTTCCACAACCCACCCTTAATAAATATTGATTGAAATGTAGATCTCCCCTTGCTCTCATATTTTTAGAACGATATAATTTTTCTATCATTGGCCTCAAATATGACTTCACTAAGTTTGCCTTTATTGTTTGTAGTGTCGTTCATTTGGAACATAAGCACTTGTCTAAAACAACCTCCAAATAAAACAACCTCTCTTCTAAATACATTAGAATTTTTCATGATGTCCTTTAAGCTTTTGTCAAGTGTCTCAATTGCCTATATATTTGCCATGGGTGCTTCATCCCATATGATTAGACTTGCTTTTTGTAGTAATTTTGTATTTCCATTGTGCATCGAAATATTGCACATACTTGTTTCATGCGCACTAATTGAAATTTTAAAATGTGAATGAGCAGTTCGGCCTCTGAGCAAAATTTCAATTGCAACTCCTGATGTGGCTGTTTTCATAGCTATCTATTGTCTCATTCTTACATTTTCTAGCAGAGCCTTAATTAAATATGTTTTCTTTGTGCCACCAGGCCAATTAATTAAGAACTTAGCATTGTGGCCATTATAAACCTTACAGAGAAACTTTTGGATTATACTTTGATTTTGAGGATTAAGCATTTCTTCTAAAATGTAATATTCTTGGGAATCTCTGTAGACAATTCTTCACGAATCACTCTTAGTATATTTTGTACAATGTTGTTGCGGTCTTCTTGTATAGTTGACAAGTTGTAAGATGTCAAGTCTTTACCCATGCCTTCCAAAAATAATTTATGGATTCCAAAGTTTTGGCCTTAATTGATTTAACTGATTTTGTAAGGCCTGACATGAAATCATCCGACATTAGTCCCAATATATATCCTATAGTTGTCGAATGTTTGTTGGTTGACAGTGGACTAATAGAGTTGCAAACAATCTTCTTAATGGATTATGCATTTGAATGACATTAGCTTCATTTAAACACACTGAGATGCTCCGGTCGGATTCTAATAAACATAGTTTCTCTATAGCTTATTTGAAACATGTAAAATAACATAATAGACTTTGACTCACATGAATGTTTATGCAATTGATGTGATAAAGGCAATGATGTTATTGCATTTGACATGTTTGTTTCATTACTATATTTTTTTCTTCTTATTATTCTTATTTTTTCTTTCTTTTACTCAAGTCTTTGACTGGTGTGTAAAAACACCATCAATCATTACTTGTGTCGATCGATGAGAATGTTATATGTTCTACTTTGTGTTATATAAGAACTAAAAAGGTTTGGCCATATTTACAAGAAACCTTCACCTATATACCATTGCGATTTAGAGCATGTATCAATATCAACTTTTCATTTCCGTCTAGTTTCCACGACACTTCTAATCTTTTTTTGCATCGTTCATCGTTGGTCAGTTAAGAATATTTTCTTCTTTTAACTTCTAGTCTATGCACATCGTCTTCTTTACCTTCATAGTATACCGATGAAAGCAATGATAATGAAGATGATGATAAAAAATAATAACACACTTTTCATTCTGCTTGTGTATGATGCGAATTTCATATTGTGCTTAATTATATCGTAAAACTTAAGAAAAATTTAATATACACATCACGGATATTGGCCGAAATGAGTACAATGTGTTACTTTTATTTTTGGTGGATGATGCCTCTTTCACCATATTGTTGTTATGTTTTCGGATTTTCAATATGAGAGAATTATGTACATTCTCAAAGTTAAGTTTGTATTTGTTTGGTTTAATTGCTAACGTACGATGATAAATATTTTCGGTTTTTAATTGATTTTCGTAGTAGTAATTATTTTCGATATTTAATTTATTTTTGTATTAATAATTATTTTTGGTTTTTAATAAATAATCAATAATCAATAAAGGAATTTTTAATTGATTTTAGTTTTTTGGGAAAACTTATAATCAATGATTTTGATCTTTAAAGTTTTCGGTTTTAATTAATAGTCAATAATCAATCAAGGTATGCTCAACTATTTTTCTTCTTTGAAATTTTAATTAATTGATAATGACTAATTTATTAATTAGTGAGTCAAGTTATTTAACGACAAATTTTTTTTATATTTTCAGTTACATTTTTTATTTTTAATTAATTAATTGATAGTGATCATTTAATCAATTATCAATCAAGGCTTGAAGATTTTTTTTATATTTTTTGTTTCATTTTTTTGTAATTTTAATTAAATAAAAAAAATCATTTATATTTTCGATTTTATTATATTTGTAATGTAATTTAGTTTTTTCTATTTTAAGTAATTAATGATAATTAATCAATAACCAATCAAGGATTTTGATGATTTTGATTATTTATGTTTTTACATTTTTATTTTTTTCTTTATATATTTATATTAATCAATCATCAATCAAAGATTTTCAAGATTTGTATTTTTTTTTATTTGATGTTTCTACTCAAAATTAATTGATTTTTATTTTTAAATTTTTACTTAAAACTAATTGCTAAATTTTTACTTAAAACTAATTGCCTAATTATTTAAATTAGGGAGAAACACATTTTGGGTGAAACACACTCACACTTTTAATACAGTAGAGATTATAATAAATAATCACAAAATGGATAATGATAAAATCTATATTAATCAATAGGTTATACATCACGATTAACGATATAAGAATGTGTTGTGATTCTTCAAAAAAAAAATGTGTTGTGATCATTTAGCTTGTAAAAGTAACCCTAATACCCGTCTCCGTATATAAGACTACCTTTAGTCCGTTGTCTAGTGATAGTTTGTTGTGACTATTTTGTTGCAGCACAAATTCTGTTTCAAATCACAAGAAATTTGAAAATCAGGATACTGTAGTGGTCCATATTTAATTTTAGGTAGTGTCAGATCTGACATTTTTTTTAGGTAGCACGTGCAATGTTTTGAAAGAAATTCGCACGGGCTCAGCACAAGCCATGTGCAAAATCCCACGTTCTTCCTCCTTAATTTTTTTTCCGGTTAGCTTACCCTCCATGTGCAAACATGCATAGCCACGTTTAATTTTACACGTGCCTTTGTGTTGAGCCCGTGCAAATTTGCATGGGCCCATGTAATTTTACATTGCTACCTAAAAAAAATGTGAGACATGTTTCCAATTCTTCACACCAATCCACCCCTTGAAGAAGACAACACCGACCTAATAATACCATTTCGGCCATATTTGTCATATGGCCGGGAAACAAACTAAATCACACTACATCCAAACCACAACTCGACTATTGCGAGTTCTGTGGTATCAATGTTAAGCTTCTACGTGACATTCACGTTATGATTATCTAGATACTTCAAATCTCAATTCCATTGTTATGTTTTGTTTATTCTTTAGATGGTTTTAAATATTTTATCGACTTTATAAATCATTACACTAACATAACTCAACCATTGTGAGTTATGTGGTATCAATGTTAAGCTTCTACGTGTTGGATTATTTAGCTACTTCAAATCTCAATTCCATTGTTATGTTTTGTTCATTCTTTGGATAATTTTAAATATTTTCAGGCCTTTATAAATCATTACTCTCGGTGTCTTGTGTTTATTCGTCGGATGGTTTTAAATGTTTTATGTACTTTATAAATCATTACTCTTGTTATTTAACGCACCCAAATTTATGGGTCTAGTAACGCTAAGTGAGCGTTTAAGAATCCAGTCAACTGCTTAGATCGTTATTCTCACTTAGTCTAAAATGACTAACATGAGTAGACAAAACATTTGTGTCTCACGCTTATAAAAATATAATGTTTTTTTTACATATTGTCAATGTGACGGTATGTCTTGTTACACACACTTTAAAACACATAAGTCTGAGACAGTTACCTTTTACTTGTTGGGATAGGTGTATCGTGTGTGGAGTGATTTACGGAACATATCCGTAATTTACGGAAGAAATTACGAAATATTAAAGTAGAAAATAAATATTCGAACATGAGATTATACGCATCAATTAGATCTAACAAAACAACTATTACCGTGCAGATCTAGCTCGAACAACAAACAATAAATAGTACGATGCATAAAACAAAGGACTAGAGATCAAACCGAGGCGAGTAGTTACTCTTTCCTTAAGACAAATTGCTCCGGTATGGTGCCCACGGTAGTCGCAACTGTCTCCCAAGATACAACGGCTTTACGTCTCGGATTTAGAGGCACTTCAAAATTCCGAGCTCCGGCGAACTTACATAGTGCTCCGACTTCTCTTCGACTCAATATCTAGATCTATATGACTGACTCTTTGTGGTGGAAAGACACAAGAGAAAACTGAATCAATAAACTTTCATCCATGGGGTTGTTTATATAGTGGAGAGGATGAGCCAATGCTTAAATCTGATTGGCCGGAACACGTCACAAAACTTTTCCCCTTGGAAAAGTTACTAATTTCGAAATTATGCTTAATTTTATTTAATATTTTTGAAATTAATTAAGCAATTTTCGAAAATCAATTCCACACTGTGATTGGTCGGATGACGCATCTCTGAATTCTTATTGGTCGAATGACTCAATGAATTCTGATTTGTCGAATTACACAATCACATTCCAAAATTAATTTTATGGTTAATTTCATAAAGAAATTTTGTCCAAAAAATTAATAGTAACACCCGAACCGAACCGAGTCCAGCTCGGCTCGAGCACGAGCCGAGCCGGACGGACGGCGGCGCGCGCGCGTGTGGAATTATCTAAGTCCTCCCTCCTGCACACAAGTGCCTTGCCCCTTGGGCCACATCTATAAGAGCACACACTAGCTCTTATTACTTGAGCTCCCAACACTCAAGTTTCCAATGTGGGAGAATGGGGTGAGGTCCTCCCTTCAACACCCATCTCCTACATATTTTCTACCAACTTTAGGCATTAATTTCTCATTCACCCGACATCCGAATCGAGTGATTCAAAAGCCCATCATCAACTACTCTGAATGGAGTATTTAATGATATCATTAACTCTCGATGACATACATCGGAGCCTATCCGTAAATCGCGCTAAAGTTGACTATTCAACCCTTCAGAAAGGGCTTTTTCTCCAACAATCCCCCACATGAATGAAAATTAATGCAAATGCAAATGCAGACTCTGAAGAGAAGTCAGGCGGAAAAATATTGCATCAGGAGAGGTAGCTTCTGGCCTTGAACCTGCCTTAATGAAGTACTATCGGATTTACTCGGCTAATCAGTGAACTAGGTCTTGAACTGTTTAGCCTTTAGTGTAAACCAAGACAATAGCACTCACACAATATTTCCCCTAGCACCTTTCGGTTCTCATGGTTGTGTCCGTCTCGGCCCTGGACAACACTTGGTTTCAGAAAGTGCTTTAGAGAATTCAAGCCTCAAAATTCTCACAGAAGCGGCCCCACTTCGCACTTACATAGGTGACCTCCTATCAAGGGTATTCTGCCCTACCCCACTTGAATATCAAGATATAGGAATCATTAAAAGCTAAGCTTAACCTCACACCCTCTGCGAGATAGCACTTTTATTCTCTCGGAATGGGTAAGTCTTTGGATCGTTCCTTATAGCTTAGTTGTCCCTTTTGAACCATGATCTTGGGATCTCCAGTCAACATGGTTGGGTTGCCACTACAAGGAAACATGCGTAATAGGCTTCAGTCCCATTCCGGTTGTCAAAATTGACATCTGATCTCTAGCTAAACATTTTGTAAGCGGATCCGCAAGATTCTCCTTCGATCTTATATAATCGATGGGAATCACGCCATTAGAGACCAATTATTTAATGGTATTTTGTCTACACCGTATGTGTCGAGACTTACCATTATACACACTACTCTGTGCCCTTCCTTTAGCCGACTGACTATTGCAGTGTATGCTAATAGCAGCCACTAGCTTAGGCCAACATGGAATATCCTCAGGGAAATTCCTAAGCCATTCATCTTCTTCTCCGGCCTTATCCAATGCTATGAACTCAGCTTCCATTGTGGAGCGAGCTATGCACGTTTGTCTCGTAGACTTCCAGGACACAAGACCACCACCAATCATGAATAAGCATCCACTGGTGAACTTGAATCTTTTGTATTTGATATCCAGTTGGCATCACAGTATCCCTCTAATACTGTTGGATACCTTATATATTGTAATCCTAGACTCATAGTGTACTTCATGTACCTCAAAAACCTATTTAAGGATTTCCAATGGTTATGATCTGGATTACTCATGAACCTACTCAGTTTCTTCACTGAACATTCTAAGTCTGGTCGTGTACAGTTGGTTATGTACATCCGACTTCCGATCACTTGAGAATATATCAATTGATGCACAGGTTCATCTCTGTTCTTGACTAAGTGCATACTTAGGTCAAGTGGAGTGGTCACAGGACTTTCATCAAAGACATTAAGTCTTTTTTTAAAACAGACTCATGATAATGAGTTTGTGACAACACAAGTCCACCAGATACACTAGAGATCTTAATCCCTAGTATCATATCGGCAACTCCCAGGTCCTTCCCATCGAAGTTCCTTGCCAGCATCCTTTCCGTATTCATGATACTCTCATGAGTACTTCCCATTATTAGCACACCATAGACATACTATCACAAAGGCGTGTTCTCAATGTAGGCATATATATATGTGTTGGGGAGATTTTGCATCATTAAAACAAAAGAAAATTTATAAACCTATACTACCATGCAAAACTACCTCCTAACCGGCCGAATACCGGGTAGTTGCTAGTAAAGTTGGATAAGTACGGGTATCGATCCTCGGGAAAAGGGATATTGAATCTAATCTAATTAATTCCTCTTTATTAACTATTCCTAAACCTAAACTAAAACGAGAAAAGTAAACCGGACAGAGGATTGTTAGTCCAAAGCCGGGAAAGATAGTTGCGATCAACATAAAATAAATCTAAACTACAACAATAAATCTATCTAACGAACATGATAATGGTGAAGCGATCAAACATGGAACGAACCATAATCCACCATCCCGCAACCCTTAATTTCTTCCCTAGATTATCTTATAGTGATTTAATTCAAGTTGTGGTTTCACCTATCAAACGTATGAATTCCTACTTTCGTAGATGAATTCGCCTATCAATCTCTATCTTTCGATTTACGGAGATTAACGCATCATAAAATAAACCAAGGTGCAAGATTTCTAGATCTAACAACCTAGACATTCAACCTATCAACTTTCGTTTGACATAGATCAAAACGTCTATTCTTTCCTATGGTGATCTCGCGTTTACACCGACTTTCGTCCTACGGTAAACATCAATCGCAAACATCTTTCGATATAAATTTGCAATAACAAATAATCATAGAAAAGATACGAACTTGGAATTTAAACTTACAAGATATCCGAGAGAAAGAAAGTAAAAACGCTGCGAGAAAGATATCCATGGCTGCTCCATGTTTATTCAACCTCAAAACATCATCATGGTTCAAGAAACGAAGGAAAAACAAACAAAATAAAAGACCTAATCTAACCCCGATCACCCGAGCACAAGGCTCGGGTGATCGGCCTTGAAAGCTCCCGAAAGCGGCCGTCGTCCGTGTAATTTTCGTATGAAAAATCTGATGTAATTAGGGTTGGAATCGCAGCTGCTTTTATAGACTTTTAAGTCGGTCGCTACGATAACCGTGGCCGGACGCCCGTTTGAAGATCCGGACGCCCGTCCGCTATTTTCAGCAACAGCATCCAAACTTGTAACGCTCATATCTCGGGCCTCGTTAGTCGGAATGAAGTGATTCAAAATCCTGTAGAATCCTCTCTTCAATCCCTACAAATCTTCTCTTGAGGTCGAGAGTCAAATCAGTTTATATCATATCAAGAACTGCGTCGGAAGGTCGTCACTACCCGGAATCCTGATTTTCCGACATTTATCTTGATCGATTTCTTTCCTTATATCTTTCAATCTTCCATAACTTTGATTGATCCTTTCCAAGCACGAATTTGGCTCTCTAAAATCCTCTCTTTCATCATCAATGAGTATCTACAACAATAGGAAAACATACCAAAGCGTAACGTATTTCCAAAATAACATAAAATCATCAATTAAGCACATAATTCGTTACGTTTTGCAATTAACCTATTAAAAACACCATTTGCTCAATTAATCGATTATAAGCTCGATTTCTATGAAAAACCTAAGAATATGGGGAATATTGACATAAAATATATCCTTATAAAACGTATAAAATCACCCTTAACAATATGTCCTACCCACTTGACAACATGACATTGTCAAACTTGATATGCCGTTGCTCTGGCGATTATTCGAGCCACAGTGAGACTTAACAAGTCTACACACCTTACTCTCGTAGCCTGGAACTATGAACCCATCGGGTTGTTCCAAGTACGTCTCTTCCTTCAACTCACCATAACCATCCATTTGATGGACTTCCAGGTTATAGACTCTAAAGCCTATATCGATGAGAACCCTTATATAAGTAATTCCCATAACTGGTGAGTAAAAAGTCAAGGCCTTCTTTCTGTCGATGCCCTCGGGCTACCAACAACGCCTTACAATAAATCCGTCAACCTTTAACTTCTTCTGGAAAATCCACTTGCACTCGAGTGGGTTCTATCCGTTGGGAGACCAACCAAATTCCAAGTGTGGTTATGCACGATGGATTTCACTATTTATCACCTCTTTCCAGAAATGAGCTTCTGGTATTGACATTGCCTCAGCATATGTCCTGGGTTCGTTTTCTACCATATAGGTCAGAAAATCAGGAGCAAAGGACTTGGAAGTCCTAGCCCTCTTACTAAGACGATGTTCCTTAATTTCTCGAGGACCACTCTCTTATTAAGACTCACACGTCCGCTTACTCATGCTTGCTTTTTCTTTAACACTTTCTTCGAAAGGAACATCACATTCTTAGACTCAATGATGACATGTTCATGTACATCATTGATGTCTGATTCATGCACATAACATAGGCACCAATGATTTTTGGTCCTATCACTCACTTTGGTTTAGGCACTTCGACCTTAGCCAAACACCCCCACATTTCCAAGAATATGTAGCTTGACCTTGGCCTTTCCACAACTCTTACATGGTGTCATCCTTCTTCTTTGAAGGGATATTGTTCAGAATGAATTTTTCTGAGAGGATAATACCCCCCACAAGTTCTGAGGTAAACATGAACTTATCAACATAGCATTCATCAACTCTCCATGACTGAGGTGTGTATGATGTAGTTGTTTGATGAATGATGCCGGGCCCTTAGCAAGACTCATGAAACAATACATAATATCCACCGCTACAATCACTACGGATACATCTCATCCGTTTGCTATGTTTATCAGCTTCATTCTGACAACCCTCAAGGCAACACGAGCCTTATCTTCGCTTTTCAGCATTTAAACATCACAGTATTTTTGCTATACTCAATAAAAGTAACAAAATACTTTTATCACCTCTAGTTTACACGAATCTAGAGGTTATGTATTCATTTCTACCGGTCGACCGGTGAGTTAGCCAACATGGCTTCAACACATACTAGATTCAAATTTGGTAACAACTCCATGTTAATCAATGGACAAACGGATTTGAAATTTGCAAGTCCTACTCATAGTGTCACAAGCAAGATTACTCAAGCATGTAAGCAGATCTTAAAGCCAATCTCAATGGCTATATACAGAGCATCACTTTGTGCTCAACAGACAGTTTCACTGTCATTATACTGATCAATTCGGTTTGATCATTCAACACATTGTTCGTTTGCACCACCGAACTTTTACATCCAAGAGATGAGATTAACCGGTCATTGGTTCTACGTCTGGTGCTACAACAGGCACTTGTGTCACAAAGACACAATCACATTCGGATTCACCTCAGTGTTTCCTTCGATTCTTGTTCAGCGAACAACGATCAACATAATTACTATATCCAATTAGTAAGTCATTTACACAACTTTAACAACCAAGTAAGCACCCAATTTAATGAATCTTTGTATTTACCACAGGCTCAACAAAAGGGCAGTAAGCTTGACTACATGTTTCGATCTTGGTACAAACAAAGGAATCAGCCTGTAGAGCAACTTTTATGTAACCTTTATAACACGATTATTCTAGATACATTACTATATCTCATCGACACAACTTCATACAGGAAAACATGTTAATGGATACAAAATTATAACCCTCACCTAGCATGTGAACTTTATTGTTTTAATCAATATGCCCATTATGAGCAAGCATGAAAATAACCGTATCATGTGCAAGTTGCAAATATACACACTCAATTACCAGTCATGTTGTGACCCAATAAGAGCACCCAACACACGTTAAGCAATTTAAGATCAAAGGCCCATGTATTATTGAGTAACTTTGATGACTAATTAATCCATGAACCACTCAGCTTGAACAAGGTCGGATCAAACAACGTAGTACATATCTTGTGTGAGATGTATCAAATGTAAACAGAGTTTGGTTATATTTCCGTACAGTTGCCTTCCAAACATTTAAAGATCACATACCGTATCAAAATATATGATTCAAGCAATCTACAAAAATTAATTCTATTAATTA
Organism: Gentiana straminea; assembly: GCA_036785695.1. Lineage (NCBI taxonomy): Eukaryota > Viridiplantae > Streptophyta > Magnoliopsida > Gentianales > Gentianaceae > Gentiana > Gentiana straminea. The sequence continues at coordinate 3,957,865 of JAVUPR010000042.1, forward strand.
TTAGTGGCAGATTCTTCCTTCGTTTTATTTCTTCATACTACGAATTAAATTCGAAACCGAACCGGCAGCCCAAATTTTAGCAAAATCAGACTAAATAATTGAAAGGGATCGTCAAACCGGTTCCAAAGCAAATAAAATCAACCATTGTTTATTAGAACCAAATCTCAAAAAATAAGCACATGAAGGAAAATAATAAAAGAATTTCCTAATAGTGCACCCCCAATTACATGCCTGCGTGCAAGGCCAACATATAAATAGTAATAGAGATTCAGCAATAGAAACGGTTGTTGTGTTACGCAATTGATGCATCCCTTTTTTTTTTTTTTTTTTTTTTTTCCTTTGAACGTAAGGTATTCCACATATTTACCAACGAAGGAAAATTAAATTGGTAGATACAGATCAAGAGACTGACACCAGTTCGTATCACACGGTACATCAAAATTAATTTATCTTAAGCTTGTTGGGATAGGTGTATCGTGTGTGGAGTGATTTACGGAACATATCCGTAATTTACGGAAGAAATTACGAAATATTAAAGTAGAAAATAAATATTCGAACATGAGATTATACGCATCAATTAGATCTAACAAAACAACTATTACCGTGCGATCTAGCTCGAACAACAAACAATAAATAGTACGATGCATAAAACAAAGGATGTAGAGATCAAACCGAGGCGAGTAGTTCTCTTTCCTTAATACAAATTGCTCCGGTATGGTGCCCACGGTAGTCGCAACTGTCTTCCAAGATACAACGGCTTTACGTCTCGGATTTAGAGGCACTTCAAAAATCCGAGCTCCGGCGAACTTACATAGTGCTCCGACTTCTCTTCGACTCAATATCTAGATCTATATGACTGACTCTTTGTGGTGGAAAGACACAAGAGAAAAATGAATCAATAAACTTTCATCCATGGGGTTGTTTATATAGTGGAGAGGAGGAGCCAACGTCTTAAATCGATTGGCCGGAACACGTCACAAAACTTTTCCCCTTGGAAAAGTTACTAATTTCTAAATTATGCTTAATTTTATTTAATATTTTTGAAATTAATTAAGCAATTTTCGAAAATCAATTCCACACCTGTGATTGGTCGGATGACGCATCTACGAATTCTTATTGGTCGAATGACTCAATGAACGAATTGACATTCCAAAATTAATTTCATGGTTAATTTCAAAAAATTAATAGTAACACCCGAACGAACCGAGTCCAAAAGCTCAAGCACGAGCCGAGCCGGACAATCACATTCCAAAATTAATTTCATGGTTAATTTCATAAAGAAATTTTGTCCAAAAAATTAATAGTAACACCCGAACCGAACCGAGTCCAGCTCGGCTCAAGCACGAGCCGAGCCGGACAGACGGCGGCGCGTGCATGTGTGAAATTATCTAAGTCCTCCCTCCCGCACAAAAGTGCGCCTCGCCCCTTGGGCCACATCTATAAGAAAGCACACACTAGCTCTTATTACTTGAGCTCCCAACACTCAAGTTTCCAATGTGGGAGAATGGGGTGAGGTCCTCCTTCAACACCCATCTCCTACATATTTTCTATCAACTTTGGCATTAATTTCTCATTCACCCGACATCCGAATCGAGTGATTCAAAGCCCATCATCATCAACTACTCGAATGGAGTATTTAATGATATCATTAACTCTCGATGACATATATCGGAGCCTATCCGTAAATCGCGCTAAAGTTGACTATTCAACCCTTCAGAAAGGGCTTTTTCTCCAACATTACTTTACGACGATCGTTGAATCTCCATCTTTATTCCAACATCAATTGTTAGTAACTTCACATCAAACATAAAAATACGATTGGAATTTTATGGAACCACACAAAAATTTGTACAGTAACTAATTTTCATATGACTGATTGTACATAGATGACTTTCTTAAATTCAATTTTATACTACTCTCTTAAAATGTCCATTAAAAAAAAATTGACCGTAAAAAGAGTAATGGCTTGTGCTCGACTGCAACACAGGAGTCTTTTGCAAGAAGAAGAAAAAGCAGAGATCTTTTCTATTTTTTCATTTATGAAGTTGGTACCAATGAGACGGGCTCAAAGAGAAGACCAATCATGGTTCAATTTCTGAGCAAAAAGTAAGCGTTTTGAACCCCAATTTCATCTCTGTAAACCCAACCCTAGTCTTGATTTTTCTCGGACATTTTTGTAATTCTTGATTTAGGATCCAAAATTTGTCGGGTTGATTACCTAGACACAGTGGCCAGCTCGTTGAATTCTTGGAAGAATTTTGAGTAAGGATGATTATCTATCAAAATGCCTATCTTCATGCTTTCATGTTCTTCCATATGTGTTTTTTCAGAAATTTTTCTTGGTATTTTCACTGTGCATATATTTTGGAAAAATATGCGAGAAAATTGCAGTTATGATCTGGAAAAAAATAAGCTTAGGATCATAGAATCGTTTCTAAAATAATATTTTAGCACACATTTCAAGTATGTTCACCTATGGTATTGCAGGGCTCTTGGATTATACAAGCCTCCCTGTGGGCTTTGAAAGTGTGATAGAAGTAGTTAAGTGGTAGATAACAATGGCGGAAAGTGAATCCATAGTAAACCTCCATGATTCTTCCAAGAGACCAAAATACGACTGTGATTTGGTTGATAGGATCAGCCTTCTACCAGACTCCATTCTGAGTCTTGTTTTGTCTTTTCTTCCCACCAAGAATGCTGTAGCCACCTCAATTCTTTCAAAAAGATGGAAATTCACCTGGGTGACGGTCCTTAATCTTGATTTCGAATGTAATGAACATAATGAAGGTGAACGTATGAAATTTGTTGGATTTGTTAACCGAGTTTTGCTTCTACATGATGTTGGATTGCTAAATAAGTTTAGTTTGCAGTGTGATTTTGGTTGTATTTCATCACATGTCAGTTCATGGATCAACACTGCAATTACAAAAAATGTCCAGGAGCTTTCTTTGTTTCTTGTGACTGGTGGTGGACAATTTGAAATGCCTATAAGTGTTTTCATCTGTAGCTCACTACGGTCTTTGTACTTGGGTGGCGACATTTATGTTTTTGCACCAATTGCGGTTTTCCTTCCAAGACTTGAAACTCTAGTACTTGATGGAGTGGATTTCCAGTCCGAGGAAGCTTTTGAAAAAATTATAAGCGGATGCCCAATACTGAACTATTTACACCTACAAATGCACCATAACGATGGTTTTTTGTGTATAATATCTTCAACTTCCTTGAGATGTCTAAAGATATTGTTCGATGACATATGCGGCCTTAAGTTAAACGCTTCCTCGCTTGAGTACCTCATGGTAAGTGGTTGGATTTCTGAGATTTTTGTGCAAAACTATCTAAGCTCTCTGGTTGAAGTAGACTTTAGAATCATTTATGAAGAACACTCCGACAATTCAGTTGTTGAAGCACTTCGAGCTTTTGATTGTGCAAAATCTTTAACTTTATCAAGGGATGTTTTGGAGGTAAGATACTCTTTTGCTTTGAGAGCATTGATGAGTTGTACATAAATATTAGACTTCCACTCTTGTGTATGTGAATGTTGTTGGTCTGCACTAAATAACTCATATGTTGTTCCTTGATTTTTTTCCTTCTTGTGATATCATTCAAAATCTAAAGATAACAATATGTTGTGGAAATACGTGATCACTAACATTTGAATTATCAGGCTGTTACCGATGCCACAATCAGCTTGTCGACTGAATTTAAGAGATTGGTGGAATTGGAGATAGAAACTTCCAGATCATTACCGGATTTCATTCTATATACGGACAATTTAGAAATTCTTACAATTAATCAGGTTCGATAAAGGCATAGAAAATGTGAGTTGTGTATCAGAAATGGATAGAGTACTTTTTGTTAATTGACCTTTGTTATTCTGGATGTGTTTTGTTTGATGGTAGCGTGGAAGCTATGAGTCAGAAAAGTGGAATTCTCCTGTAGAAGTTTCAAGATGCTTATCAAGAAGCTTGACAACGGTTATGGTTGATGGTTATCTTGGTTATGAAGGTGCATGTGAAATGATACGTTACATTTTAAAGCATGGAAGCGCTCTTGAAATTATACAGATATACTGTCATGGATCAGTGAATGACAGCACTATGTTGAAATTGGTGAAAGAGATATGTGAATTCCCAAGAAAGTCCCCGGTTTGTGAAGTCAAATTCTTTTAGCAAACGTAACTGGGCAAGGTCAAGGTGTTGTAAAAACCCATAGCAATAGCTAGTATTGTAGATGTTTTTCCCAAGGATGAAAATAGCTTGTCTATGTGGTAGTGTTTGTTCGGCTTGTGAAGCATTTCAGTCAGATTTCAAATTGTACACTTTTCTCGTAGCATTATGTTTTTGATGTACTTAGGCATGTTTCTAATTCGTTTAATAACATGTTTTTTCTTTTGAGTGTGTGGATCTCTTCATTAAAGACACCGACAATAGAATTTCTTGATTTTTGTGTTTATAGTGACCTGTTTTTTTCTTTCTAGGAACTTGTTTTTACCTACTTGTTTCATAACATGTCCTTGATGTTGGAGCCGCTAATTTATCTTTTGGTAGCCTAGTGGACTATCTATGTATAATCGGGTGGACTGTATTAAGATAAGTGACTGTACTAGACTTGATTATATAGGTTTTTTATGTATCAAAAATAACAACTGGATGATCTTAAGCCCTTAAGCCTCTACTTGGCTACGTCCTTGCTTGTACTCATTCGTCTCTCAAAGTATAAATTATTGCAGGAGTTTTCATGCTAATTAAGAAAATGAATTTATGTCATAAATTATACGAAGCAGTGACCAAAATATCATTTGACGGTGCTATAGTTATAAAGTAAAGATAATGTGTTCCAATGATTAAAAAAAATTAAGAGTATTTCATAATTCATTTTTGAGAAGCACAAGAATCTTTTTCGAGTGTGCTCGAAAGCTAACAAATCGAATATAAAAATGATTGATATTGACTGGTATAGCACTTTATCGACTTGAGCTTATTCGATTTCAAAAGGTATCGAATTGAACTATTAAGCAGAAAATTAAATCAAACTCGAACCGTTCACGACATCTTAGCTCATTTACATCTCCATATTAGCAATGCCAACTGTACTACATCCAAATTACACGAGTCATTTGCCGGTAAAGTCTCCCGCCAGTAAATTGGCTAAATGGCCTTCACCTACCATAAAAAATAAAAAAAAAATAAAAATATTTTTTAGTAAAAGCTGCTCCTCTACATAAGAATTAGGGCGCGGCTGAAAATCGGAGCTGCCATGGATGGGAATGCAACAGAGCAAAGTCTGTTTCCACAGCTTATACGGTGATATTACAGTTAAATTCTGGTTAATCTATATCTACTTCTCCTTGATTTTTGTTTTCAAAAGCTCATTTCACTTCTTTTCTGCAAAAAAAAATTCTCCGAATTACTTTACCAATCCCCTGCCCCAGCTGACTGCGATAAGATCAATCGGTAGCTAACAATGAAGCGGAAAGAATCCAGAATAGATGTACATAATTCTTCCAAAAGACAAAAGAACGACACTTGCGATTTGGATGATAGGATCAGCGCTTTGCCGGACTCGATTCTTGGTGTTATTTTGTCTTCTCTTCCAACAAAGAATGTTGTATCTACAGCCTTTCTTTCAAAAAGATGGAAATTCGTGTGGTTGAGTGTCCGTAGTCTTGATTTCTACCATGAAGGTTGCTCGAAAGAACTTGCTGAAGGTGAAGATATGAAATTCGTCCAATTTGTTAACCGTGTTTTGCATCTCCATGATGTTGGACCGCTTAATAAGTTTCGTTTGGTATGCAATCCTAGGTATATTTCATCGTCCCATGTCGGTTCATGGATCAACACTGTCATTGCAAGAAATGTCCGTGAGCTTTCTCTTTGTGTTGAGACCCCTAATGGACCAATTGATATTCCTGAACTGTTTGAAATGCCTATAAGTGTTTTCGGTTGTGGCTCACTGCAGTCTTTGGAGTTAAATTGTGGCATTTCTGTTTCTGCAGCGATTGCGGTTTGTTTTCCAAGACTTGAAAGTCTAAAACTTGTTTCAGTTGTTTTCCGGTCTGAAGAAGCATTTGAGAAACTTATAAACGGATGCCCGATTCTAAATTATCTGCACCTGCATACAGAGATTGATAGTATCAAAAAATATTTTAGAGAAGATGATGATTTTACGTATAGAGTATCTTCAACTTCCTTGACACGCCTCGAGCTTTGTTTCGAGCATGATCAAGATATAAATGATGGAACTTTTTATTGTAGTCTGGAGTTAGAGGCTTCCTCACTTGAGTACCTCAAGCTAAGTGGTTTTATATTTGAGATTTTTGTGCAAAAAAATTTAAGCTTTCTGGTTGAAGCCGACTTCAGAATTGAATTGCTTATGGATGATTTCTATCAAGACGACATTTGCGATTCAATAATTGAAGTAGTTCGTGCTTTTGATTGTGCAAAAGCGCTTATTTTATCGGACGATGTTGTGCAGGTAAGCTACTCTATGCTCTACTCTATGCTTTAGGAGCATTCATGTGTTGTATAATGTATACGAATATTATACTTATACTCTGTTTGTGAATGTTGTTGTTCCCTACTTTTCTTTTGTTACTTGATATCATTTGAAATCTAAAGATAACATATTATTGTGGAAATACACGATCGATCACTAACATTTGATATTCTCAGGCCCTTAGTTGTGGCACAATAAGCTTGTCGACTGATTTTAAGAGATTGGTGAAATTGGAGACATCAATTAAATGTTGTCATTGGAGCTCATTACAAGATCTCATTCAAAGCTCACATAGCTTAGAAGTTCTTACGATTCATCAGGTTAGATAAAGACATTTGGAGTGTGTGTGTGTGTGTGTGTGTGTGGAGAAAGAGAGAGAGCAAAATTACACTTTATGTTAAACATTGACAAGTATATTTTTGGATGCGTTTTCTGTGTTGCCAGAATCCAAATATTCTAACGGATGAAAGCGATCATAATCACTCAAATTGGACAAAACCTATAGAAATTCCGAGATGCTTGTCAAACAGCTTGAAGAAGGTTGTAATTGATGATTATTATGGTTATGTAGATGAGCGTGAAATGATACGTTATATGTTAAAGCACGGAAGTGCGCTTGAAGTTGTGAAGATAACCTGTGATAGATACCGGTTCGGCGCAGAGTTTCAGCTGCTTCAAGAAATATGTAAGTTCTCAAGAAAGTCTCCAGCTTGTGAACTGGAGTTCTTCGAGTGGAATGACGCAGAGTTTCAGTTGCTTTAATGTACTAGTGATTTTTGTTATCTGGGCTGTTGATAAACAAAATACCTTCGATTTGCTTCGAGGACGTTTGATTTTGCTTGTGATCTTGATTTTAGTCTCTCGATTTGTGTCCTAGCAACTACCATAGATAGCATAGACAGTCAACAATTGTGTTATGGTGCAAATTTTCTGTGGTTTCCGGTTTTCGCCTTCCATTATTGATGGCCTAATGGCTGCTTTGTCCAAGAACATAAATATATTGGTGTGAGGTGGTAGTACATGGCTCTACTACACAATTACAGATGCTCGATTTTATGTTTTATATCTTTTTTTTTAGTTATTAGCGATTCTAATTTGTAGGTTTTTTTTTAGCAATATTCCATTAACTACAGTCCTCTGCTCTACCAACTAAGCTAAAGTCGGAGTTGTTGTTTTTTTTTTTTTTTGGGTATGTTAAAATGGTTTTGATAAGATGTCCAAATTTATCGCCATTTACACCTCTTTGTGGGTGTCAAAATAGTGAACTTCATGATACTCAATTCTAACCGGCTAGATAGATAGTCTATCTCTAATAAAATAGAATAAATTTTTGGTGGTCAATGACCATCAAATTCAATCCTGATTTGAATGGTTGAGAATTGATATACATACATACAATCACTAATGTGATGACACATGTTAAGAATAAAGGAGATCCCTACCAATACAATGTCATTTTTCAAGCATGATAAAGCACAGATTCGGACATATCGGGTCAGCCAGAACTTACACAGATTCATTCTGATCTCGATTAAATCAAGATCTATAGCGGAAGCAAGAATTGCGATCCAATTAACTATCGAACGATTAATTAAATAACTTAAAGAGAGAGTTACGAGATTACCCAACGGATTAATGCCGTAATCCTCCGGGTTGTATCTCTAAATGACGACTAGTGGACGTCCATCTTGTATTCGAATCTCTCGAATATGCACTGACGATATGGGATTTCACCCCTCCGTGGAATTATCTAGTTGGTCCAGCTGGCATGTGGAAAAATCCAAGTTTATTATTTACGAGTCGAATACGAGACGAGTCTAAATGATTCTGCAAGTGATCTCGAATACGCATGTCGGTGACGAGTCCGGGGTCCCGATTCCTAAGCCCGGCATCCGAGAGGGTTACTTGGGCAGGGGCAAGGCGTGTAAGGGTTATTTATGTCAATAGACCAAACCGCCCTAAGTCTAGGGCAGAAGAAGGACATGTGCCTATAAATACACTAATCCAGGAACTACGTAAGACTTGATTCCTGGACATTACACAGGATACGTAGGCAATCCAAGATACATTCTTGGACTCAGCCATAAAATACCAAAAACACCATCTTTACTACATTTCTAGCCATTCGATCCCTTCACAGCTCATCCTTAGATTACGCGTGGCCCTGTTAATCCGGTGGTGCATTATTTAGCATCATCATTTGGCGCTAGAAGGAGGGCCTTCTACCGGTGAATTTGTAAAGATATCGCAATGGCACCACCCGCAAGAAGACAGAAACCAACGAGCAGCAATAACTTGCAGATCGAAGAGCACGTGGATTTAGATCCAGCAGGGGTACAAATCCAAGTACCTGAGGTCCCCACTGGATCTAGGCCCGCAGTTGCGCAACCACCAAAGCCCCAACTTCCCCCGCAGTTACAAGACATGGCCGATCACTTAGCGTCGTTAGATGAAGATGCCCTGAAACGAGTCGTGGCATCTCGGTTCATAGACAAATGGATATATAACACCCTTGAGGAGCATAACCTGTTAGACCCACAGGGTCGAAAGGAGATGGAGAATACAAGTGGAAAGAAACCTGTCGATCCCCGGGAAGAGTGCGAAGACGAAGTAGTAATCAGCACAACCAACGCCAAAAAATGTCCTGGACACGAAAAGCAACAAAGGCAAGTTGAGGACAGTATTCAAAACGAGTTCAACCGCATCGTGGGAAAAGACCAGGTCACAGAGTGGCTCGAGTCGCCATTCAGCCCCGAGATAGAGGTATACACGATGCCCGAGTCCTTTAAACCACCAAAGATGGAACCTTACGATGGTACTACGGACCCAGAGGACCATCTGTATCGATATATATCACTGATGAGATTGAGAAATGCCAATGATGCCATGAAGTGTCGTGCCTTCGATACCTTGCTTACGGGTCGAGCTCGGGAGTGGTTCCATAAGCTACGACCCGGGTCGATCTCAAGTTTTTTACAGTTGGGGCAGAAATTCCGAGATGCTTTCATTGGGAATAAGAAGTTCCACCTCAGTGCTACTCACCTCATGAATATCAAGCAAGAGAAAGGAGAATCAACTATTGATTTCATGAGGCGCTTCAATCTCGAGGCCATGAAGGTGCATAATGCCAGTGATGCACTTCAGGTCAATTCATTTGTCAGAGGCCTGCGTAATATGAAACTATATGACAAGTTGTCTAAGAAGATGCCCAATGACATGGACGAATGTGTGAACATAGTCCATAAATTTTGCCAAGGTGAAGAGGCAGTGCGTTTGCACACCATTTCACTTGGCCTCAACTCGAGGAATGACGCCCGAGGCCAGACCAAGGGTCAGCCTAAGGGTCGGAATGATGAAGGAAAGTCAAATGTGTTCGATCGATTGACTGCACCGATCACGGATCGGCCCGGAAAGAAGGGAAATTTGAAAGATCGAGATTTTATCCCTCTCAACCGATCTCGAGGGGAGGTGCTGGCCATCATGATCAAGAAAAACATTGCACGAACACCGAAACCGATGTCCAAGGATCCTGAGAAAAGAAAGAATACCCACAAGTACTGTGAATATCATAAGGATGTGGGGCATGACATAGAAGAATGTTTCGATTTGAAGAGAGATATCGATGCCTGTATTCAAGAGGGTCGGTTAGATGAGGTGGTCGACAGATCAGAGAAGGACGAGCCCAAGGGTCGTCGAGAATATAAGAGAAAAAGTTATAACGGGAGGAGAGACCGATCACCACGTCGAGACAATCAGAGGCATCGGGACAGGTCATCCGACCCGAACTACAGAGATAACCGTCGGGATGATCGTCGAGGAGATTTGAATCGGGACCCTCACGGGGATAACCGCATCGGGTATGATGTCAACACGATTGTTGCTGAACACGAGTCGGATCGACCTCGATCCAGTCGACAGTCTGCAGACAGATCGAGGGAATCGAAGAAACTTAGGTTCACTACGGAGGTGGGTTATGGACCCAAAGATGATATTCCAAGCTCCCACAGTCACAGTGAAGGGTTGGTGATAGAGGCAGTGATAAGCCGAGGTCGGATCAAGAGGGTCTGTGTCGATAGTGGAAGTGCCGTCAACATCCTCTATTACCCAGTCTTCAAAGCTATGAGGTTGAAGGATGAAAACATTGTGCCGTTATCAACCCCTTTGTTTGGATTCACGGGGCAGGCCATCCACCCTGTCGGATCGATAAACTTGCTAACCACAGTTGGAGATGGAGAAAAGGGCCGGACAATGGAAATGAGTTATGTCGTAGTTAAGGCCCTCTCGGGGTACAACGCGATATTAGGTCGACCTGCCATATACGACCTGAGAGCCATCATTTCTACCTTCCATAATAGCATGAAATTTCCCACCTGGTATGGTACCCATGAAGTGAAATGAGACGTTGAGGTAGCCAGGAATTGTAGTTTGTTCACAATTAAAGGGAAAGGTGTCGGGCCGGTATTGGTCGAAGAATTAATTCCTGAAGAAGAAGAGGATAAGAGCTGGGTCGCTGTCGACCCGACAGAGGAGGTTCGTGTGTGGAAAGAGGAAGAAGGCCAAGGGGTCTAGATCGGGAAGTGGATACCACACCCCGACATGCAAGCCTTGGTCGACCTCCTGGTTGAGTATCGAGATGTGTTCGCTTGGAAGGCAGACGATATGCCAGGCTTATCAGCAGAGATAGCAGTACATCGGCTCAATGTCGACCCGAGAAAGAAGCCGATACCAAAAGATGAGAAACCTCGCCCCCGAAAGGAAAGAGGCAGTAAAGAAAGAGGTTGATAAATTGTTAGTTGCTGGAATCGTCAAGGAGGTATTCTACCCAGACTGGTTAGCCAATCCAGTTTTGGTTAAGAAGCCAGATGAGAGCTGGCGGATGTGTGTCGATTTTACGGATCTTAACAAGGCATGCCCTAAAGATTCGTATCCACTTCCTAAGATTGATCAGTTAGTCGATTCGACGTTGGGTTTCGAGGTCTTCGGGTTCCTAGATGCTTACAGGGGATATTATCAGATTTTTATGGACCCCCAAGACTCGGAGAAGACCGCTTTTATCACAGAGTTCTGCACATTCTGTTTCGTAACGATGCCATTTGGCCTAAAAAACGCAGGAGCAACTTATCAGAGGGCAATTAACAAGATATTCGAGAAGCTGATAGGTCGTAATATGGAAGTCTATGTCGATGATTTGTTGATCAAGAGCAAGTCCATGAGACAGTTTCTTGTTGATGTTAGAGAGGTTTTCGAGGTGCTCCGAGCTGCGAGCATGAAGCTCAATCCGAAAAAGTGCACTTTCGGGTTTCGGTCTGGGATGTTTCTGGGCTATATGATATTGAAAGACGGAATTCGAGCTAACCCGGACAAGATCGACGTCCTCGAGAGTATGCCCGCACCTCGTAACGTCAAGGAAGTACAGCGGCTGACAGGTCGGATGGCAGCCCTCAACCGTTTTTTGTCAATATTAGCGCAAAGAGCCCTACCCTTTTTTAAGATATTGAAGAAGGCAAGTCCGTTCCAATGGGATGACAAGTGTCAGAAAGCATTCGATGACCTGAAAGAATATTTGTCCAATTTACCAACACTGTCTTCACCTCGGGAAGGAGAGAAACTCCTGGTTTACCTAGCTATCTGTGAAGAGGCAGTAAGTGCAGTGTTAGTTCGAGAAGGAGAACAGGGGCAGGTTCTAGTGTATTTTGTGAGTAAGGCCCTACAAGGAGCTGAGATCAGGTACACACCTGCTGAAAAATTAGTATTGGGTTTGGTTCACGCGTCGAGGAAGTTGAAGCCATATTTTCAAGCACACCCTATTGCTGTAATAACTGACCAACCTCTGAAACAAATTTTAGCCAAGCCCGAGACATCGGGTCGATTGGCTAAGTGGGTCGTCGAATTAGCTAAGTACGACATCGAATTCCTACCTCGTACAGCTGTTAAAGGCCAAGCTCTGGCGGACTTCATAGCCGAGGGATTATCGATTCAGCTAGAGCAAGAGAAACAATCAACAGAGGAACAGTGGACCATCCATGTCGATGGAGCATCCAGTAAAGAAGGGGCTGGAGCTGGGTTATTGTTGGTCAGTCCGAAGGGAGAAGATTTCCCCTATGCACTTCTATTCGAGTTCAAAGCCACCAACAATGAGGCAGAGTATGAAGCCATGATTACGGGTCTGAAGCTGGCGTCTAAGTTGGGGGTCGAGAATCTCCTGGTATATAGTGACTCTCAGCTCGTAGTCAATCACATAAGAGGCGAGGATAAAGCCAAAGAGAAAGCTATGAAAAGTTATTTGAAAGTGGTCCAAGGGTTGATTTCTAAGTTTAAAACGGTTCGCATCGAACAGGTACCTCGGAGCGAAAACAAAAGGGCCGATGCGTTGTCCAAACTCGCATCGAATTTCAAATCAAAGAGGAAGGTCCTGGTCGAAATGTTAGCGGAGCGAAGCTACAATGAGGTCAATGTGCAACCAGTTATTCAGGGATCGACATGGATGGATCCGATAGCTCTATACTTGAAAGACGGGATCCTCCCGTCTGACAAGTCTCAAGCCAGAAAGATTCGATTGCAAGCCTCCAGGTATGCATTGTTTGATTACGTTCTTTATCGCAAATCTTTTGTAACCCCATGGATGCGATGTGCCTCGGAGGAAGAGGGGGCATATCTGCTCGAGGAAATACATTGGGGGGTTTGTGGCAATCATTGCGGAGCTCGAATGCTGGCGAGAAAATGTAAGCTGGCAGGTTATTTTTGGCCGTCCATGCAAAAAGATGACAATCGATTGGTGATGAGGTGCAGAGCTTGTCAAGTGCATGATATGGTGACACACCAGCAATCACAGGAAATGAATGCCATCGAGTCGGTATGGCCGTTCGATGAGTGAGGAGTTGACATAGTCGGACCTTTACCTCGAGCTCCAGGCAATTTCAAATTTGTAGTGGTGGCAGTTGATTATTTCACAAAATGGGTCAAGGCCAAAGCTCTTACCGACATCAGGGCCCAGACCATCAAAAAATTTCTATGGGAAAACATTTTATGCAGGTTTGGGATTCTAAGTATCTGATATCAGACAATGGGACCCAGTTTCTAGATGAAAGAGTGCAGAGTTGGCTGGAGGAGTATAAAATCGAGCATAGAACAACTTCAGTGGCTCGACCTCAGTCCAATGGACAGGTCGAACAGACAAATATGCAGATTAAATTTGGCTTGAAGAAACGGCTAGAAGATGAAGGTCGGGATTGGGCAGCTCAGCTACCTAGCATTCTATGGTCGTATCGAACAGCACCCAATGCGGCCACGCAGGAGACTCCCTTTGCCATGACTTATGGATGTGAAGCAGTAATACCTGCAGAGATCGGGCTAGCATCGCCTCGGGTTTTGGCCTATAACATCGAGACAAACGCCGCCGATCTACTTCAAGAGAAAGATAACATCGAAGAGAGGAGAGAGGTTGCGGCGCATCGAATGGCCAATTACAAAAGAAAGATCTCGCAATATTACAATGCAAGGGTGAAATATAAATACTTCCAAGTAGGGGATCTCGTGTTGAGGAAGAAGGAAGCAAGCATGCAAGACCCAATAGGCAAACTCGAGCCGAATTGGGAAGGTCCATACAAAATTCTGAAGGTTCATCCTAAGGGATCGTATCAGCTGGGCAGGTCGGATGGAAGTACGGTGCCTCGAACTTGGCACGCCACCAACCTCAGAAAATATTATGTTTAAACTATTTGTTCATTTTATGACATTTGCAACTTTACATTTCCAGTTATTTGTAACAAGTCGATACGACAGTTTATTTCAATGCTCTTTATCTAAGTAATTTTCTTTCCAAATTATGCTTTGCTTACAAGTTCATGTAAAAAAGAAAAGGGGAGTAGAAGAAAAAAAGAGCAAAATTCGACCTCAAGAACGATTCCTTGACACGATGAAGTTGGATTAAAATAGTGAATAAAGCCAAGTCATTGACGGTGCTTATATCACTCCCGACCTGCCAATAAGCCACGATGCGGGGCGGTCGGAAGATCCCACGATGGATATCTTATTCGACCAGTTCAGAAGCACCACGAAGTGCGACAGTCGAATAAGGAATTTTCAATTCGACCAAGTCAAAAGCCTGACGAGGCACGACAGTCGACTCGAGCTCCGACCAAATAGCCAAGTCAAGCCGCTAAGGCAGTACAATGCTAGGTCGACTCATACTCAAGTGTACCATGAGTCATGTACTCATACTACACTTCGAGGGGCTTAGGGGAATTAAGTCCAAAGGACTACACCCCATAAAACGATGTCGAAAGGGAATTAAGTCCAAGGGACTACACCCAAGACAGATAGTCAATAACACAAAAGAAATTCAATGAAAAAACATAGATTGAAAATCAAAATGCAAAATTGAAAGGTTTCAGAGATCGACTCGACAAAGATCACATTCAGATAAATAAAAATTATACAACCAGATCGAATCAGAAGGTTCAATAAAAGGTCAACAAATGTTATTACAGCCAAATCGAATTGGAAAACGATAACAAGAAAGATCATCAAGTGGCAGGCTGGTTTGAGGTAGAGGCGTTGGGGTCGACTGGATCCTCCGATTCGGGGTCCTCCTCTCCATCCCCCTCCATGGCAGGTGCCACATACTTGGCATGCAAAGAGATGCCCGCCTTAAACTCTGTGAAGTATCGACCATATCGAAGGATGGCCTCAGGATCGTATAATTGCGCCTTTTCGATGCTCGAAACTTCAAAATCAGGGAGAACCATCTTGACCTGATCCAGGGCATTCGAAAAACCTCCCTTCATAGCCTGGCTCATCAACAGCGTCAGGTCATCCTCAAGCTCAGCGGAGGCAAGAAAGTCCTTTTTAGCTGCCTCTAGACGAGTTGTAAAGCTATCGACCTCAAGCTGAAGGTCGTCTCGAACCTTGAGGGATTTCGCCAGTTCAGCCCTCGTTTCGTCAAGTTCCGACTTCACTTTATCAAGCTCGGATAAATCTTTACGCGCTGCAGACAACTCATCCTGAGCAGTGGCCAGGTCAGATTCCAGTCTGAGTCGTCGGCCATCCAACTTTTTAACTGCCGACTTCTGCTTTTCGATCTCAGAATTCAACCGGTCGATGGTCTCCCTCTGTTCCTCCAAGGCTGCTGATGGAGACTCAATTCTGGTCATAGCAACTTTAGCTGCTATCCGAGCCTGCACAGGAAAGTACCGTTAATATCTAAAATAAGCAAAAGCCCCAAAGTTAAGGGAAATGAAATAAAGACTTACAACTCGGTTGCTTTTCATGAAGAAGTCATGCAACTCGTCCGGAGACATAGCTTCCATCTCTGTAACGCTCACTCCAGGGATCGGGTCAGTGGCATTCGAGCTAGGAGGAGCGAGGTTACGAGTTTCTTTCCCGACTCCGTGCCTTACCTCGGTTGTCTTCTGACGCTTTCTCGAGGTGAGGCTCCCTTCAGCCTGCTCAGTCACCCGAGCCTCATCAGGTTGATCTCTCAATATGTCAGATGTCGACACTGGGGTAGCAGATCGAGCCGGGGTCCTTTGACCCCCAGAGACTATTGAACCGGACACAGGTTTCTTCGACCTGATACCGGCTATCTCCTGAATCTTCTTGGGATCCGTCTTTTTGGGGTCGGGCATTTTACCCACAGCCTCCAACTTTGAGAAGAATTCCACTGCATACAGAGACAGGCTGACATCAGTACTCAGTCAAAACAAAAGCGAGTATAAAATATATATATATATAGTAAATACACAAAAGTGTAGCAACTCGACCGAGTAAATAAAAGTCCTACACAAAACTCGAACGTCCTCATCAAGTTCCAGATAGGCACCCGGACCCGCCGTCTCGACATCAGCAAAAGGGTACAGAGAATGCAGGTTTCGAGTTACGACATCGGGGTTAACCCTCTCGAGAACCCTACACGCGCGGGGGACATCAGAGTCGAGCCTATCATGCATTTTTCTGGGCCTATTGTACCAGGTGTGAATATCGATATCTTCCAACCTATGTCGGATGAAGAAGAAATGAGGCTTCCACTTGCCCTGAGACGAGGTCACCCTCCTCACGAATTCCGAGACCAGAGGGCGCCTCTGGAAAGTATACCATCCCGCATCTTGCAGGCCTTGGATTGCATAGTATTGCCGGAACAGCCGGACCGTGAACTCGACTTTGGCGATCCGACACGCTAGCACGAAGCCCATGACACTCCTAATCCCATTTGGAGCGAGTTGAGTGATGCAAATCTGGTAGTGTCTGAGGACCTCTATGAGGGATGGGTCGAAGGGAAACCTTAATCCCTCTTTCAATTGTGCCTCGTATATGGCACAAAACCCGTGGGGAGGGTCACAGGCATATTGATATCGACCATGTGACACTTTGATGTTTTCGGATGAGTATGGGATGCCATATCGTAGACAGACGGCTTTGGCTTTTTCCTGGGTAAGATTGGATATACAACCGTATGGACCTGACCCTTCATCCTTGTTTGGCGCTTGGCAGCAGGTCGAGAAGACGATTCTTCTTCTCCTCCCTCTTCTTCTTCTTCGGTAACTCTCTCACCGGAAGCAAGTGGTTGCTCAGAAATCGTCCTCTCCGCCGATTCCTCTTCTATCACAACAAGTTCCTCCCTATTCTGGAGTCACTCTCACTACTAGACATGGAATTAGGGAAGGTACAAGGAATAAAAGACAAAGAAAGAATTTGAGTAAGATTAGGGCTTACTTGCGGTTAGGGAGTAGAGCAGAGGCAAAGAATGGCAAATGAGAGACTTCATTTGCTTGGTCTCCTTTTATGCTTTGTAATCTCCAAATGATTTGAAAGGGAAAGATTTGGGGGCAGTTATAGAGTTTGAAACGCGAGAATCAAGGATAAAATCCCCGTGTGAACCAATAGAGACGCTTCGTTTCCTGCACCCATTAATACTGATACAGTGTGACGTCATCCTACGACAGCCTATATCGGCTAGAAAGACAGCTGTATTCCCGCCTAAAGAAGGCAACGTGTTGAAGAGATAATTCAAATTTTCAGATCCGAGCTCAGCATACGAGATGAGCTTCTCTCCGATCTGGGGGGCTTATGACGATACGGGATTTCACCCCTCCACGTGGAATTATCTAGTTGGTCCAGCTGGCATGTGGAAAAGTCCAAGTTTATTATTTACAACGAGTCGAATACGAGACGAGTCAGTGACGTCCGCAGCAACCAGCAGATTCTGCAAGTGTCCCATCTCGAATACCCATGTCGGTGTTATACGAGTCGAGACCAGGGTCCCAGCCCCGATTCCTAAGCCCAGCATCCAGAGGGTTACTTGGGCAAGGGGCAAGGCCCAGTAAGGGTTATTTATGTCAATAGACCAAACCGCCCTAAGTCTAGGGCAGAAGAAGGACATGTGCCTATAAATACACTAATCCAGGAACTACGTAAGGCTTGATTCCCTGGACATTACACAGGATACGTAGGCAATCCAAGATACATTCTTGGACTCAGCCATAAAATACCAAAAACACCATCTTTACTACATTTCTAGCCATTCGATCCCTTCACAGCTCATCCTTAGATTACGCGTGGCCCTGTTAATCCGGTGGTGCATTATTTAGCATCATCATGCACCAAGAAAAAACTCTAGTTTTTCTTCTTCCCAACAGATAATGTCTCTCTTCTTTTATTAAAAGTGGCATAAATATTGATGTGTCTTGTATTGGAAGAAATTCTTTTTATACAGGGAAATAACAAGATGTTTCCTACACACAAGTTTATCCTTTCTTTTAAGGAAGAGAAAACATTTATCAAAAACTAATTTCTTCTTTATCCATTAATTATTTAACAAATAAATAATTAATAATTAGGAGTAAATATCTTTTTTCATAAATTAGTTACATGTTGCGCTATTTTTTCCAATTCGGACGATGGAGATTGTTTTTTATTTTTTTGTCATTTTTATTTTACATATTATTTATCGAATAAATAATAATTTGAATATTAATTAAATAGATCAACTATTTAATTTATTATCGAGATTTCAAAATACGAGAATTCACTCGCGTGTTAGGAGCCAACCCCGAGACAATGGATCTATAACAAGTAGTTTCAATAAAGTGAATAAATTATTTATCAACCAAAACATTTCTATTAGGCATATTAATTCCATAATTACGTCACCATAAACCCGAAACTAAACTCTATCGATTATAGCAATTTCTTATTCTCAATAAGTCGAGTTTATTGAGTGTCCATTCATATAAATTTATATCATATAGACTAACCCTGCATAGACTATCTATAATGGAGTAGGAAAGTTTCCGTAAACATTCTTCATTACATCTTATCCTTATTTATCATTAACTCACCAGTGATCAATTAGTTCATAACCAATACGAACTTCCGGGATCAATCAGTTTCTCGGACAACAAATAAGAGGATCGTCTTTCTACTTCCCGCGTGAAGGAATGAATTTTGTATCTGTGAAACACACGCTTAGCAACTCATTCTCAAATAAGGCAAACGTGAAAGTGATTCAGAATGTGCCACTTAGCAATCCTTAACGAACCATCAAACCCAATTTTGAAACAATCAAGAGTCTGCAATCACTTCAGGATTAAGGTTAATCCATTTTTTTTAGGGTAATCCATTTATAATCATCTTGTGATTTAATAAGAATCCTCAGTCATTGAATTACATGAGAAATGTAGATTAAATCGGTCCTAGTCCTATATGATTACATCATATATAAATGCCTCACTTAGATAAACAATATCGACGGTCACATCATAAAGTGTGCTGGTGCATTTCTACTACGCTTTAGTGTAGTGCCCTAAACCCAATCGGGTTGAACCGATTCCGACCGGATCCGATCATTTATACTACGCTTTATGTTTATACATATAACAAATGGCACTTCTGTTATTATACATTGTTTGTTTAACGAACCAATTATAATATTGTATATAATAACGTCTCTAGGATTAAACCGTGATGGAAAAATCATAATGGTGATTATGGTTGATGAGATATCGACTCACAGTTAATGGTTTAATCCTTACATATCTCTAGCCGTATGTATTATTTAATGAGACATAATAGTACAGTTAAACTAGCACGTATTGGATGTCATATATCTTTTGAAGATAGTGATAGATCTCGTCTATCATAGTGCATAGACACTTGGACCATACGTAGACGTGTATTGGAGAATACGTGCGTTAGAATGACCCACTTACTTTATTAAGTATCGTGTGTATGTGGCGGTTGTGTGATTATCCTTTGATCAGAGTCTTCATAACATCACGGTGTGGATTGTTATGCTTTGACACTATTAAGGTTTCCCCTAGCCACATGGAAATCATGCAGTAGTGATTGGGTGTGACATTGAAGCATGCGTAGGATTTATGTTGCTCGTCCGGGATTCATGTTTCCTAATACTGTAGTAAGAATGTATATCGAAAATGCCTTTTTATAAGGAATGCTTTATTCTCGAAATTTTTTGCAAAGCGTAAGTAAAGTGTTACTTCGAGAAAATATAACATTCAGTTTATAAGATACGGTTGTTGATGTTTTGACACTCAAATAACGACTGTATGGATATTGTGTATATATGCAAAGAGATTCTATTTATACTGTAACCGTTTCACATGAATGGTTGTAGTCATAGCACTTGACTCGATCCAATGATTAGGGGTCGTGACACATTGCTAGATGCCAGTTATGATCGTTAAGTCTATCAGGTCATATACATATGTATGATTAGCCGAAATTAAATTGTGGTTATGATGATAACCGAAAAAGGTTTATGTATGCTTACTATAAAGAGTTACAACGAAAATTAATATTCAAGTATTTTTTATATTCAATAAATATAGATTGCATGGTAAAAAATGCGCTGGTACAAATACAATGCTTTTGTAATGTCATCTCGCCCCGAGCTATCCTGTATTAGACACTCATCCACCCAATCCTGAGCATCCATGCTACCAAAAAAATGTCGTTGGTAGCACGGTGCCACTGCTTTTTTCCAAGTGTCTCGTATCCATCCACACTCCCGAAACGTGTGAAGCAGAGTTTCCTCGTGATCTTGACATATCATACATGTATTGTCGTATAGAACACGCCGATGTGCAAGCATCACTGCTGTGGGTAATGCTTTCCGGCGAAAGAGCCACAACAACGTATTGCCTCTCTGTGGACCTTTGATGGACCAAATATTCTTCCATCTTCGTTCTTCCTCCTTCGAGCAATTCTCCATAAGCTGTGTGTTGTATGCACTGGCAACATCAAATTTTCCGGATGCCGCCGCAAGCCATTCCACCCTACCACACGCATTACAAATTGGAGGATGTCCAAGATTCATTCTGCACAATCAAATTTAAGATTCATTCTATCTTCATTCCAGTGTGTTATGATGTCCAAGATCATTATAACAAATCACATATTCTCATAATGGCATAAGCATTGTATGCAATATAAGCATGATAGACAGGGGCGGACGCAGGATCGCAGGTGTGAGGGGAGATAATCCTAGATTTTTTTCGCAATCAAGAACATGTATACTAGTGTTTTTATGACCCATAGATTCGAGGAGAAATACTACTATATAAACACTACCATACATTTTGCGAAAAATATTGAAAGAAACCTACTACATATCGCATGATCCAAACACATTAATCATTCTATTATCATTATTAACAATTTTATTAAGGGAAAAGCATTTCGTAGATTAGTATTTTTATTTTTTTATAAGTAAAATCTTATTAATATTTTTTTAGATGTATTACTTTTGTAATAACTATGTATATTTATTAACATGATAAATGTTTTATGTAAATTTATCCGATTATTATAGATAATATTGGCGAGTATGAATTTTTTGTTGGAAAGGTGTCCTAAACCCAATCGGGTTGGACCGGATCCGACCGGGTCAGGTTATTTACAGTCTATTTAGTTCATGTAATAACTTTATTATGATTAATAAAAACACTTATGTTATTATATATTGTTTATCTTCATATTATTTGTTGTATATATATAGTAACGTCCCTAGTGTCGATCTGTGATAGAGAAACCATGATAGTGATTATGGTTGATGAGATCTCTAATCACTATAACAAGATTGGTACTTAAATGTCTCTAGTCTTACATATTATCAAATGGGACATTGATAGTATAATCAGACTAGCACGTATTGGATGTCCTCTATCTTTTAGAAGATAGGGATAGATCTCGTCTATCGAAGTGTATGGACACTTGGACTGTACGTGGACGTGTATTAGAGAATGCGTACGTTAGACTGACCCACTTACATTAAGTGTCACACTATGTGGCGGTTGTGTAATTATCCTTTTGACCGGAGTCTTCATGGCATCACGGTGTGGATTGTCATGCTTTGACACTATTGAGATTTCTCCTAACCACGGGACGATCATGCGGTAGTGATTGGGTATGATATTGAAGCATGCGGAGTATACATGATTGGTCGTCCGGGAATCGCTTGTCCTATGATTGGGATCGAATATCCGAAATGGCCTTCTTATAAGGAATGTCTAGCTCTCGAGAATCTTTGCAAAGTGGGAGTAAATGTGTTATTCCGAGAGAGCGTGATATCCAGATTATAAGATGTGATCGTTAATGTATTGACACTCGAGATACGATCGTATGGATATTAATTCAGCGATAGGATTGTAAGTTACACGGTAACTGCTTCACATGAAAGGTAGTACTCATTGCTTTTGACTCTTCCGATGATTGGGGGTCACGGTGTGTTGCTAGACGCTATCCCGTGATCGTTAGGTATGAAGGGCATTTTAGTAAAATTGCACTTTGTGTCTACGGCCAACATATTCGGAAGCCTATCGGGTCACACACATATGAACATCGAGTCGGATTAAAATGCGGTTATAGTTGATAACCAAATAAGGAAAGTTTATCTCTAGACTATAAAGGTTATATTGGTAAATTAATATGGTGGTATTTATTTATTATGAATAAATAAAATAATTAAAGAATATTCCGGAAGTCAATTAGTTGACTGTAGGGGCGCCACATTTGATGTGTATAAGATACACTTGGATTGTGCACTTTAATTAATAAGATTACCATAATATTAATATAAGATATTAATTGATTTTGGAATAATAGATTTATGGTAATAAGATAATTATATTCAATATAAGATATTGACAAAATTAATTATAATAAAAGAGATAAATCAATTTAGAAGATTTTCCTTATTTTATTGGGAAAATGTTTTCTTCTCCTCCACACATCATATGGGGCGCCACTTCCTCTATAAAAGGAAGTGGGTGTCAAGCTTTTTTGTACATCACAATTGCAAGAGCTCATAGTTCTTGTGTAAAAATAGAGAGCAAACCATAGTGAGTTTGTGAGGGAAGAAAAGGGCCGGTCTAGCAACCGGAGTTTTTCCGATAGTAATCCAAGGAGGATTCTGGCAAGGGGTTCGTGTGGATTAGCGATAGAGGCCGGACGCGTGGACGGCTTGCGCACTGAACCACTCTCCGTCGACGGTCAAAGCGACGATCTTATAGATCATCTGAGGTATAACCGTCAAACTACTTAACGTGTTTATTGCATTAAACGAAGAACGATCTAGTAAAAGGAAATTAAATTTAAATTCCGCTGCGTTAAACTAGTGATTTCCCAACATTTTTAGGGGGGCAAAAAAAAAACACAACAAACATAATCGTGTTTTTTTTGGATCCGAGGGGGGGCGATTGCCCCCACCCTACTATTAGGATCAAGCGCTTACCATCGTACTAAAAGCAATTTGTGTTAGTAAAGATACTACTATATCACGCTCCCTCAAATGTGGGCCTATAAGAAGAGAGAGAGACCAACACTTGATTTTTCTGTTTTTGTTTTTAATTGTGTTGGAAGCGGGGTTTGAACTCGAGATCTTCTGCTCTGATACCATATTAGAATCAAGCGCTTACCATTGTACTAAACCAATTGGTGTTAGTAAAGGTGCTACCATATCACCTACAAGGTAAGTCCGCCTCTGATGACAGACACAAACTTATCTAACATGAGCATTTGAATGTCACATAACATAAATTTTATAAAAACACATACTTGTTACACATTGTAACAATCGCTCTAAAGTGTGCAATAATGTTCTTCGGTTTCATACTCTTTCCCGAACATCGGGTTTTTTCCACATTAAGTTTTCCGGATTAGAGTTTTAAGGAGCTGACAATGTATATTGATGACGACTTTTTTTGAGGAGGCCATGGATGACAAAACCTTGGAATTTTCTTGCATCTTATTAATAAAATTACATTTTTAAAAAATGTTCTTCGGTTTTGAATGTATTTTTGACCTATTAAATAAAATAATCCCACTAATCAAATGATGAAGTTGTTCATTAACGAATTGCAAAAGAACTAGAGCGGGAGGAAATTGTTATGGTCGTAGTGCAAGCTTCTTAATGGTTTATGGCAGTTTCGACAATAAAGGATAATAAGGAAGGTGATCGATATAAATTGCATATGCAATCGATAGTTGATATCAAACTGACAACATATTCTCATTCAGAAGACATCAATAAACTGTTTATGGCACACACAATGTCAATTGGGCATATAGGCACATAACTCACTTTTTTTTACTAAGGACAAACAAGAGGATGGAGATGAGGCCAATGATGGTATGTCCACTTACAGGGGCTCGGAGGAGGATTACAGTGATATTCCGCAGGGTACAAGAGATGAATCTATTACGGACGGTACGGAATATATATTTGATTTCAGAAGTAAATATTGTGTAATATTTTCTGTTAATGTATGGTAGTGATCTTAGCGATTCTGGGCGTAATTTGTGGCCCCGATTAGAACGTAACCTCTTGTATTTATAGTACTCAATACTGAATGAAATAGACACAGAAATTATTTCCCAAACTTTGACATGGTATCAGAGCCAATCACCAAACCCTAACCTAAAACACGTCTGTGCCGTTTTCCTTTTTCTATGATAACTTTGCAGCACCAGCGTGCTTCATTGCTCATCAATGGCAGAAAACGACGGTAAACTCGATCCTTCCTCCCCTTTTTATCTTGGTTCCGGCGATCAGCCCGGTAACCTGATCACACACGTGGTCCTACGAACTGATAATTACTTGCCATGGTCACGAGCTATGACCCTCGCTTTGAAATCTCGACGGAAATTTGTGTTTGTCGACGGAACGATCGGCAAGCCCGTGGAGAAGAAGAAGCTTCTTGATTGGGATACTGTCAACTCCATGATTGTATCATGGATATTGCGGAGTATGGAACCGAAAGTGGCATCTACGATTCCATATTTTGATGAAGCAAAGAAGTTGTGGGATTACTTGGCAAAACGTTTCTGTGTTGCCAATGGACCAAGGCTGCAGCAGTTGCGTGCCGCCATTATCGACTGTAAACAGACCAAATCGATGACGGTGGAGGAATATTACAACACCTTAATGGGCTTGTATGATGATCTCACTCGTTTGAAGCCTCTGCATAGCTGCACTTGTGGCTTGTGCACCTGTGGAGTGGCCGGAAAGTTTGAAACCGATAGAGAGGAGGAGAAATTTCACCAATTCCTCATCGGTATTGACGACGATTTATACGCCGTGGTCCGCTCGAACTTGCTATCAAGGGTTCCGGCACCCTCCTTAGACGACGCTTACCTCGCCTTCACTCAAGAAGAGCATTCTCGGGGCATTGCACAAGGGAGGGCTGAAAAGGAAGGTATCGATGCTCATGCTTTTGCATTACAAGTGGACCGCTCTAAAGCCCGCTCCGATCGACTTGACAAATCCAAGATGTTCTGTACTCACTGCAAATCCACTGGGCATGAGATGAATACATGTTTCAAGCTACATGGGTATCCGGATTGGTGGGAAGACCGAAATCGAAAATCTAAAGCTGCTGCATCTGCGTCCTCATCTCCGGCCATAGGTTCATCCACCGGACGTGGAAAAACAGCTCCTGTTCGTGCAAATGCGGTGCTGGGAAGTGGAGCTGATAGAGGACCTGCATCTGGGGAGTCCGAAGGGGCTTCATTGTCAGATTTGAAGCCCGAACAGGTTCAAATTTTGCTGAATATGATCAATAGGCGCAGCCTCGATAACATGACAGGTGAGCCATCGAATTTATCTTGGATTCTCGACACCGGAGCATCACATCACGTCACCGGAAATGCGTCATGCCTTACAAATATAGTCACAATTCCATCCTGTTCGGTTGGCCTTCCTAATGGGCAGCAAGCTAAGGCCACTAAAGCGGGTCGAGTTGTCCTTACGGATAAAATTCAGCTCGAACACGTTTTTCTTGTTCCATCGTTACTTTGCAATTTAATATCGGTGTCGCAATTGATTGATGATTCTGACTGTTTTGTTCGATTCACTGATTCCCTATGTGCTATACAGGACCGTCATTCGAGGATGCTGATTGGAGCCGGTGAGCGGAAGGACGGACTCTATTATTTTCGACGGATTCCAACAGTGTGTGCGGTGGCAGCTCCGACATTATCTACCTTTGAGCTATGGCATCGGCGACTTGGGCACCCGTCTGATAGAGTCCTCAAGTTAGTTCCTGCGATTAAAAATTGTTCTAGTATAGTTAAGAAACCGAATAATGCTTGTGAGATTTGCCCGAAAGCCAAACAATCTCGAGATAGTTTTCCTGTTAGTAATAATAAGGCATCTCGTATTTTTGAACTTATACATTGTGACTTGTGGGGGCCTCGTAAGACTCCCTCTTCACCCTTACACGAGGTGCGGTTCATCTTAATGTGTTGGTATACGTTGACGACCTGATCATCTCGGGTAACGACTCCTCCGCTATTATGCACTTTAAACAATATTTGGGAGATTGCTTTCATATGAAAGATTTGGGTATTTTAAAATATTTTCTCGGCATCGAGGTGTCACGAAGTCCGGAAGGTATTTTCCTTTGTCAGCGCAAGTATACTCTTGATATCCTTGCTGAAGCCGGTTTGCTTGGAGCTAAACCTGTTGGTTTCCCCATTGAGCAGAATCATTCTCTTGCCACGGCTACCGGTCCCCTTTGTGAGGATCCGGAACGCTATCGCCGTTTGGTTGGACGTCTTATCTACTTATCTTTTACTCGTCCGGATTTGGCTTACACAGTACACATTTTAGCTCAATTCATGCAGGCACCACGGCGTGACCATTGGGATGCTGCCATGCGGGCAGTCCGGTATTTGAAAGACCATCCGGGTCAGGGGATCTTGCTTCGAAGTGATTGTGACTTGTCTCTCACCGGGTGGTGTGATTCCGATTGGGCAAGTTGCCCGCTGACGCGTCGTTCACTTACTGGCTGGATTGTGTTTCTTGGTTGCTCCCCGATTTCTTGGCGCACCAAGAAACAACACACTGTCTCGCGCTCGTCCGCCGAGGCCGAATATCGTTCGATGGCCGCTCTCACTTCGGAACTGAAATGGCTCACGGCATTACTTCAAAATTTAGGTGTTGATCATCCTCGGGCTATCGACTTTTCGTGATGACGACGGTCCGCCCTTCATATAGCGCAGAATCCAGTTTTCCATGAACGTACGAAACACATTGAAGTCGACTGCCACTATGTCCGAGATGCCATTCAAGCAGGTCTTATTGCTCCGCGGCATGTGACTACTAACGAACAGCTTGCCGATATCTTCACTAAGGCTTTGGGCAAACGACAATTTCTCTACTTACTTCGCAAGTTGGGCGTTTGCGACCTACACGCTCCAACTTGAGGGAGGGTATTACGGACGGTACGGAATATATATTTGATTTCAGAAGTAAATATTGTGTAATATTTTCTGTTAATGTATGGTAGTGATCTTAGCGATTCTGGGCGTAATTTGTGGCCCCGATTAGAACGTAACCTCTTGTATTTATAGTACTCAATACTGAATGAAATAGACACAGAAATTATTTCCCAAACTTTGACAGAATCAAAGCTTGTAATGGACATATACGAGCAACACACAAGACAAATAAATACAAGAGATGTTGGAACAAGCTTGTATATTTATTTTGTTTTTTGAAAGGTGGACTGTATATCGATGACGTCTTTTTTTTGAGGAGGCCATGGATGACAAAACCTTGGAATTTTCTTGATGTTCTTCGGTTCTCAATGTTTTTTGCTCTATTAAATAAAATAGTCTCACTAATAAAATGATGAAGTTGTTTAAGAACGAAATGCAGAAAAACTATAGCGGGAGGAATTTGTTATGGATGTAGGGCAGGCTTCTCAACAGATTGTGGCAGTTTCGACAATAAAGGATATATTAAGGAATGTGAATGATATAATTAATTGCGTGTGCAATAGATAGATGATATCAAACTGACTCTAGATTCTCATCCAAAAGACATCAATAAACCGTTTCTAGCACACACAGTGTCAATTGGGGACAGAAATCGTTTTTTTTTTTTTTTTTTTTTTTTTTGAGTGGTGTTATTGGCACCACACCACTTGTACTGTTGGCATCCCATCTATTTCTAAAATAACATTCTGTAGTGGCACCACAGTCTTATTTTTGCTATCATCTAGATCTACTTTGACACAACACCTAAAAATTGAGGTATTCATACATACATATTAACTTTACTTACTCTTCTCTTTTCTAATCTACAACAAGTACGAGCTTCTTCATATGAATATTATGAAGATATTTATGTTTCTTGTGAAGAAAAAACAGTAAAAAAAATATATTTGTGGGTTTAGATTTGAGTCCGGTGAAGATTCTTCGCCGGAGGAAGGATGATGATTGTTGTTCAAAGTAGATGTGTCCATCCTTATCAGATTTGTAGCAAAGTAGGTCTTCTTCGGGGATGGCAACGATCTTCTAGCCAGAGACAAAAACATTCTTCTACCTATTTCGTTGTCCATTCCGGCGCCGTCATTATTAATTTATTATATTGCAATCTTCTTCCACCACCATCCGGTATTATTTTCATGTGGGTTAGGGTGTGCAGGCAAAGTTTTTTAGGATGGGTTGGTTTGTGGTGGAGCCGCGGAGGTGGCTGCAGCAAGGTGGTAGATGGAGGCTACCGGTGGGGAGTGGGAAGGAGGTATAAAAAAATGTGATTGTTGTTTATTTTTTTTAGACTGGATTTAGTAAAAGTGTGTGGTGTAATGATAGATGTGGTAAAATTGTAATTATTTGTGTGGTGCCATTGAAGTTTTAAAAATTTATTGAAAATGAAGTGGTGCCAAAGTAGATTTAGGTTGGTGGTGTGGTGCCACATAATTTGGGGTGTACGAATAAAATCGATGTGGTGCCTATAACAATACTCTTTTTTTTTACTAAGGACATATAAGAGGCTCAAGGTGGTGAAGACGGGACGAGTGATGGTATGCCCATTTATAGTGATATTCCGTAGGGTGCAAGATATTCATGTTGGGAGGAACAAAAATAACAAATTTTCATAGTCTTTGATAAGAAGATTTTTACTTAAATTTGACTCAACACAGAACAACCATACTCCTTACACTTAATAGATTTTTCCTTTAGGTTTTGATGTTAACATGTGTTAATAAGACGATGTTACATGCTTGATGTATCATGGATTTTGTATATTATTTTTATGAACATTTTGTATATTATTTTTAGCTTTTATCAATACAAATAGATTATAATTTTTTTTTTTTTTTTTTTTTGGTTAAATGTAAAAATATATTAAACCAAGGTATGTACACTACCAGAGTTACATCCTACACAAAAGAGCTACACAAGGCCTACTAAGTGTTGAAAGCGTTTAGATTTGTTGATTTGAGAGAGCATAACACCCTTGAGGTTATATGCTACCAGAAACAACAGCCACTAAACATCATACAACACACAAAACCAGCAAAAAGGGGTCATATGAGAGCAATTCTCACAGAGCAAATCCCTTGGTGTGTAGAGAAAGAAAATTATCTCAAACAACCACCAACAACTACAAAGCGCTAAAACAAAAGAAAAATAAAACCCTAACATCATGGGGTAAAGATGTGCAAAGGGAAAGTAGCATGCATTATATAGTAGATGTGAGTCTTAATACAATGCAATATATCATTAATCTTCATCAAAAAACCTTCAAATCTTTTTTTGTTTCTCATATGCCAAATCCAATACACCACCACTGAAACAGAGGCTGCCCTAGCCACATTTGAATGTGAGGTTCCTCTGCAATTTCTTTTAATCCACCTCACTGAACTAAGAATCGTCTCCAAACTTCTATTTATCCCAAGCCATAGTTTGATCTTCCCCCACACCATACAAGAGATTGGACATTGGAAGAATAGATGGGAAGCAGATTCATCAACTAAACCACAAAGAGAACAAACCTGATCATCTGTAACCAGCCTGTCAGATGTGAGCAAACAATTCTGCATGGAAACCCACAAAATGAAGCAATGCTTTGGGGTGGCCCTGGAATTCCAAACAGTCTTGTGCCACCACACTTTTGGCCGTTGTTTCCTAAAGAAATCATAAGCTGCACTAGGCTTAAGTTTAAGACCCGAACACCAAACTTTGCATTAAGGAAACGACGAGCGAGTGAAAGAGAAATTTCGTCAAAATTGTATCCACGATCCGAAAATAGCCTTGATCAAAGAAGAATCACCTATCTTGCAATGATAGTTCCAAAGATCACAGCCCTTTAAATACTCCTCATGTATCCACTTAATCCAAAGACAATCTTTTTTACACTGGATGTTCCACAGAATTCTAGAAAGGAGAGACAAATTCCAGGCATCCAACCGAAAAATCCCTGGCCACCTTCTCGATTTAGGGACACAAACCTTATCCCAACCCACCAAGGATTTTTTAAAGGTGTCACATGACCACCCCATAAAAACCTCCTACACAATTGATCCATTTTTAATTTGACACTTCCTAGGATAGGATAAATACCAAGCCAAAAACGAGAAAACACCATGGACAACGAGAGAGAATGAGGCGCAATGCGCCAAAGATAGGAAAGAGAGCTACCATTCCAATTACAAAAATGATTTCTTAGGGAAGAAAACAGCGGATCGTAGTGAACAACATTCAATCTAACAGGACAAAGAGGGATTCCAAGGTACCTGATTGGAAATAAACCTTCAGTTAAACCAGAGATAAGAAGCAACTCCTCCTTGTCCTCATCATTAATTCCAGCACAAAATAACTCAGATTTCATCAGATTGGCCACCAAACCAGAGCACTCACCAAAACAAGACAGACAGTTCATAAGAAGAGAAATAGAGCTGATGTCCCCTCTAGCAAACAACATAAGATCATCTGCAAACGCAAGATGATTAATTTTCAATCTCTGACATCCAGCATGAAAGTGAAAGTCTAAATCCTCACCCACAATCTTCAGCATTCTAGATAAGTATTCCATACCAATAACAAAAAGAAAGGGAGATAAAGGGTCCCCTTGTCTCAAACCTCTCTTCCCTGGAAAAAAACCTTTCAGCTCTCCATTGATAGATATGGAATAAGAAGCAGATGTGACACAAAGCATAATCCAATTTATAAACCTATCTGGGAAGCCAAGCCCTTTCAAAACATCACTTAGAAAAGTCCAATGAACGAGAATCAAAAGCCTTCTTAAAATCAATTTTAATCATACACTTAGGAGGGCCTCTTTTAACTCCATAAAGTCGATCAACTCCTGACATAAGAAGATATTATCTGACATCAATCTACCATCCACAAAACCAGTTTGTGCCCCATCAATAATGTCAGGTAGACAAAAGGAAATCCTAGATGCCAGGATCTTAGAGATCACCTTATAAGTAACATTGCAGCAAGATATAGGCCTATACTCACCAACAGAAGAGGCATGAGTAGTTTTAGGAATCAAGGCAATGACAGCATGGTTTATCTGTTTCAACATGGCATCATTCTGAAAAAATTCCAGGACAGCATTAGTAAAAGAATCCCCAACCACATCCCAAGATTTTTTGAAGAAACCTGCTGAAAAACCATCAGGGCCAGGAGCTTTATCATCTGAAAAAGAGAATAATGCTTCCTTAACATCCAGTGCAGTGACCTCTTTAAGTAACAGATCCACAGCTGTATCTGAGATTTTAGGACCAGCATTTATCACATCTTCTTCAATTGGAACAGCAGACCTCTCTGTCCCTAGCAAATCAATGTAGAAATCCACAAAAGAGTCACCAACTTGATCATAGGAAGTAGTAAAAGTTCCATCAGACAATTTAACAGAGGATATATGTCTTCTTGCATTATTTCTTTTGACCAAAGAATGAAAGAATTTGGTACCCCTGTCACAGAACTTCATAAAAACCCCTTTGGCTTTCTGTGCTAGGAAAGAAGATTCAGCAGCTTCCAGACTTTGACAAACCTTTTTCTGATCCTTAATGCAAGCAGCTAAATGATCAGAAGGGAACTGATTAAACTCAGACTGAAGATCACCAAGCACTTTTATAGCATTTTCAATTTTCACAGAGATATGAGCAAAGTGCTTTTTATTCAATTCTCTCAAAGGAAACTTAAGCCTTTTTAATCTTTTACAAAGCTGAAACATAGCAGTTCCACCAACCTCTTGCCTCCAACTCTGTAGCAGGATATCTTTATAACTATCATGTTGCATCCACATATTAAAAAACTTAAAAGGTTTTCTACTCACCAAAGAAACATCAGTTAGGGAGATTCTACAAGGAGAATGATCTGAATGATGTCCAGGAGGATCAAAGAAAGCCAAGGCCCTTGAATTCCAATCATACCAAGAAGAGTTAACCAAGACTCTATCAATTCGGAAAAAAACAAATTTGCATTCCAAGTAAAAAATTCCCCGAGAAGAGTTCAAATCGGCAAGATTAGCATCAATGCAACAGTCAGTGCCATCCTGCATTTCATACTCAGAAGGCACATTCCCACCCCTCTTATCTTCAACAGAAAGAATAGCATTAAAATCCCCCAAGACCATCCACGGAAGATCCAAACAGACACTGAGCTCCCTAATTCTATTCCACATAGATCTCCTATCTCCAACAGAGTGCAGACCATAAACAAAAGTGCACAGAAAAGACTCACCAGAAACCAGGATCTTTACATTACAATGTATCCATTGAACATCCTTTTCCAAAACAGTCACTTCCAAAAGAGCTGGATCCCATATAACCATCAATCTCTTACTAGTGTGCAACTCAAAATTATTTGCGGACTTCCAAAGAGAGATTTTCTTTCTTAGGAAGGAATCAAAACTTTTTTGAGACAACTTAGTCTCAAGGATTCCAAATAAGGAAATCGATCTTTGTTTAATATATGAAACAACAAAGCAGATTGTTTAGAGACCTTATTGAACCCTCTAACATTCCGAGAAACCTATCATTTTTGTCTACCTAGAGGTGAGCTACCTCAGAGACATAATCCGTAGATTTTGAACTCTTTCCGGAAACACCGAGAGGTGTTATGCCTATTTTTATTCTTCTTCTTCCTTGATTTCTTAGAACCGGAGGCATCGTGGTCATCCTTTTTAAATTGTTCCTCTTCCTCCACCACATCCGCCTACGAGCTACTCTTATCGGGAGACAAGACATCAAAAGCATTATTAGTAGGGGTGATCTCCTTCTCCACTTCCTTACCTTTATTGTTTGAAGCAATATTCTTACCCTTCTCAGAATTATCCAAAATAACATCAGGATTAGGATTTTTAACTGTGCTAGTCCTCCCATCATCCTCAATGATAATCACTTTCTTCTTCTTAGGAGGTGGAGGTTTAGACACACCAGGTTTTTTAGACCTAGCCACATACAAGGAAGGAGCTTCATTTTTTGAATCATCATGTCCAACTTCATTATGTCCTAATTTATTGCATTTAGTGCAAAACTTAGGCATCTCTTCATATAAAACAGGCTGCAGAAGCACCTTACCATCATGCAAAGTTATTGGGATAACAGAGGGCAGGTTCATCTTTAAATCAATTTCCACAAGGCATCTAGCAAAGCTAAGCACTTTCCTAGAAGCTGTAACCTTATCTGTATACTGTGGACTTCCCAAAAAAG
This sequence comes from Gentiana straminea, assembly GCA_036785695.1. Lineage (NCBI taxonomy): Eukaryota > Viridiplantae > Streptophyta > Magnoliopsida > Gentianales > Gentianaceae > Gentiana > Gentiana straminea. Next base: position 3,991,332 of record JAVUPR010000042.1, read on the forward strand.
AACAGATTTTACTTAAAGCTCTATCCTTCCAAAGTCTTAGAGGTAGATTTGGTAATTGAATCCAAACAGGAACTACAGTACAAGCATCCTTACTGAAATTAAACATAACCGGCATTTTTTTTAACAACAAAGGTTTCCCAAAGGCATAGAAAGGACCACCCTGAAGAACCTCATTAAGATCAGATTCCTGCTCAAAAATGAACACTATCCACCCTGAGTTATGATAGTGATATCTGCATTTCTTTGGCCAGGAGTTAACAATCTTCTGAACAAAGCATCTCTACCGGGGAAATTTTGATGGAAAGATGCCAATCAAACTTAATTTCTCCAAAGAATCATCATTTAAATCCTCTTCCTCCAAAAACACAAGTGTCCGTGAGATACGATCCACATGATCTGTCAGGATAACAACCTCATCAGAAGGTTCTCTATTCTTTTTTACCATTTGCACCCAAGAAGCAACTTCTTCCACAGCTTTCCCAGCATTCTTACCTATAAAAACTTCAGAACGGGTATCAGTATGAGTATCCTTGGAAATACTTCCCTTTTCATTATTTGCAACAGAACCAGGATCCACCTCTTGTTGAGTCCCCTGTTCTATTGCATCCACAGGTCCTAAAGTGGCAAAATTACCTTCAGTAACAGGTACATCAACTAAAGAACCATGCTCTATCCTCCCAACATCAGAAGCATGCTCTAAAGAAGATGAAACCTGCCCAACAGGTGCAATGACACTCTCAATAGACTTTTGAGGAATATCCCCAGTCTTCAAATTATCATTTAAGATACTATCTGCTTGTTTTTCAACTTCTAATAGATCTGAAAGAGTTGAAACACAAACTGAATCACCTCCGTCCAAATCTGATTTCTTTTTTGATAAGACAGTAGCTGGTGTGACTAATTTTCCAGATTTCAACCTCATAGCTTCATAGACTCTAGGATTGCAGCACTTTGAAGCTGGTTCTTTCTTTTCTTCCATTGCAACATCCCCTCTAGGAGCAATCGGACCTTCTGCATGTTGAGATGGATCCGAAGAATCCAACAACGGGAGCACAACCACTACATTCTGAACATCAATAGGAGCTAGATTAGAAGAATCAGAAGGGGCTGCCGATTCAACAGAGTGCTCAGCTTCATCTAGTTCCGATTCAAGAACATTGCCAGATACAGAAGCTTTCTTAGGTTTTCGAGCCATGAATCGAAGATAGAGGCTATAAAAACAGAGGATGAAAGATCAGGCAGCACACAAAAAGGACGTACAAGAGGCAAAGCAATCAACAAAGCAAAAGAAAGGATTTGGCAAGCTCATCCTTGAAGAAGAGAGGAGCTAGCTGAGAGAAAACATCTCTCTAGAAATCCCAATTTTTTATTTTTTATTTTAACTTATATATGACATTTGATTATAATTTTTTTATTTATGCATATAACCGCACGTTAAGAAAAATAAAAGAAGAAAACAAAGCCAAAAGGAAAGGGGTGAACAGAGAGACGCGGGTATGGTTCCAGGCTCATCAACCAAAGCTTCACATCAAATTAGGGCTAGCTGCTGCTATGAATGGAAATGGCTGATTTGATTCCAATTCTTTATCCATCCAGCATCAAGTGATTCTACATCTGATTCGGTATTATCTTTCTATTACTTTAGGCTTTATTTTCATTTGCAATAGCTGGTTCAGTCGCCCCGGTCTTCCTTCGGTCTTGGTGCTTGATAATCACTAGTTTCATTTGCCTCAAGTTAACTGATGGAGGGTAAAGAATCCATATTAAACAACAACACTGATTTTGTTGTTGATGTTAGGATCAAGCGCTTACCGTTCTACTAAAACCAATTGGTGCTAGTAAAGGCGCAACTTTATTTCCTTTAACACGCCCCCTCAAGTGTGGGCCTCTAACAAGGCTGTGCCAACTAGGAACACAAAGACAAGACCAAACTGGGCCAACAAGACAAAGAGGCCCAACACTTGCACAATATAACTGAGGGAGCCGGGGTTTGATCCCATGACCTCCCGCTCTGATACCATGTTAGGATCAAGCGCTTACCGTTCTACTAAAACCAATTGGTGCTAGTAAAGGCGCAACTTTATTTCCTTTAACAGTTGATAGGATCAGCGATCTACCGGACTCTATTTTATGTCATATTTTGTCTTTTCTTCCCACAAATATGGCTGTACCTACCTCCATTCTTTCAAAAAGATGGAAATTTGCATGGGTGGCTGTCCATAGTCTTGATTTCTATGACTATGGGGAAGAGAAAGAAGAAGAAGAAATTGTGGAATTTGTCCGATTTGTTAACAGAGTTTTGCTTCTAAATAAAGGTGGATCGCTAAATAAGTTCAGTTTGCACTGCTGTCCTATGTCTTATTCACCTGAAATCATTTCATGGATTAACACCGCGATTACAAGAAATGTACATGAGCTCAATCTATCTGTTGGAGATATTGATATTCCTGCAAGTCTTTTCAGTTGTGATCAAGGGCGGAGCCAGGATTTATCTTCCGGGGGGGCTAGAATAAATTTTCCTTCATGTTTTTCTTATACCGCAAAAAAATTCAAGTCTAGAAGTGAGCGAAAATAGTATTTTTGAGTCTATAAAACGAATGCAGGAATTTCTTCAATATGAACTCTAAGGAGAGAGCGTGTCTTCTTTTGTTGGGACAACTATTCTAAAAATGAAAAAAGAAAAAAAAATGCGTTCTTTTTCTTTTTTTCGATCTTATGGATGTGTCATAATAATGTATACCCTACAAAAATAAAAATGATTCAATATCCCATCATAAAAAGACACGGTTTCAATAAAAAGAACATGATACAAGTAATATATACTACATCCGTCTCATATTATAAGTCATTCAACTTTTATGCAAACAGATTAAGAAACTCAATAAATGATCCAACTTTGATTGTCTTGGACTAAAATGCACTTAATGATTTATTAAATGGTGTATGAAAGACCATGCATTGAAATGAGTAAAACAGGAAAAAGTGCATTAATTATTGCATTGAAATGTGAGAATGACATATATTGTGGGACGGATGAAAAATGCTAGAGTGACTTATAATATGTGACGGAGGTAGTATTAGCCAACTAATTCTCTAAACACATTTTTATATAAATATAATGCATTTATTTCCAATTATCTAACCACATTATTCTTTAACTACATTTGCTATTTATTATTTATCTTTTTTTGTGAGGAATTTTTTAATAATAAGAATAACAGCTAACAAATCAAGAAATGTCGAATTAATGACCTAAACAAACTAAGAAAATGAACAAACAATAATTTTTAATAATAAGAAAACTTAAAAAATTAGACTAATCAACATGTTATATTTTTGTAAGTCACTATTGTGTAGTAGACTAATCAATATGTATACATTAATGTTTCTTTCCCTCTTAATTAATTCTTTTTTTGGGGATTTTTTTTTTTTTGATAAAAATGAAGCACAAAAAAATTGGGTTGGGCTGGTGGGCTAATTTGATTTTTGGATGGGCTTGGTTTGAGTTTATTACTACCTACTAAAAAAAAATTAAAAAAATTGGGTGGGCTTAGCCCACCCCTGTCCTAAGGTAAGTCCGCCCTTGGTTGTGATTCACTACAATCTTTGGAATTGTATGGCTTCATTTCTATTTATGACACTAGTGCGGTTTGCCTTCCAAGACTTGAAAGTCTAAAAATTGATCGTGTTAGATTTGAGTCTGAAGAAGTTTGTGAAAAACTTATAAGAGGGTGCCGAATACTATCTGAACCTATATATTGAAGATTATGATGGTGACGCTGATGATGATATTACGTGTATAATATCTTCAGCTTCTTTGAGACGTCTTGAGATATATTTTGAGGATACAAGCAAACTGAAGCTAAAGGCTTCCTCACTTGAATACCTTAGGCTACGTGGTTGTATATCTGAGATTTTTGTGGAAAAAAGTCTAAACTCTTTGGTTCAAGCTGACTTCAAGATTACGTTCGGTGAACGTGATTTCCCTAACAATTCAATTGTTGAAGCCGTTCGGGCATTTGATTGTGCGAAATTTCTGACTTTGTCAACCTATGTTATGCGGGTAAGCTACTCTGTATTTCAGAAGCGTTATTTTGTTGTATATCAATAGTATACATCTATTCTTATGTTTGTGAATTTTGTTGGCAACTATGGATAAATGAATCAACATGGCACTTGATGATTACCTCATATGTTGTTCCTGTTTTCTTTTTTCCTTTTTTTAACATGTCATCATTCAAATTATAAAGATAACATTATATTGCGGAAATACACGACCACTAACATTTGATATTCTCAGGCACTTAGCCGTGCCACAATCAGTTTGTCGACCGAGTTTAAGAGATTGGTAAAATTGGTGGCCGGAACTTATTGTTGCTCTGTACAAGATTTCATTCAAAATTCAGAAAATTTAGAAGATCTTATAATTCATCAGGTTAGCTAAAGACATCTAGAAAGTGTGAATGTGTATCAGAGAGAGTACTATTTTTGTTCATTAAACATTGACAAGTAGTATAATTATAGATGTGTTTCTTGTTATGCCAGGATTTTTAGGGGCTAGGTACAAGCGATCTTCATGATCACTCTAGATGGACTGCTCCTGTTGAAGTTCCGAAATGCTTGTCAAACAGCTTGAAAAAGGTTCAACATGATGGTTATAAAGGTTTGAAAGATGAGAGTGAAATGATACGTTATATGTTAAAGTATGGAAGTGCTCTTAAAGTTTTGCGTATCCATTGCCATAGTATGGGGGATGGAAAAAAGTTAAAGTTGCTTCAGGAGATATGTGAGCTCCCAAGAGAGTCTCGGGTTTGTAAAGTACAATTCTCCGTGTAGCCTTCAAAGAGACACTTCAAGCCGTAGTACTAATTCCCTACACGGCCAGTAACATAGTGAACATTTCCCAACTTTTTCTTGCTTTTTAGCTAATATTGTCAATGTATTTCTAAGGGTGAAAATAACTTGCCTGTGTGCTAATCTTATTTTTATTGTCAAATTCAACAACTTAAAAAATATTCTCAAGTTGAAGTATTTTAGAACCAATGGAAATCGATGATATTTATGGATCTCTGCTTGCATTCCCAGATTTTTGTTCAGCAGAGCCAAAAGTCATGAAAATATGCAATTAACTGTGTTGAGGAGCTTCAATTGGTCAAGGTGAATCGCTGAATCTACTGCTCTGATTCTTCATCCTGTCTATTTGTAAGATTCTATTGTAATTGCTGCTAGTTGCTTGTTAATCCTTCAATTTTAGTCTTTATCACAGATAGCTCGAAAATTAGGGGGCAAAATTAGGATTTTAGTCCTCTAACTTGGCCTATTTTGGATTTTAGTCCTGCTCCTGCTCCGGTGAGGAAAATGGTCCTCTAAGTTGTCTTTTTTTTTGGATTTTAGTCCTATCCGCCGGAAATAGCTGATTGGGCACCGGAATTTTTAAAAATAGTCCTCTAACTAGGCTGCCACGTAAGCGTTTTTTAAAGATTCCGGTGCCCAATCAGCTATTTCCGGCGGATAGGACTAAAATCCAAAAAAAAACCAACTTAGAGGACCATTTTCCTCACCGGAACAGGAGCAGGACTAAAATCCAAAATAGGTCAAGTTAGAGGACTAAAATCCTAATTTTGCCAAAATTAGGGCATGCAGAAAATTGAAATTTGAAATGTATAGAAATGCAAAGCGAGAGCGAGAGCCTATTATTATGTTTGTGTTTGTATTTCTCCCCAAATTTTTGTTAATCTGTCTTTGATTTTCATTCGCAAGATTTGGGTTCACGATAATAGGCGGTTTAAGTTATTCAAACCAAATTTGAATCTTAACAATGAAGCGAAGAAAATACGGTATAAATGTCCATGATTCTCCCGGGAGTCAAGAAAACGACAATCTTGATTCGGTTGATAGGATCGGTGATTTACCGGACTCCATTCTTGGTGTTATTCGTCTTTTCTTTTCACAAAGAATCGTAGCCACCTCCGTTCTTTCAAAAAGATGGAAATTCGTGTGGAGGACTCGTCCATAATCTTTTTTTTACGGCATTATGGTTACGGTGAAGGTCACGATACGCAATTCGTAGAATTCGTCAACCGTGTTTTGCTTCTCCATGATCCTAGATTGCTAATTGCCTTTGGATTGGTCTGGAAACATAGGTGTGATTACTCTCATCTCAGTTCATGGATTAGAACTGCAATTACAAGAAATGTCCATGCGTTTTTTCTAGATGTTGAGGCTCGTGGTGGTCCAAATAGTAGTCCTCAACCAATTCAATTACCTATAAGTGTTTTCAGTTGTGACTCGCTATGATCTTTGGAGTTGACTGGCGGCATTTCTGTTTCTAACGCAGACGTGGTTTGTCTTCCGAGACTATCAAGTCTAAAACTTGTTTCAGTTGATTTCCAGTCCGAAGGAGCTTTTGTAAAATTTATAAGTTGATGCCCGATGCTATATTACCTGCACTTGCATATGGACATTGAGTACACGGTAAACTATTTTGGAAGAGAGAACTTTTTTACGTATGTAATATCTTCAACTTCCTTGAGACATCTTGAGGTGTGTTTCTATTATAACTTAGAACCTCAAGAGTATACGCTTTATTGCTCCCTGGAGTTAAAGGTTTCCTCACTCGAGTACCTCAAGCTAGATGGTTTTATATACGACTTCCTTGTGCAAAGAAGTTTAAGCTCTCTGATTAAAGCTGACATCGGGATTTATTTCCGTGAAAATGATTTCTTTGAATCCATGGACATCGATCCATTTGTCGAAGTAGTTCGTGCTTTGAATTGTGCAAAAACTCTGACTTTATCAGGCGATGCTATGTCGGTAAGTAAGCTATCCTCATTAGTGAGTTTTATGTCAATCTATGACATTTACAGTTTTACTCTTCATTTATGTCAATCCAGAAATTAAATCCTTTACTTGAGCTGAAAACCGGGGGTTCTTTCTTAGCTTGTGATGCTATTCCGGTGAAACTGAATATATCCTTATATGACATTTATGTCTATCAAGTTTATGCTATGTGCAAGTCGTAGCCCTCTCGGGACAAGTAAATTTGTTGCAAAACGTGTAATGTTGTAGTTCTGTCTATGACAACAAAAGCTTATCATAGATAAGTTTGTATCATGTTAACTCATGCTTATAAGTATGTGTGTGTGTGTTATTGCCATTTTTATCCCCGTTTCAGCCCTTCTTTGGTTCTTAACAATTATGTGTTGCATTATTTGATGTTGTATTGTCTTGTCATATTTGCCACTTATATAATTATGTAGCAGTAATAAGATATCAATTGTTTTCTTCTTGTTTAAACAACTTACAACAAAAGCAAAATATTCTATCCAACGCCTCCGAATATACGAGCCACTTTCTATCATGTTTCTCACCATTCGGTAAATGACGAGTAAAGTGAGCATGTGAGAAACGCCGACGTTTATCCGAATCATCCTTTGGATAGTCAAAATGATCTATTCTTACAGGACCCCTTTTGACTAACAAGTCTCTTAATCCATGATCAATCTTGTCCCAATTAACCGGATCATCAATATTCTTAGGTCTAAATTCTATGTTCATATCACCATATTCATTACCACCAATATCATTGGAATTGTCGGTTCTTCATCATTAACCAAATTCTCATTCTCGACATCCATCGCATTTTCAATGTTCATCATATCATCATTCTCATTTCCAGCAATCTCATTGGAACCGTCAGGCTCAGGCTCTTCATCATTTACCAAATTCTCATTCTCGATCTCGACATTCATCGCATCTTCGGTTGAGTTTTCATCTTGTTTCGTACCACCAAAAATCCTATGAATAGCTCCTGTTTGTGATTGAATCAATGCTTCTACTTTTTGTTTCCTTATCCTTTTTTCATGACCAGAAAGATATTTTCTTCTAGGACCCATGATACAATTCACCAGCAACTGAGTAAAAAATGGAAAAAAAAAGTTGATTTCACACTCTTTATAATAGAACAAGAATAGAATCAATAGATTATAACTATCTTTCATTCTTAAAATTGCAATAACAGTTTAATAATTAATAAACATCATCAATGTTCCAGAAAGAGCAGAGAATCCATATTCAAATTGGCAAATTGCAAATCATACATATATAAAATAAACTAAATACAAGTTCATACGAAATTAAATAAAATAAAATAAAAAAACCTTGAATGCAAAATAGGCTAATAGCATAAGCTAGAAGAAGTTGCAGAGTGTGGACTGTTGTTGAACTTACCGGAGGGAGAAATATTATGAATTTACAACTTTGGCTATAGAATTTGGATGATATTTTAACCTAGATCTATCTCCATCTTCATATTGGACATTTCTAGATTTTATTTTTGATATGAAATTTGAAGGAAGAGAAGCAGAGCAGCGCAGGGTTTTCTTCTACTTTTCTTTTGGGAGGAATTTGGAAGAATGAGCTTTGTTTATGTGGATTTGAATTTAAGGAGCTGGATAAGTATATCATTTTTTTTTATTAAAATTACCAAAAAAAAAAAAAAAAAAAAGTATTCGAACTGATTTTTGGGGGGTTGGGCACTTGGGCTTATAATACCAAACTAGATATACCATTGGGCTCAATTTTTTGGAGGGCCCTAAAATTTTTCTATTTCTGGGGGGCCCAAGGCAAAGGCCTGGTGGGCCTACCCATAGGGTCGGCCCTGATAAGCATGTATACTCATATAGGGAGAAAGAGTGAATATATATTTTTTTTTTGGAGTCTCTCTCACCGTGCGAGTGTAGTTTACCCGAGATCTGAATCACACAATTTCATTCTACGTTTAACCATACCCCTGTGTGCGTCTGTTCACTTTTGTTGGTTTTTTGTTTTTGTTTTGGGCTGTTAATGTTTTATCACTTTATGGTGATAAGAAATGGTATTGGTGAAATTGCTTTTCTTATCACAACTAGGGGTGTAATAGAGCCGAGTCACAATATATATATAGAACACACGTGATTCAATTGGAAAATAAATACACAGCCCAAGATCATCTTCTGAAGACCAGCAATGAACATGCATAGGCTCTATCTCGGAGGAAAGCTCATTGACAATATGAACTCGAAAGCTTTTGAAAATTAGAGTCAACGGCTTGATTTTAGAGGCTTGCACTAGACAGGCTGCTGTTGAAATTAGCAAGATGATGACAAGGTTTCTTGATTTTGCAATATAATCACCCATGCATAGCTTGCTTAAATGTTGAATAAATGCATAATGGTTGGTATTTCACATGCCCTTTATATAAGAGAAAAAAGGATGATTAAGGTTTCAATCTTATTCATATACTTCCTCTGTTCCACAATAACTGATGCAGTTTCCAAAATATTTTATTTCATTTTATATGAGGCAGTACAATTTTCAATGCAATATTTAGTGTTGTTGATTTACCCTTCTTTATTACAGTATGAGATATAAAACAAGAATGTCACATTAATTATATCTAAAAACATTCTAGTCATTTCATTGTAAAAGTTAATACATTAACACATATCATTAATATGCGTGATTTTGACAACTGCTTTAGATAAATTGATACGAAGGGAGTAAATGATACTCCCTCCGTCCCAATTTGTTGGGACATTTGGAACTCTAAAGATTTAAGGGGGCATCATTTATTGGCTTGTCTAGTCATTAAAAACATGGCTACTTTACAATTATATCCTTTTTTATAGTGCTTAATCTTCTTAATAAATGTAGTTATGTGGGCATTTTAAGAATTTAAGAAAAACTTTTTAGTTTAAATATTAGTTATGGGACTTGTTTTGGACATCCAAAAAAGAAATAAGTCCCGAACAATTTGGGACGGAGGGAGTAATACTTAAAATAAAGTAATGTAAAAAGATGGCCCCAACCAAAAGGGCTCCTCCATACATACGTCTTAGCAGTTCACATTAAATTTAGGGGGTTTTATTGACATACCCTTTTTTACTATTGACACATATTTTTTAATTATTTTTTCTGATAAACAAAATGTCAGTGGTACTGTTGTTGCTATTGAAAGCCAACGTCATTGTCGCTATTCAAAAACGAAATTCAGTGGCACTGTTGTTTCTAAGTTGTGACACTTTTCTAACGTAAATGTAGGTGCCACTGACTTTCGTTTTTGAACACCAACGTCAGTGTGGTTTTCAATAGCAACAACAGTATCACTAACGTTTTGTTTATTAAAAACAATCGTGGTGTCGGAGTAATTTTTTGTGATGCCGAGAGTAATAGAGTGCCAGTAGTGAAAAGGGTGTGCCAATAAACCCCCTAAATTTATTAATTTAATTTTACATGAAAAACATAAAAAATCAGTTGGGCAATTATAATTGATTTTAAAGGTCAGTTATGATTTGTTAATAGCATGGAAGTTCTTATTGTCACTCATCCAAGAGTGCGATGCCATAATTAAAGACCCTTATCTCCATCCGTAACTCTAAAGTTGATAATTTTTTCATTATTTTATTTTATTTTATTGTTTTCTTTATTTCGAGACCACAATAACTATATTATGACATAATTTATGAAAATTCATTGTTGTTCGAAATTCACTATTGCAATTCCTTTCGACAATGAATATCACATGCAAAAATGATGTAATGATATCAAAAGATGTCTCAAAACGAATAGCATAAAAAATAAGTGAATTAATTTTTTATTGCTTTGAAATATAGATTAAAAGATATGATTGTTTAAAAATAAGAGAAGAAAGAGAATACGTTAATGAATTGAGACACACAAAAAAACTTTGGCAACAGGTGAAATGAGTAAAGATTCAAGCACACAGCAGCAGCAGCAAGCAACATCAGCAACAGAAGTTCTCTTAGGCATTTTATCAAACACTTTCAACCGAAAACGGTTGGAAGTGGTTGTAGCTAATTAAGTTAGTTATAACTGCTTTCTATGTACTTAGGCTAGGCTATACACCTATATATACTTGTAGAAACATCTAGGTAACTTCAATTTTTCAGAATCAATAAAATTGCGAGTTTAATTTCTGTTTTCCCATTTTCCCGCCTTTGTTCATTTTCAAAACTGTTCTGAGTTCTTCATGTTCTTGTATGAAGAACATGATCGAATTACTTCAATTTCTTCATGGTATCAGAGCATAACTTCCGTTCGTGCATTTTTGCAAACGATTCTTGAGAGAATCGTGAATCATTTCTGAGTTTTTCTTAAGAAGGCTGTTCCAGATTTTCAGAACCTTGAGAGTGTTCTGATTGGAGTTCGTCTTGTTTCCAGAAGCTTGAGAGCGTTCTGCTACATTTCTTGACAGTTTTGATCTGTTCTCGTTATGGCGAATCAATCAACAAGTCAGAGGATTGATGGTGCAAGTCTTGAAGGTACTGGACTTGTGGTAAGTGCCTCTAGTCAATATTATATTCATCCTAGTGAAAATCCCTCGATTCCCTTGGTTTCCCCACCTCTTGATGCTAGAAATTATCATTTCTGGGCTCGATCTATGACTATGATGTTGGAAACTAAAAACAAGTTAGGATTCATTGATGGCACAATCAAGAAACCTGATATGAGTGATGAGATGTATAGAATTTGGAGCCAATGTAATACCACTGTCCTTACTTGGATCATCAAATCCGTCATTCCTAATATAGCTCAAAGGTCATGTGGATTAGGTCTGCTAGAGATATGTGGTTAGAATTGGAAGACAGATTTTCAAATGTAGACTATTTCAGGGTGTCAGATTTGGTTGAAGAAGTAAATCTGATTAAAAAGGGTTCAATGTCAGTTACAACTTATTTTACAAAGCTGAAAACAAAGTGGGATGAGATAGAAGTTTTGAAACATGTTCCTCATTGTGATTGTGGACATCCTTGTGCTTGTAATATCAGTGCTAAAATGATTAGTTTCATAGAAGCTGATCATGTTATCAGATTCATGAAAGGTCTCAATGACAGTTTTGCACCTGTTAGATCACAGGCTTATTTGATGACACCTTTTCCTAGTTTAAAACAGGCATTTGCCATGGCCATCAAGTTTGAAAGACAAGAAGAATATGCATTAGGTCATCCGCAAGGGTCAGATGCCATAGCTTTTGTTAATCAAGTACAAGGTCAGAACAGAACAGGCCATCATCCACCTGCAAATCAGCAAAGATATCAAGGACAGTCTGCAAATCAAGGAAATAACAGGATAAACAGCAGCAATAAGAAAGTACAATGTTCTTTTTGTGGATATAATGGCCACACTGTTGATAAATGCTACAAGAAGCATGGTTTTCCACCAGGTTGGAAGCCAAAACCAAGAGTAAATATGGTTAATCAAGAGGATGGTCAGGAGTTTATCCAAGATTCTGTCTCAAATCCAGATCAGCAAAATCAAATAAGCCATCTACAAGATCAAGTGGCACAGCTAATGAAACTCATGGAAGGGAATAAAATGGATCTAGTTCAACCTATGGTGAATCAAGTCACTGCATTCACTACAAACTTCAAACCAGACCTTGCTGAGACTCAAGGTCTGTCTATTCATTGTTGGATTGCGGACTCAGGTGCCACATACCATATTGTCTTTGATAGTAACTTGTGTTTTTTACTAAACAACTTGTTAAAGGCTTATATGTCACATTGCCAATGGTGCACACATTCCTATCACCTTTATAGGAAAAGTCAGATTAAATGATAATCTCATACTGTCTCCTGTTTTATGTGTACCAGGGTTCAAGTACAATCTAATTTCCATTACTAGATTGACAAATAATTCAAATGTTTCTATTACTTTCATTTCTGACAAATGTTTAATGCAGGACAAGTCCAATGGGAAGATGATTGGATTAGCTAAGAAAGACAAAGGGCTATATGTACTGCATGCAGATTGCTCTACTTCCACTGTTTTGTCAACTACTTGCTCACAGTCTCATCTATCCAGCAAAATAGAAGATGACATGTTATGGCATTATAAATTAGGGCATTTGTCTAGCAATAGAATTCACTTTCTGCATACTACATGTAATAAGATTCAAAAACCAAAATATTCTGTTTGTTATGTGTGCCCTCTTGCAAAACAGAAGAAGTTACATTTCCCTTTAAGCAGTTCTGTTGTTGAATCTGTATTTGATTTGGTACACTTGGATATTTGGGGTCTCTATAGACACCAAACAATCCATGGTCAGTCATATTTTTTAACAATTGTTGATGATTTTAGTAGATACACTTGGATATATCTCTTGAGATCAAAAGATGAAGTAAGGAATGTTATTTCTGCCTTTTATCAGTATGTTTTTAATCATTTTCAAAAATCTATCAAGACCATTAGATCTGATAATGGTCAAGAGTTTAAGTATTATGAATTTTACAATGCCAAAGGCATTATTCATGAAACAAGTTGTGTTGACACTCCACAACAAAATGGTGTTGTGGAGAGGAAACATCAACACATCATGAATGTTGCTAGGGCTCTAAATCTTCAGTCTGGATTGCCTATTAATTTGTGGGGATATTGTGTTCTACATGCAGTCAAACTCATCAACATGTTACCCTCTCCTATTATTGAAAACAAAACTTCTTTTCTTATTCTTCACAATAGACAACCTGATTATGATGTTCTAAGGGTGTTTGGTTGCCTGGTGTTTTCTTCTACATTACCTGTTGCCAGAACTAAATTTGATGCCAGGGCAAGGACTGTGCTAATCTAGGACATGCTGATCATCAAAAAGGATACACATTGATAGATGTATCCACACAGGAAGTGTTTGTTTCTAGAAATGTTGTATTTCATGAACATCACTTTCCATAAATTAATCTACAAAACACACAGTCACAGACCACATGGTCTTTTCCTATACCATCTATCTCTAATGACTACCTTTTTTCTCAAAATCCTGCCCCTCCAGTAACAACTCATGCTGATGAAAGTCCAGCAGGTGATTCCAGACAGGGTTCAGCAGATGATTCCAGACAGGGCTCAGCAGATGATCATACACAATCTCAAGAAGATTCTTCTGCACCTTCAAGCCCTCATCATCCACAATAGCAAGCCAATGTCAGGAGATCCAGTAGAGACAAAAGGCCTCCTTCATTCTTACATGAATACATTTGCAATCAGGCATCTCATACAACTCCTCATCCTTTGAGTTCTGCTACCAGTCTTCATAATATTTCAGACAACTACAAGTCTTTTGTCATGGCAGTAGATAAAGTAACAGAACCCTCAACATATAATCAAGCCATACAACACAAAGAATGGCAAGAGGCTATGCAAAAGGAGATAGATGCACTAGTCAGTACAAATACATGGCAGATTGTTGATTTACCTCCAGGAAAGAAGCCAATAGGTTGCAAATGGGTATATAAGGTCAAGTATAAGGCTGATGGTTCAATTGAAAGATACAAGGCAATATTAGTTGCTAAAGGATATACACAAACATATGGCATAGATTATGAGGAAACTTTTTCCCCAGTAGCAAAAATGAACACAGTCAGGGTGTTACTTGCTATAGCAGCTGCAAAAAGTTACTACTTACATCAACTTGATGTCAACAATGCATTTTTGCATGGTGATTTAACAGAAGAGGTATATATGAGGCTTCCACAAGGTTTTGAAGCTCCAAAAGGGAAAGTTTGCAAACTCATCAAGTCCTTTTATGGACTCAAGCAGGCAAGTAGGCAATGGAATTGCAAACTAACAGAAGCTCTGAAAAATCAGGGATACAAGCAATCCAGACATGACTACAGTTTATTCACCAAACAGACTGATACTTCATTCATTGTAGCTTTAGTCTATGTTGATGATATTGTTCTAGCAAGCAATGACATGGAACTGATCACTGAACTAAAGTCCTACTTACATGATCTGTTTCAAATAAAAGATCTGGGAGAACTTAAGTATTTCCTAGGTCTAGAAGTAGCAAGATCAAACAAGGGCATTTCTGTCTGCCAAAGAAAGTATGCAATGAATCTACTGCAAGAATATGGTTTTGCAGGCTGTAAACCTGCAAAAACACCTATGCAAAGTAAAGCACATCTACACAATGGTGATTCTGAGTTGTTACCAGATAACACAATGTATAGAAGCTTGATTGGAAAGCTCCTATATTTAACTATCTCAAGACCAGATATCTCCTTTGCTGTCCACCAGTTAAGCCAGTTTTTAGCTGCACCTACTACCAATCATTTACAAGCTGCTAACAGGCTCTTAAGGTACGTTAAAGCAGCACCAGCTCAAGGTCTTTTCTTTCCTAGTACAAATGATCTCAAATTAACAGCCTTTACTGACTCTGATTGGGGAGGCTGTCATGATACTAGGAGATCAATTAATAACAGGGTATTATATGTTTATGGGATCTGCCCTTGTCTCTTGGAAGTCCAAGAAACAACCTACGTCGTAGGTGCTCATCAGAAGCTGAATACAGAGCCATGGCACTAGGAGTGTGTGAGTTACAGTGGCTACTATACATCCTTCAGATTTACGATTCTAGTGCCTACACCAATTCCCATGTTCTGTGATAATGAAAGTGCTATGCACATAGCTCACAATCCAGTTTTTCACGAGAGGACAAAGCACATAGAAATTGACTGTCATGTGGTAAGAGAAAAGGTTCAATCCGGACTAGTCAAGCTCCTATCTATTTCCACAACTAATCAACTTGCAGATATTCTCACCAAACCATTAGATGGACCTATCTTCAAACACATATTGAGTAAGCTGTCCATTTCCAACATTTTCTCTCTTCCTAGTCCGTCTTGAGGGGGGTGAAATGAGTAAAGATTCAGGACACAGCAGCAGCAAGCAACAGCAACAACAGAAGTTCTCTTAGGCATTTTATCAAACACTTTCAACCGAAAACGGTTGGAAATGGTTGTAGCTAATTAAGTTAGTTATAACTGCTTTCTATGTACTTAGGCTAGGCTATGCACCTATATATACTTGTATAAACACCCATGTAACTTCAATTTTTCAGAATCAATAAAATTGCGAGTTTAATTTCTGTTTTCCCATTTTTCCGCCTTTGTTCATTTTCAAAACTGTTCTTGAGTTCTTCATGTTCTTGTATGAAGAACATGATCGAATTACTTCAATTTCTTCAACAGGCGTGTGATTTTTATTTATTAATAAAAGTTCAATGGGTCTTCACATTATAATCAATTGTTCAAAAATATATTACATTGTCATTTTGTTGTGGCACTATATATTACTACTCAAAAAAATCAAAAAGTTTTTTTTTGTACGTACGTTTTTTATCATTAATTCTTGAATAAGTGGTCATAATAACTTATTTGGGCTTAGTTTTGTTAACTCCCTAAGTGTTGAAGGTAGTGGAGTTTGACATCCTACGTATAATTAAAACCCTTATGAAGTAAAGTGTAAAATGGATAGTTTGATCACCTATTGTAAGGGCATCATAATCAAGTACTTCAAAACAAAAACAAAAAAAAAGAACAAAAAACATTTCACAGAATGACTCAAACCCTTGTAATTGTTTTTTCAAAACAAAAAAACAAAGCACACACTTGTTTTCCGGCTTAAAGATGAATCCAAAACAAATCAATATCATTGTTTTCAAAAACAGTGGCAGCAGAAAACAATTAGAGAACTGAAGACTTTATTGAGAACTTACATATCTCTTGAACTTGAACCAACTCCGGCTCGGAAAAGCTTTACCTCACAAGCCGAAGACTTTCTTGGGAACTTACTTATCTCTTGAACTTGAACCGACTCCGACTCTGCTCCATCATAGATATTACTACCATCAAATATCTCCATAACTTCAAGAACACTTCCATGCTTTAATATGTACCGTATCATTTCTCGCTCATCTTTATATCCTTTATAATAATCAAGTACAACTTTCTTTAAACTGTTTGACAAGCATCTGGGAACTTCTACAGGAGGAGGAGTCCACTTAGAGTAATATTGCATTTCGGATCTTCTTGGAAAAAGAAAAAACTGACATCACAAAAAACATATTCAAAATTATACTACATTACTTGTCAAAGTTTAATAAACAAAACACGTACTTTCCATAAGCTTTTATCTAACCTGATAAATTACAAGAACCTCTAAATTGTCTGAGTTTTGAATGAGATCTCGTAACGAGCTGCTATGACAACAAAATGTAAAGGCCGTTACTTTCACCAATCTCTTAAACTTAGTCCACAAGCTGACTGTAGCACAGCTAAGAGCCTGAGAATGTCAAATGTTAGTGATCATATATTTCATCAATATAATGTTATCTTTAAACTCTGAATGATATTGAGGAAAAAAAAATAGTGCCATGTTGATTCATTTATCTACCGTAGACAACAACATTCACAAACATGAGAGTATTATTCTAATACTTTTATAAAAAACTTACCTGTATAGTATCGATGGATAAAGTTAGAGATTTTGCACAATCGAATGCACAAACTGCTTCAACGACTAAATTGCACAAGTCGGCTCGATAGAATTGACGTTCATAGAACTTAAGTCCAAAGTCAACTTCAAGTAGAGAGCTTAGACTTCTTTGCACAAAAATCTCAGATATACGACCATAAAGCTTGAAGTACTCAAGTGAGGGAGCCTCTAACTTCATACTGCATTCATATCCGAAATGAAGCTCAAGACGTCTTGAGGAAGTTGAAGATATTCTACACGTACAATCATCAATATGGTCATCACCTTTTCTTAAGTCCATATGCAGATGCATATAATTCAGCATTGGACATCCGCTTATAAGTTTTTCCAATGCGTCTTCAGGAAGGAAATATGACGAAACAATTTTACTGCGATTTCAAATGATATAAATGATCTACTAAGAGCCTTAGTACAAAGAAAAATCTCACGAACAATTCTTGTAATCGCAGTACTGATCCATGAACTAACACGGGATGATGAAACATGTGAAGGATTCCAAACCAAACGAAACTTATTTAGCGATCCAACATTATGCAGAAACAAAACACGGTTAACAAATCGGACGAATTTCGTATCTTCACCTTTAGCCAGTTGTTTACAGCAACCCTTGTTGTGATAGAAATTAAGGCTATCAACCGTCATCCACACCGATTTCCATCGTTTTGAAAGAATATCGGTGGCTATAGCATCCTTTATGGGAAGAAAAGACAGAATAGCACTCAGAATCGAGTCCGGTAAAACGCTGATCCGATCATCCGGATCATAATCCAGACTGCTTTTCTTTTCTCTCTTGGAAGGATTGCGGAGATTATTTCTGGAATTATTTCGCTTCATCCTTAGCTACCCCGAGTAATCAATTCGCAATCAGCAGCTTTTGCAGAAAAAGAAAAATCAATGCTTAGCTCTATAAAATCGAAATCTCCATCAAAAAAAAAAAAAATCGAAATTAAGGCGGAGTAGAGAAGATTAATTAAAGAGAAATTAATTGTACAATGACAAATAAAGCCGCTGAAATAGAATCTGTTCTGCTAAAGATTTCCGTCAATTGCCACCATAATGTTGAGCGTGCCCTAATTTTGGACAGTAGGTTTTTTTTTTTTTTTTTTTTTTTTTTTTGGGCAAATAGGACAGTAGCTTCTTTTTTTTTTCCCGAGGAAAGGACAGTAGCTTCTTATTGAAGAAAAATAAAATTCATTAAACAAATAATAGTATAACAATATAAAATAATTTTATCAAAAAACAATTTAAAATCATACAGTAAATGGTTTTAAAAAAAAATCATACAGTAAAATATGGCAGTGCCAAATTTGTACATAAATTTCCAATAAAAATCTTTGTATGTTAATAAAAAAAAATAAAATCTTTGTTTGAATTTCGTAAGTAGATTGGTGGGGTGGTCTGGTTGTCTCAAGACCACCCCAAACTTTGAAAAAAAAATAATCCACAAAAGAAATATTTTTAATATTGTATTATTATTAACATTAGTATTGGTATTTATTGTCTCTTTTAGACTAATTTACTATGTATCTGAGCGGTTTAAGAATACAAATTTTTCCTCCTTAATAAGGATAGGTTGTAGGTTCAAATCTAGCTATCAATATTTATTGTGTTTGTTTATATATACCAAAAAAACCCGTTACAGAACATGTATTAGTCCTAAGAAAAAAAATCAAACAAACAAAAAAAAAAATGTTGATATATATATATATACTAGTTGTTATATGTGTGCTTCGCACACGTGAGCCCTTGTTTTGTAGTTGGTTTGTTTACGTTTGTTCCCTTGCGTTTTCCGCTCCATTGCATAATTTACATAACATTATTTGTCCGTAGTTAGTAAATATGTACACGGTTGTGACAAAAGTAAGTTTGTCCGTTGTTACAAAAGTGTTGCTTCTTTGGTAGTTACAAAACTGTATTCTGCTGCGAAGCTTGCCGCACCTTTTTTCCATTTTACTTTTTTTGGTGTGCGTGTCCTTTCAAAAAGTAAGTGAATTACTTGTTAGGCTCTTTAGTTCCAGGATCTCAAGGTTTTGGAGGGAACTCCAACTTCACTTTCTTCGTGGGGGTGTCTTGCTGCCTTTCTTGTGCTGCTATTGTTGGTCGCTTCCCTTCGTTCTTTTCTGCGTGAGGAATATTGTTCAAGGATGATTAGTAATCTTATTTGTAGCAAGTGCAGTCATACGAATTGGTGGTAGTGTGTGATTATTGGGTAGATGTTTACCCGGAGTGCTTCCAAGTCTTGTCTTTGCATATGTTAGGGTAGGTCTCGTTGGACTCATGTTTGTTGGTTGTGACTCTATCCGACTTAGGATTTTCTCGTCCGGTCTTGTGATCCATGTGCTCCTTTGTTGGTGGTACGATTTTTGCTTTGCTATGATCTTCATATTGAGGTCCTCGTTGATTGTTGCTAGCAAACTCTGTATTTCCTGCAATGATATTGGGGGGTTAGTCAAATCTGTACAGGTCTCGGTACATGCTTAGGTGACAGTGTATGTTTTCGCTACTGTCTAAAAATGAGATTTGTAGATCTAGATAGCATGGGAAACCCTAAGAGCTGCTGTGAATTAAGAAACACTCAAATTTGGAAACCAACTGCGATATAGCACATTCAACCTGACAGAGAGAGCGTAGAAATGACAGTACGTTAAAAAGCGCAACACTTGGTGGAAAGAGAGTATCATTTAGTCTACCTGGTGAGAATCGCTTTCAGGATAAAAACAATTATTGTAGGGAATCTAAGCACATTCCTAGATGTATAAAACAGCGGCAACCATATGAGCTTTTCTGTGAACTAATAAACACTAAAAGCCCAAAACAAACTGCCACACAACACATTCTATATTACAGAGAGAGTATACAGATCACAGAATGTGTAAAAGCGCAACATTTGGTGAAGAAGCGGTATGTTTCGGTCTCTACCCGCCGAGAGTGACTTTGAGGAAAGAAAGAATCATTGCAAGATCTAGAGATCGACTATAACCATAGGAGTTCTTTGTGTGAACTAAGAAACACTAAAAAGCCAAAGTAAAGTGAATCGTTGTTTTTCGACTAAGAATACACTCCTAAAATCATTTGGTAAGCGGGAGAAGCTGTTGTTATGGGAATGTGTCAAATATAGGGTGGTAATACGTCTGATGTACAATCGAAACGTTTAGAAGGCACGACATAACACAATCTCATAAAACGGCAACTAAAAGGCAACCAACAGGTCTCTAAGAGATTGAATAACAGTTGAGAACCTCTGAACACGAGATATGGTTGTGCGGTTGAAACATAAGTTGAATTATAATCTAATACGGGCTGCATACTGAGCTCGACGGCGTTGAAGGAAAGATTCTTTCTCAGCTTCGCTCATCGTGGCGTAAGACCTTCGTCTCTTCTCATTAACGATCGTACGCCTCTCAGTATCCATCTACTAAGAATAATAAATAATAGTTACAGCAGAACGAAGGCCCAGAGCAACCGAAATTCTGACAAGATTAGTCGTACGACATTCCGGTGGAAATGGAAAACAATAGTGGAGCAGTCAGGTCATCTGCATCTGAACGACGTGCTCAGAAAAGCAGAATGCTAGAAGCCAGATATGATTAAGGAAGAGCTATATATGTTTTGAGTAAGATGAGACACATCAGCATCAAAGATTCTGAACATTTTCAGCCTAAAGAATAGTATGGTAAGCAACCTGGAGCTCATAATGTAGCAGCACATCCATTATTTGAAAGCCAAAACTGATGATGGCATGGAAAAGATATCATAAGACAGACGAGGACTGCATCAAGAATTTGATATTCATGGTCTTTCTTCTTCTCACCAAGGAGTTTCACAATGGAAATATCTATACCTTGGTCGTTGCACCAAACAACCTCAAAACAACCATAACATTCCAAGACTGATAAATATATATCCTAGGAACAGAATGAAAAAAATACTTTTGACTCCTCTTAGTTTGTTCGTTCTGCAATATAAACTGAATTAAAAACCAACAATCTACTCCACTCATTTTTTATAATCCTATCCTATGACCTATCGGTACAATAGTAAGAAACAATAGAAATCAAGGCTACAATGCTCAATCCTATCCCTAGCTAGATCAATTATCGAGAGGATCACAAAGCTGTACACGATTAATTCACGAGATTAAATAAACAAAATTGAGGAGACGGATGCATAAACGAAGAAAAGGAGGGAATAAAACATTTGACAAAATGCGGAACACTAAATTAACTTTCGAGCCTTCAATCGCATACCGTAATTGAAGTTTCCTTTTTTGGGCCTGCGTTATGTTCTTGTAATTAAAGTGTAATTGTTGCAAGGCGAGTGCCGACTTACTAATATGTGAATAAACAAAACAACAGTCTAGTTATTTATATTTTCTTTTGGGGTGAATAGCATTATTTCCCTTGAAAAATCCTTTTTGGATCATAGCTTAAATGAGTCAATGATTTCGCAAAGCATATGTCACATTGTGTTTCAGTATTTTTAAGGTTTTATGATGTAATGATGGCATTACGTAATGATGCTAAACATTATTCCGATCGCAATTGCACAGAACGAACTGCTAACCTATTTTCTAAGTAGCTTTTCAAGAATTATGACAACCACAAAACCCGAATCGAATACACAAAGAACCACAGACAAATCCGAAGGCAAAAAGAACCAACCGGAGAAGCAAGAATCAAGAAATACGAATGAACAGAGTCATCGACCAACACCAGAAATGGAAGTATTCAGGCTCAGAACACCACAGAACCATGAATGCACAAGCCAATCAATGAAACATACATATTGATGGTAAACATTATTACGATCGTAACCATACAGAACGAGCTGCTAACTTTTTTTTGGACATTCGATTCTGACAATCGACCAAAGATACAAAAAAATGAATCAGAATACAAAGAAATACAAATCAACAAATCATGAACCAACAACAGAAATAGAAGTGTTGAAGCCCAGAACAGCACAGAGGCATGAACGCACAAGCCAATCAATGAGCATACATGCAGCAACTAATTCAAGAACCCATAAATTGTAACCACACAAGAAGAAGACAACGAAGCAGAGTAATAATAGAAAGCAAACACGATTCTTCGCTAACCTATTTTTGTAAGTGACTATTGAAGAAGTATCACAACAAGAAATGCCCAATCGAATAGGCAAATAACCGCACACAAACCCGGAGGAAAAAACCACCAACCAGAGAAGCAAAAATCGAAGAACAAACCAATCAATGAACACACATGCATCAACTAATTGAAGAACCCATAAATTGTAACTACACAAGAAGAAGATCACGAACCAGAGCAATAATAGAAAGCAAACCTGATTGGAGCGTCGAGGTGAGATACTCTGAAATTAACAACAGCCTGCAAAAAAAATAGCACAAAGAGAAATCAGAACTGACCAGCACAGTGCGAATAATGAGGGAAGAAAGTTAGCTCGCAACGAACGGACATCGATTAGATTCCAAGCACAAAATAAGGGCATGACTCACCTGAGGAAGACGAGAATTGATAAGCTTCTACGGACCTGAAGAATGGCACAGACACCTCGAATAGCTCTTGAGCAACGCAGATAGGAACACCGTTTATCATAGTAGTGGAGAACACGAGCTGGCATGACCAGAGTGGATGTTGAAGGCGGTGGTGGGAACGTCGGATCAGATCTGAGGATTGAAGGAGGGGCCGGGAGGGGAAGAGTAACTGAGGGGGGTAATAAACGACAAATTCGACGTTGAAGGATTCGTATATTAACGTACCTAAAAGGTAAGATATATATTAGATTTTTGTCCAGAAGGACAAAATTATCAAAAAATCGGGATTGAAGGACACTGTAATTTAATCAGGACAAAAGTAATAATTATGAAGTAACAAATATGAAGTAACAGATGTGGAATAAAGTAAATATGAAATAACAATTGTGAAACACAAAGTAACATTAACACGTGAAGTAACAATTTTAAAGTAACAATTGTGATTTTTGTCCTTTATAATCATGAAAATTTTACTTTTATCCTTCCGGGACCCATTTATTTGTCCTTCCATATATATATATATATATATATAAAATATATATATATTATATATATATATATATATATATAGGTATTCTTACATTATAATTAGCAAGACTTAATACATGTTCATGGCTTCATGTACATTATTTTTTGATACATGAAATTATTTTACATCGGATTTTTTTATAAAGTAAAACCAAGACCATCCCAGAATAATTTTGTGGTTTCGCCACTATACTCATACGACAATACACGGTCACAATAAATAATTTACGGTATGAAAATCTGTATATAATCTTTTTTTTAACCCCTCAATTTTTTTTAACAGCAACGAATATTATTATTATTTTTTGATTAAAGTCACAATATCCTGAATCCCCTCAAAAAATTTCTTTTATTATTATTATTTTTTGATTAAAGTCCCGATATCCGGAATCCATTGACTGACTCTTTTAATATGGCGCCTCAGAGGAGAATCGAACTAATGATATTACGATAGAGAGAGATGATTTATGGAAAATATAAGGTTATGAAAATATTGATATATTTGTCTTTAGAGTACTGAGGATAGTTTGGTATTTTTATATTGAGGTAGAAGCGCTACTAATGGTTGTACTTGATAATTAAAGATGATATACGAAATACATTTGACCGAATTTTATAAGGGCATCGGAGACATGTTTAGGTTAGCCACCAGAAAATAAAAAAAAAAAAAATAAAATCTGAAGCTGAGACGGTTAATTTGGGGTGAACACCATCAACAAAAACACACAGGCATGAATGTCGATCAAATATGGGGGGATGAATTCCATTTACAATTGAATTAATCTGAGTATAAAATTGAAAGACAGAGCTTTTGACAATCGATTTACAAGACCAAAAAAAAAAAAAAAAAAAAAATTGCGCAGCTTTACTGTGTTCGAACAAGCGTCATCAATGAAGGAGGTTGTCAATCGATTTCCTAAAGCTGAGAGAGATCCATGCTCCATTATTCACCTACTAGAAGCTAATGATATGGCGGCTTTCAACAAGTGAACGATGTCGACCCTCATTTACTTGCGGCGAAAATTGGTTTGCCTTTTCGAGCACTAGTTGACCGGGGTACGGCTAGCTGAAGGCGCGTGAGAAGGCAGATTTGGAATTCCATGGAGAAAAGTTTGGATTTTTACTCCCCTATTCATCTGAATAACTGTTCATCTGGGAGGCATCTTCCGAATGATGATCGTATTAGCTCTTTACCAGGTGAAGTTCTTTTGAAAGTTCTTTCCTTTTTACCATTGAAGGAAATGGTAAAGACCAGTATCCTTTCAAATCGATGGCAGAATTTGTGGGTGAACACTCCTGTACTTGATTTTGATCTTAATTTAGCTAGATGTAATAACATGTTTGTCAAGTGTGTCAACCATGTCTTGCAGCAACCCAAGGAGGGTCTTTATTTGAAGAAATTTAGGATTTGCTGTAGCATTTTCAATGACTACCAGGAGGACATTGATAGGTGGTTGGAATTTGCATTAGCAAGGAAAGTCGAGATTTTGGAACTTAATTTCCCAGCTGACTCTTTATGTTTCCATCGTAATTATGTCCTTCCTGATCGCTGGTTTAGTAGTAGTGGGAAAGCTAATTTGGACGGCAACCTTAAGTTGCTTAAATCGTTTTCATTGAAAAATGTAAATGTAACGGGTGAAGCCATCAACTTTATTCTTCGAAATTGTCCAGTTCTTGAACGGCTTGAGCTTGTTGGTAGCAATAGGTTGGTCAATCTAGTGATTTCAGATCCTACTTTGGTGCTGAAGTATCTACAGATCAAGCATTGTTTTGAATTGAAAGTTCTAAGTATCTCCAACTTTAACTTGGTCTCACTGGAAACAACGGTTGAAGATTTAATTCTTAAGGATCTTCCAATGCTTGTTGAGTTGACCATTTTAGGGTATCTGAACAACTTCAGGCACACTTTATCTCAAAATGCAACTTGCCTCCGTCAGCTAGAGAGTCTCAAGCTACGTGCAGTGGAATTGGAGGTTGTCACTGAGCTGTTGTCTAATCTTGCTCAATTGACAAAACTTAAGAGATTGGTCATCGACTATTTAGCAATGGCTGATGAAACTCTAATTGTGTTTCTTTCCGTCATTAAATCTTGCAAACGTCTCGAGGAATTTGTATTGGAGTTGCATTGGACCAGTCGTGAACGTTTTAGTAGAAGAACCACGTGGAAGGTTGAAAAACTTGGCAACTTAAGCCTTAAACTTTTTGAGTTTAAGGGATATTATGGTCGTGTTAGCGATGATGAGCTGATTATGCATGTAGTAAGGAACGCTCCTGGTCTTGAGAAAATCATCATTGACACCTCTGATATAACATTGCGCATGTTGAACTATCCTAAGGATAGCACTGAACAAGAAGCTAAAAGGTTTGCATTGAAGCATATTGAAGATCTCATAAAATCTAAACATATACCGTCACATGTTGATGTACTTATCCGTTAGCTAGCTCGCTCTTCTTCACCCTGTGGCATTTGGAGGAGTGACATGCAGAGGACGTGATCGTATGTAATGTTGTTTTCTTTTCATATTTCAGTAACTAAATATGTAATATTTTAATCTGGATTATTTATGATAGCACAAAAGGTTAAGCTTATGTTTTATTTTGTCCTAAAATCTTTTGTGGTTATCTGCTACAACTTGAATTATTGGCTTCTTTATGTTGGGCATAAACATCTATTAACTGGGAGATAAATTGGTGTCTTCACTTCTCCAACGACATTTATAAAATGCCTGAATTGTAAGCATAAACATTGTTGAAACCGGAGGTATATAGTTCATATCAGCTAATGATATTTGGCTTGCTAATGATGACGTTGTTCTAATGAAAAAGAAGAGATGCCATACTTAAAATCAACGTGGATTCGATGTTTGATGGAAACAACTTGAGCTCTGGGTACTGAAGGTGAGGCAATTCGAGATTTCTCACCCCCTCGTTTTCCCCGAAAACTGAGGAGCAATGTTGAGCAATGTTGTTATTCATCGAATGGTTTCGATTTAGTTTGGAGGATCTCCTAGCCCTCAAATCTGTCAAATAGCTTAGAAGAATGTTGTAATCAATGGTTATAAAGGTTCGGAAAATTAGCGTGAAATGATACGTTATATGTTAGAGTATGGAAATGCTCTTGAAGTTATGCAGAAGATATGTGAGAAAAGCTAAAGTTGATTCAAAAGATATATGAGTTCCCAAGAGAGTCTCGGGTTTGTAAAGTACAATTCTCTGCGTAGCCTTCAAAGAGACGGTTCAAGCCATAGTACTAATTCCTTACACGGCCAGTAACATGGTGAACATTTCCAAACATTTTCTTGCTTTTTAGCTAATATTGTATTATTGTCAAGTATTTTCAAGGGTGAAAATAACTTGTCTGTGCTAATTTTTTTTTATTGTCAACTTCAACAACTTAGAAAATATCCTCAAGTTGAAGTATTTTAGAATGTTAGAATATAAGGACTAATGTGTCAATAGTTCATAGTTGTGTCCAAGACTTGGTATTATCCTTTAGAGAGGACACTTGGCAATAGGTTGTTGAGTGGTTAGATTTGGTTGTTAAATTGTGGTGTATTTAAGCATTAGCTGCTGTATTGATGTAATCAAGAATATCCATTATATAAAAAATTCTGTTATTTGTGTTGGTATTAGAGTGGGTATGGCCGACGCTTTCGCCGCCGTCGGAAATCCAGCTCCTGTAATATCCCGATTTTTCGAAAAGGGCATCCTTGTCTTTTCACGAAAAATCTGAATATTACGTTTTTTTAAGGATTAAAAGAAAAAAGATTTAATTGGATTAAATTAAATGGTTTAATGATGATTTTAATTATGGAGTATAAAAGGGATATATCCCAATAGGCAGCACATCATCCTCACACACGCATCATCAGAAAAATAAAAGGGGAGAAAACGCTCTGAGTATTCAAAATCTAGGGCAAAGTATTCTCAACCTCGAGGCTAATCCGTTGATCGTTTCCACAGACTCTTCAAGGGAAAAGCGATCATCTCGATGCAAGGAAGCTTTTGATACCGGCGTTTCGCAAAATGGTTAACGTAAGTTTTGTCCCTCCTCGTTCTTGGTGATTAGGGTTTAATCACCATTGTTAAGGTTGAGTTTTTCTGAGTTAATTTTCGTAGTGATCAGTTTTGGTTCGAATCGTTGTAGGTTCGGAGTTCTAAAGTTTAACCTTTTCACGGTTTTGGTAGCGTGGGTCGTAGTAGCTCGCAATTTAAGGTCACGTGGTGTTCTTATCGTATGAATAAGGTGTTGTAAAGTTATAGAGCAATTTGTATGTTTATTTCCGTCGTTTATGATCTGTTTAAGTTGGAGTTTGGGGAGGAATTGGGTTGGAAATCGTATTTTGGACAGTTGCAGATTTCTAGGAAAAACCCAGGCAAACGAGCGTTTGCACAAGGGCAAACGAGCGTTTGCACAAGGGCAAACGGGTGTTTGCGATCGTTGCAACTCAAACGAGCGTTTGGGGTTTATGGATGAGCGTTTGAGTGTTTGACATTTGATACAGGATGTGGCTATTTTTCACGAACGGGCGTTTGGGGAGCAGTAAACGTTCGTTCAAGGCAAACGTGCGTTCACAGGGTGTCAAACGTGCGTTTGACCTGTTTGTTCCGTTTTCTTACTTTTATCGTGTCAGCTTGGTTTCAGGCTTTATAATCATGTCCTTACTGCTTAACCTTATGTGACAAAGCCTTGAACTAGCTTTTGATGCGTTTAGTTCCGGCACCATATGGATTCCCTAAAAAGAGATGAAGTGTGGGACCGTCGAAAGCTTGGGATTTGCCTTGTTGATGTGATCCGTCCCGAGGCATTTTATTTGTTTTGTTTATTTTAATTTTCGGTGTTTTAATGAATAAAACGGCCTTAGGCCCGTGTCAAAAGTTGCCCATATGTTAGTATATTGGGCCAGGTGTTTATTTTTAGCAAATAATAGCCGTTTGGGCTTATTAGGGTTGATTTAGATTTGTTACCAAATAAAGTGGCGAAAATTACATTGTAATTTGTCCCACATCGGTTAGGAGATTGTCAGTATTTTATTTTGTAGCCTATATAAAGGCATTAAGAGTCATTGTAATCAACACACAAAGACAAATTTTGATATATTATATTTGAAGCTTTTAAGCTTTGGGTGAGTTTTCTCACGTTGGTGTTTGGTGGATTCCAACGCCGTTGTTTGGTTAATTCCAAACGGAACTTATCAAGGTTCTGAGCAGACCTTGTGGCGTTCGTATACCAAGGTTCTTAGATACGGGTTATCTAAGGGTTGAGGTCATACCAAGGTTCTTAGTTACGAGTTAGCTAGGGGTCGCGGTGCTCGTTTTATTGGTGCCATCAGTCGGTCCTTCAGCAATTTTAGATCTGATTCGATCACGGATCACATCAATTGGTATCAGAGACAGACACTGACGGTATCCAAATATCCCTTGTTTTTTTTCTTTTGTTTTCTTTTTCATTGGATTCCTGCATATATTTTTCCTTTCAACATAAAAAAAAATCCAGTTCTTGAATTACGTTCCTGTTCAAAAAAAAAAAAAACAAAAAAAAATCCTTATATTGCCAGCCATATATATTTTTCGTCCGTGTTCTTGTCTTGAAGTGAAAAAAAAGAAAAGAAAATTATCATGAGCCTGCTTCTTTCTTTTTGCTTGTCGTAGCTTTCAAGCTTTAAAAAAAAAAATTAAAAAAAAAAAAGAGACTTCGGCTTGAGATCCCCCCCAGGAAAGCAGCCGATCTATAACCTTTTGGTTTTTCCCCCTTGATTCTTGCCTTTTGTCCTTCCAATATTAACAACAACAAAAAAAAATTATTAGCAGCCCATTCCCGAGAGATTCACACCTTTGGTGTAATTTTAATCACACCCGTAATTTCCAGTATATCTCTCAAAAAAAATCTTTATCGAATATTTTTGTTTGGACCTTGTGGATACTTGCCGTGTGCTAATTGTTGGTGGAGTTAGATCTTGAGTAATGTCAAAGGAGAGTCCTATGGATTTCTATTTTCGGAATTTTGAAGATATGATGAATCGGAATTTGGTAATAGAACAACGTTTTGATGATATGATGAATAAGATGAAGAATATGTTAAAGGGAGTAACTGAGCAATTTAACCGTGGTGGTAGAGATAACCGCAGTGGTAGAGGTGATCGTGGTGGTAGAGGTAACCGTGTTGGTCAAGGTAACAACTTATTTTACACATCATGTTTTATTGGAGATTATGAATATGAGTTGTGCATTGATCACGATGAAGAGGAAAATTTAATTAGTAAAGATGTGGTTAAGGAATTAAACTTGCGGACGGAAAGACTTTATCAGCCCTACTACATTGTTGTGGAAAACCATCGGGTTAAAGTTACACGGTATGCACGGGTTCCAGTGTCCATTGGAAGTTATAAAGTTGTTGTCTCATGTGATGTGGTGCCACTGAGTGATGTACATTTGATATTTGGGAGATCATGGCTATCTTTGCATAATGTACGTCATAATGCATCCCGGACTCGCTATTCTTTTTCTTTTGGTGGCAAGAGGCATGTATTGGAATCCCTACCCCCTATGAAACAATGTGATTATCAAATAGGGGATTCTAAGGCCATGGAAATAGATAGGGGTGCGCTTACGATGTGAAATTGGTGGAAGTAGAAAATATTGAGCCAGAATTGAAAAACGACGAGAGTGGAGGTATGGTGGAGCTAATGAATGGAATAGAGTGTGATGTATGTGATGATGATTCATCTCTCCTTCTCATTGATGAGTTTCCTATAACTAAGGAGGAGCAGATTGATATAGTGGTGAAGATGGAGGATGCAAATGATACTGTATTTGTGAGCGAAATAGTTAAAAATGACGAGGCCCTGGTTGTGGATGAGATAGTTCACGTTGATGAGGCATTCGTTGCAAGTCATGTTGAGAGTGTTGTTGAGCCGAGGAGATCCTTGATACACCAAAGTCGAGGTTCTTGATTTATCCTTGCTTGTGCATGATACTTGTAATGAGTTGGTTTCGATCGGCGAGAGAGTCGAATTCTTTTGTTGGAGCGGTTGAACATGAAGCAAGATCAACCACGTCACTTGAGCATTTAAAAGATATACGAGCAAACACATATTTATCATGATCCATTTTTGGTGCATTGTCGTCCTTTCGATTTTGTGGTTGCTTGATTTTTATGTTGTCCCCGTTCGTTTGTACAAGAGGTGGTTACTCAAGTGTTCACCTATTTACTTTTCCTGGATGTACTTCACTACGAGGGCCTACTCACATATGTTCGGCCACGCTTATTATTTGATCCAGGTGGATTCGAGGACGAATCCTTTCCAACCGGGAGGGAATGATGTGATCCGTCCCGAGGCATTTTATTTGTTTTGTTTATTTTAATTTTCGGTGTTTTAATGAATAAAACGGCCTTAGGCCCGTGTCAAAAGTTGCCCATATGTTAGTATATTGGGCCAGGTGTTTATTTTTAGCAAATAATAGCCGTTTGGGCTTATTAGGGTTGATTTAGATTTGTTACCAAATAAAGTGGCGAAAATTACATTGTAATTTGTCCCACATCGGTTAGGAGATTGTCAGTATTTTATTTTGTAGCCTATATAAAGGCATTAAGAGTCATTGTAATCAACACACAAAGACAAATTTTGATATATTATATTTGAAGCTTTTAAGCTTTGGGTGAGTTTTCTCACGTTGGTGTTTGGTGGATTCCAACGCCGTTGTTTGGTTAATTCCAAACGGAACTTATCAAGGTTCTGAGCAGACCTTGTGGCGTTCGTATACCAAGGTTCTTAGATACGGGTTATCTAAGGGTTGAGGTCATACCAAGGTTCTTAGTTACGAGTTAGCTAGGGGTCGCGGTGCTCGTTTTATTGGTGCCATCAGTCGGTCCTTCAGCAATTTTAGATCTGATTCGATCACGGATCACATCACTTGTGCTTCGATAAGCTAGGGTTTATCGATGTCTGTGTATGTGCTAGGTTTTGTTAGAGTCTAGTGGTCTTAAGAAGAGGGAGTAGACTGATAGGTGAGCCTTTATGTGAATCAACTTAGGTGGCTAGTTAAACATCTAATCAAACGTATGTGTTAGATTAATTATCTTAAACATCATGCAATGCTTGGTAAGGCATAGTACAATATCGCGATGTGT
This sequence comes from Gentiana straminea, assembly GCA_036785695.1. Taxonomy (NCBI): domain Eukaryota; kingdom Viridiplantae; phylum Streptophyta; class Magnoliopsida; order Gentianales; family Gentianaceae; genus Gentiana; species Gentiana straminea. The sequence continues at coordinate 4,022,855 of JAVUPR010000042.1, forward strand.
CCTCTAACTAGACAAAGTAGACTGTACCCACGTCAGTCAATTGATTGGCTAGATAAAGCGTCTGGTGCACTCTGCCGGTCATCACACTATCGGGAATCAGATATTCCCGGGGCTACTAGAGCGTGTCTCTAAGTAGGTTGCACCCAGTTGTCCTAGTACATCCTATTACTAGGCGTAGTGCCTCGTTATTCATGATGTAACAAACTTGAGCTAAGCTAGATAACTTTGGAACCTCATGTTATGCTATGACCATAATATGATAGTTAGCTAGGGTTAATAATGGAATGAATTAATAAAACACAGCGTTGCTTTTATTTCTTTATGAGACCGACGTTATACGTTCTTCTACGCGTTACTAAGTACTTATGTACTTACCCCGTTACTTTATGTTTGTCCTTCCCTTTCCCCAAAGAAGATAAACAGGTTGCTAATGATGATGAGTTCTTCGACGATGATGTGTGAGGTGGAGCTCTTGAAGATTTAGTTTCTTTTAGTTTTGTCTCTTTCAATAAAGTTTTTGAATCAATGTTCAAACAATGTTGTCTTTCTTTTGGATTAGTTCCGTTTGAGTTCTTCTGGATTTGAATGTTGGATGATTTAGTTTTCTTTATTGGAGTTAGTGTTCGCAGCATTGAAAACTGTGTGTTCGATCTTTTGTTTCCCGAGTCGTTTTATCTTCCGCGTCGTTTTAGTTCGGATGTATGACGTAAGGCTTACATATATTATTGAATTTATTTGATAATATCTGTGCCGAGCGCTCTTCCGGATAAGGACTAGGTGTTTGGGAACGGGGCGTTACAGTTGGTATCAGAGAGAAAGGTTTTCTTTGCTGTGTACGACTTGATTTCTTCTTTAAGATAAGTATTACAGCTTTAGTAACCCCTCTCTTTTCTAGGTTACAGAATGGTTCTTACCAGAGGAGGAGCTAATACGAATAACACCGCGGCGACTACCACCCAGACAGTTCATACTGAGGCAGAAGTTACTGAGGTTAGAATTCCAAGAAGGAGAAGAAGTGGACCAACTACCCGGGGCCCTACAGTTTCTCAAGTGAACACCCCGTCTGTGAGCAACATCATGCATGGGGTGAATCAAGGACCAGATATTGTAATCAAGGAACAAGGGGGTCCTTCACAGTTTAACCCCAACATACCGTTCATCACAACTTCAGCAGGAGTAACACCAGGAGTGTCTGTGCCTCCAATGACCACAAGCTGGACAGGATTAAGACTTTCTCAACCACCAGCTAGTCAGTTTTTCAGTCGTCCACAGACATCAGCGTTTTCCACCACACCGCTAAGCCTTACACCTCAACCAACGGTTCTTCCTCCACCACCGCCTAGATCTGATACTTTTGTAGCACCTGGCTACACCTATCCACAACAGACTTACCCGTATCAGATATCCGCAACAGACCCATCCCCAACAGCAGGTTCAGCAACCTCAACCGCAGTATCAGAATGTTATTGCCTCTATGGCTGAGTATCCAACATCCTATCCATCTCAGCAACCAGCTATGGGTTATCCTGCGGGTCCGACGGCTCAGAATGCTCCACCAGTTCAGCAGCCGATACAGCATCATCAGTTTGGGGGTTACGACAGGCAAGTGATTGTTAGGTATAGTGCCCGAAAGACAATTATCTAATTATTTTAGGACAGAATTAATAATTCATCTTATTATATGAATGTATGTTTATAATTAAGACACTACTGAAAACCCTAAGTACCTCGTTTATGTAATCACATAACTTAGTGTATGGCTATACACAAAAGGATTGAGTTAGTGAGATGTACTTAAAATTAACTTAGTCCGTAGCGTTTAATAATCTTAGTACGGGTCTCAAGATTAATTTGCTAATAATGCGCCCAGAACACTTTAGGTGTGACAGTCTTATCCGGACTGTCGGTAATAGGGTACCTAGTGGGGCATTTATATATGATGATAATCATCTAGAAATTTGGACCGATTTGATTTGAGTTCTCGATATAATTCCGTGATCGAGAAGTCTTATCGAATCACAAGATGATCATATATGGATTAATCTCAATCCTGACGTGATCATAGACAACTGCTTAGACTAGGGTAGAGTTTGATGTGTTAGTAAGGATCACTTCATAGTATGTGGTCCGACACTTCTCGTTGGCTCTATTCTGGAATGAGTGAGTAGTCTGTGCTATCACAGATATGGAATCCATTCCTTCCCTCGGGAAGTAGACATGCAGTTCCCTTATTTGTTAATCCTTGAAACTGACCGATGCGCGCAGTTCATATTATATTAATTATGAACTATTTGGTCACTAGGGGGTTAATAGTAAATAAGGATAAGAGGTTTCGAGAAGGGTTTACGGAAATATCCCGAATAGTAACGAACATTCTATGGAGGATTTATCCGTATGTAATGATTATATCAGTGGACGCTTATCGACTCAAAGTTGAGTGTAAGTTTATTCAGCAGAGTTTAGTTTCGGGTTTATGGTGGTGTAATCCCGGAATTGATAGATTGAATATAATTGTTCGGTCTGATTAATAATTTTATTAAATTTATTGTAGCTAGTGAATATGGGTCCATGGTCCCCGACGTGGCTCATAATATAGCATATACGTTTTCTCGTCGTTTCACCTCAATTAATATTAAATAGTTGGATTGGATTGTTTAATACACTACTAGAATTTCCGGCATTTCCTACGCGAAATTTCGTCGGTATTTCGTCGGAAACACATGTTTCCGACCAATTTCCGACGAAATATGGGGTGTTGGAAAAAAGCCCGTTGGAAACGCGTTGCGACGAAATTTCCGACGACTATAGCGACGAAATTTCCGACGCATGTTTCCGACGAAAGTTCCGACGCAATTTCCGACGAAATTTCCGACGATGTTTCCGACGAAATTTCCGACGAGCTTAGCGACAAAATTTGCTACGAATGGTTCCGACAAAATTAGCGACGAAGTTCTTACGAAATGATTCCAACGAACTTCTGACCATTTATTCCGACGAATTTCCGACGAAAATTTGCTTAATTATTCCGACTAAATTCCGACGACTTTTGTCGGTAATTTTCATAACATGTCCGACGAATTTCGTCACTACTCCGTCGGAAAAATTATATTTTTTTTATTTTGATTTATTCGTAAATTCTCATTCCACCTGTCCAAATAAATCACAATTTATGAAAAACTAACACAATATTTAACTAATGCATCAACCAAACCAAGTCAATAAAGGCTCCATATAGCTAATTATTAAGTTACAAAAGCGTATATTGTTCCACTTAGGATTCCCAAAACAAAATAAAGAGACAACACAATACATAGCAAAATATGAACAATCCATAATCCTCACTATCAAGCACTACCGGAGTATGGAGGAATCCTTGGACTAGCTGCGCAATCCTTGCTATCTCCGCCTGCATTGCAGATTGTGCGCAATCCTTGCTATCTCCGCCTGCATTATCTCATGCATAGTACTCGTTGGATCCGCATGTCTGATTTGAATTCAGCATCATCATAAGTTCTCTCCTCATCCCATAGACACCAGAAGTGCTTAATCCATTAAATTCCTTCCTTAATGCAACTGACCTTTTCACATTGCCAACCTATATGGCCAAGGATATGGTTGATTACTTTATGTGAAGGAAAAAAAGAAGGAATGCTAATTAAAGAGCTGCAGGGAATTCAATATTAACCAAGTCTCGGAAGTACAGACAAAATTAATTATTAGACTAAATGGAAAAAGTTAATGTGATAAAAAAACACTTAACACCAAAAGTGTGGACCGATTGAATAACTTAACAAACAATAGTTATTAAATTGAATGGCTGATCTAAAGTATATGAACCACACAAGTGAACAGCAGACAATTAATATAAGAGCAAATTAAGTACTTATGTGAGATATCAAAAGATATGTGCAGGTCCAATTAAAACAACAAATGTGTGGATCAAAGTGTAATGATACTAGTGAAACAAGAATAGCAGGTACAAAAACTTTAGATTAACTTCAGCCTATGTAATGGAACAACAGGATTGAACAGATGTATCACTTAATCAAAGATATGTTCTGGACACAATATGATTAAAAACAGATTCACCACTATAAGGTGCTGGTGCAACAATATGTATATTGCAGATACACACAAGACAGATGATACAAATATTTGCAGACAATACAATTCAGCAAATTACAAAAACAAGTGCAGTTTAGTCCAGCAAATTCAATAGTACGACGAGACTAAAAAAAAAAAAAAACTAAAGCGATCGGTACTTGCCAAAAGTTCTAATGTAGATAGAAAGAAACGATAAATAGACACCATCCGACTTTGGGCATACCAGGATTTCAGAACTGCAAGCATCAGCAACACGAGATTTCTGAATCAGTGAAGTGTCACTCTCCATGCCAATAAATGAGCAAGCTTCATAACCCTTGGTACCAAAGCATGAGATAGGAATCAAATGAGGTGGAAACATTGGATTGACATGGAAAAATTATAGACATGGTAACACATATAATATTCCGTCGGATGTAACAAGAGACTATACTCTAGATTCAGAGTGTTGCAGAGTGTACGAAAATCTAAAGTTTAACATTTTGCAAAAGCCTTGTCTATGTCAAAGAACTATTTCATCGAAGTACCATCACAAGATAAAGATCCTATTAAAGGAGAGAGAAATGTAAAAGGAAACAACAAGAAAGCCCTCAATTGATTCCCAGTAAGGATAGTCAAAATCAAGGATTAAGACTATCAAGACCGAGTCAAACCGAGGACAAGAGTGATCCGCCGATCAACCAACAAAACTAAAGGCTCGCTATAGCTATTATAATAAATATTCAAGCAAGAAATTGCAAGCACATCTACTACAACAATAGAGATTCGGTTCAAGCAAATTGCAAGCATAGCGAGGGCGATATGCGACAGTGCACTAGAAAGCGAGGTTCAAGCAACCCTCAAATATGAAGCTCGGCAAGTACGGATTAGTGTAGCAGGTGCATCAAAGCAAACACCAAATTAGAGCACTTCACAGATTCGGCACGGGTGCGGGTGATGTGATTCGGCAAAGTGCGGTGTAGAAAGTGTGCGGCAATATATCGGGAAACGAGAGATCAAGACTAGAACAACAATAAACACCCAATGCACACGGTCTCAACAAAACAACGATTCAGTAAATAAGCTTCACTGATTCAGTACCAGAACAGGGAGTAAAACAGGACAACAAAAACAGACTAATCCATCGAATCAGCAAGAGATCATCATCGAATCGATAAAGTGTTAGGATCTATGTGCAGTTGTGATCCAGAGGGGGGTGCATGGATCACGGTCTATTTTTAAACTTAATTCAATTTATGCAATAATACGGAGTTTGTTACTACAAATTAATCCTAATTAACTAAGTCCGGAATCAAGAACTTAATTAATTATTAGACTAACTTGTATTACCTATGTGATCAAATAACACAAAAAATAATTGTTATAAAATCTAGAAATAGTGATCAACAAAAAGATGAAACAGGAGCAAATCAACCAATGACGTCAACTTGATGTAGTAAACAACAAATTGATTAACTAAAGGAGCATACACTAGATCAATCAAAATTTAGATCATATGAGGAGGCAGATTGAGAATATAAATACTCTCGATACACTTAGATAAAAAAAATGATTTGCAGATTATCAAATACAAGTCCAGAAGTTATTGGGCTCAAATAAATCAACACAAAAGTTGCACAAAGCAGATCCAAGTTCTAGCAGCAAATGTACATAAAAACAGGATGTATATGGTTACAAAAAGGGATCAGATTACAGCAAAAGGTGTACCAAGTTCAAGTTCAATAACTCAGCAGACTTTAACAAATACAACCACAAGGCTTATAGCAGTTTAAGCAGATTCTTAGTTGACTGAAAATACAAGACTAAAACTGATCAAACAAAGCTGACAACTCAGCAGACCCCAGAAATGATTCCAGAAAATTGCAGACACAGTATCAACGGGGCTTGGTCCCACCAAGGGTTGATACAACTCACACCGACACTCAAACTTACACAAGCAAGAGAATTTTAGACTTCTACTAAAATGTGGGATTGCTTTGACTCAATGAGTTCAGTGATGCTTGCAATCCGTTAATGTGCCTGGCTATTTATAGCCTTAAGTGTATGAAAGGTCTTAAGACTAATGGTGTGAAGTAAATCAGAGGGAATCATATGAAATCCGAGGCACTAAATGCAGTGATCATCCGGCAATGGTAACCAAGATTTTGGTTGTTGGTCAATGAGCTATGTAAACTCCCTTATGGGGCCGTCAGGCAAAGGGAGGGAGTAGTAATAGCCAATGAGCCAAGGATTTATTATGGTTAACCATGCAATCACTGTTAAACCGATTGATTCCTCTAAATATAGTTCAAATAGACCAGGGGAGGGACAATCGAGACCAATCAGACAACCCAATAAAATTCAGCCAACTTAATAAGGGGTTTTCATCATATTGGTTTGGGATTATGTTTCAACCATAGAGATACGGTTGAACTATAATCAGACCGCGGGACAGGGACACTTAATCAAATGGTTAATAGGGTTCAGTGACCTAAACCAGCTATTAATCAGATGATTAAACCGGAACAAATTCGTAGAGTCTGAACACTAAAGAGAAGCCTTGCTAGGAACAAATTCGTGGCTGCAATCTTCACCTTTAATGCAAAATCAATGACTTCACGTGGAGCACGTGTTTCACTGAAACTATGACCGGCAATGGAACTGAAAATCGGGGTCATGACATCCCATATTTTCTTTGACCTAAAGAACAGCACAAATGGCAAGCAAATCAGGCAGATATTACATTCTTAATAGCAATAAATGATAAAAATTCGATATTCAACAAGGAAAGGATTCACCTTTGATTGCGTATAGAATCACGGCTCGAATCAACAGCAATGCAGAGGCAAAATCACACCTTTTTCAAATTCGACCTTTAACGGAAACAATACGCAAGAAATCAGGGCAGAGAATCCGTTCTAAATCAGAATATAAATGATATAATACGAAATTAACAGAGAAAGATATCACCTTTTCAAGGATTAAGCGCATATCCTTCGAATCGCGGTTTGGTTGCTTCAAATCAATGCCTTCGTGTGAAAACACACGTTGCTGAGATCGAATAAACAACGAATCATTGTAAAGATTGCATCTTTACAGCTTCAAACTTTCCATAAGTGATTTTCGCACATGGTAGCTCGAATAATGCGCGTACGTTCTTACTATAAGAGGATTTCGGCATGTGAGCGAGATGGGTGAACGAAGTGCAAAGAATTGGCACGAGAGAATAACGGAGAATCGGGAAATTGATTGGAGCAAATATGGTAATTAGGGTTTACGGCTAGCCGCATCAGAGAATGAGGAAGAGGAGAAGACTTGGCCGAAATTTAGTCAAATGACATGGGAATGGGTATTTAGGGTAAATGGTAAGGTTATTTGGGAGAAAAAAATATATGGGCAGCTATATTAATTTAAAGTATTATAAAATATGTGTTACACATCAATTATATTACACACTATATTACATAAGTTGCATGTTAATGCCTTCTCATATAATATAGATGCATTGTCCTTAATGTATCATCATATATAGTATACACTAGGCACGTAATTAATTACGGTGATGACGTAGCACAATGAAAAAAACAGATGGTGGCCATTAATGTAAGTGTTTAACTTCGGAGCCGGTTAGTAACACAGAGTATAAAATAATCGCATGATTAAAAGCTTTAAATCACAAGGGCATTTGAAAATTAATCAATACTTTAACTACGGACTATAAAATACTCAACATAAAGATGGAACCTTTCTTTTGTCAAACCTTTCTTAAATGATTTTCGAATTGATTGTTTGATATCGAATCCAATGAGCAAGATGTTCTTACCAAAAACGGATTTATCCATGTGAAAGAGATGGAGAAGCAGAGAATCGTGAGTAGGATTTGCAGAGACAAAGAATTGAATGCAATTAGGGATTTTTTAGGAATGGCGTTTCAAAGAACGAGAGAGAAAGGAAGGAATTACGAAGAAGGGGGTTTTAGCTGAAATGAAAATGAAATAAAATGTTCTTAAAAAGTCATTCGCTCGATAACGAACCCCGAGATTCAAATCGATCTCTTAATAACGATCCCCGACTCTTAACTCCTTCGCTCGATAACGATCGATCGAGACAATGATCGATAATGATCTAACTCATTCGCTCGATAATGAACCCCGAGATTCAAATCGATCTCTTAATAACGATCCCCGACTCTTAACTCCTTCGCTCTATAACGATCTATCGAGACATAGTTGATAGTACTTTCACAACGATCGATAACGACTCAATCGCTCGATAACGAATCCGGAGATTCAAATCGATCGCTCGATAACGAACCACGACTGTTAACTCATTCGCTCGATAACGATCGATCGAGCAATAGTAGATAGTACTATCACAATGATCGATAACGATTTAACTCATTCGCTCGATAACGAACCCCGAGATTCAAATCGATCTCTTAATAACGATCCCCGACTCTTAACTCCTTCGCTCGATAACGATCGATCGAGACAATGATCGATAATGATCTAACTCATTCGCTCGATAATGAACCCCGAGATTCAAATCAATCTCTTAATAACGATCCCCGACTCTTAACTCCTTCGCTCGATAACGATCCATCGAGACATAGTTGATAGTACTTTCACAACGATCGATAACGATGTAACTCAATCGCTCGATAACGAATCCGGAGATTCAAATCGATCGCTCGATAACGAACCACGACTGTTAACTCATTCGCTCGATAACGATCGATCGAGCCATAGTAGATAGTAATATCACAATTATCGATAACGATTTAACTCATTCATTCGATAACGAACCCCGAGATTCAAATCGATCTCTTAATAATGATCCCCGACGCTTAACTCCTTCGCTCGATAACGATCCATCGAGACAATGATCGATAACGATGTAACTCATTCGCTCGATAACGAACCCCGAGATTCAAATCGATCTCTTACTAACGATCCCCAACTCTTAACTCCTTCGCTCGATAACGATCAATCGAGACATAGTTGATAACGAACCCTAGATTGAGTCGGTCTTATAACTCATTCGCTCGATAACGAACCCCGAGATTCAAAGTTTTATATTAAAAAAAATTAAATTCCTTTAAAGGAACAAAATTTTATAAAAATTTATGTACATAACATGTTATTTTTACGAAAAGACTTATGTTCGTCGGAAATTGGTAGGAAAATCTTATTTTTAGTCGGAAATTGGTAGGAAAGACTTATTTTCGTCGGAAATTGGTAGGAAAACCTTATGTTCGTCGGAAATTGGTAGGAAACACATGTTCGTCGGAAATTCGTAGGAAACGCCTTAAAAACGATAGGCGGGAGACTTTCGCGCGCTAGGTTTCCGACCAAATACCGACGGAGACATTGTGACAATTGAAATCCGTCGGAAATTGGTCGGCAAATCTTATTTTTAGTCGGAAATTGGTAGGAAAACCTTATGTTCGTCGGAAATTGGTAGGACACACATGTTCGTCGGAAATTCGTAGGAAACACCTAGCGGGAGAATTTCGCGCCCTTAAACAGTAGGCGGGAGACTTTCGCGCGCTAGGTTTCCGACCAAATACCGACGGAGACTTTGTGACAATTGAAATCCGTCGGAAATTGGTCGGAACTATTTTTTTCCTTTCTTAATTATTTTAGTCGTCGCAAAACCGTCGGAAATTGGTCGGAATTTTCCTACGACCATATTTCGTCGGAAATTCCCGTCGGAAAAACAGAAAATTCTAGTAGTGTCCTACAAGGGGTATCAGAGACTTTGATCTATCAATCAAAGTATTTAAATTTTAGATCTAGGAGTGGAAAAAGCATGTTTAGATTGTTTTTTTGTTTTTCGTTTGCTTTTTTATATGCATCGAAATTTATTCATGTATGTTGCCTTGTGATTGTCGTGGTTGAAGAGATGGATTGGGGTTGGTACTGTTTACCCGTAGATCTGTTTTGTAGCCCTTTTGATTAGTATCAATTGAGCATAGGACTTGTAATTTAATTTTATGCATTCGAAATAATGTAAAACGGTAGCACTTTTTGTATTTATTTTATGTTCCGGGCTCGAAAATATGAAGATCTTGGTGAAAAGATGAAGATCAAGGCGAAACCCAAGGTATGAATGAGGAGAAACGGCTTAAAACCCTTAATAATCTGTTTTTTTTTATAAAAAGGGAGGGAGGAGCACCTTTCGCGGCGCTTACTGCCGCCTCTATAACCTGATTTAATTAAACTAGCGCGGCTAGGGTTCATGCGGCTATATATATATATATATATATATATATATATATATATATATATATATATATATATATATATATATTATATAATCTGTTTTATTAAACAGCCTTTCGGCCGTAATAAAAAAAAGTTTTTTTTTTAATAACAGCCGAGAATATAAAATTAAAAAGAAAAACAAAAAGGGGTTCTATTTATTATAAATAAATTGGTTTTATTTTAATTAAAAGTCTTTCTCCTCTCGGGTGTTCGTGGTTCGTGATCCGGTGGTTCGAGCTCAAGATTCGAAGTTCAAGACTCGAAGATTAGATTAAGTTTTTACTTTTCCTTAGAAAATAGGTTAGTCGGAGATACCAACGGTCCATCTCGGTGTTTATTTTTCCGTTATTTTTTTTTCTTGTATGATCGAAAATTGTATGATATAACCGGAAATTTCCATGACAGGCACTTCATGATTCCACTCCAATGCATACACGTAGATATTTAATTTCGAATTAAATTAGGCGTGTATAACTCGATTAATTAGTTAACATACTTGTTTTAATTAATATGTGGTAGTTAATTAAAATTAAGTTACTAATTATAAAAACCGAGGACCCGGGTTTTGTCAATCGTTACGATTTTAGTGATGGATTCTCGGTGAATCACACTTAGATAAATCGTTGAGTTTTCGGTGATGGCTTCTCGATGAAGCCACCTTAAACAGAAACGAGATTACGATTTGGTTGACAACATAGAAATTGGAAAATCTTAGTACATGGGTTCGGAAATGGTCTAACCATTGTTGGGCGAGTTCAACTGAGCTACGGCTCGATTGACTCCCCTCCACGTGTGACTTTTGCACGGGGTTCGACAAGACTTAGCATATCCGATATGCCTTCGGGCTAAACGGGGCTTCTCTTGCCGGATCCGACCGACAGTCACATATGTTCCAACGAATAAGATGGCGTAGGCTTGCCTACTTAACCGACCCTGTTCGGAGTACATGATTTATTGTTTCTTATTGTCAAGACCGAAACCGTAATTAGTGAACCCACCACTTTTTCAAATTATTGAGTGGGAGCGGGGAAGGCGACAGCCAACCCCACGGCCTCTACTATAAATGCAAGCACGTGATAGAAGGGTGACGCCTCGAGCCGCTTTGATTCCGGCCCCCTGCGGGTGGTGTTCACCCCTATCAAAATTCAAGGCTTGGTTTCTAAAAGGATAGGATTTCGGGTACTCGTTGAGTCAGTGACCGACCCTGCAGCGGCACACTCGGGGAGTACTCTGAGATCTGATATAGTAGGTCACACTCTTTATGGATATTTTCGAAATATCTAGGCTAGAAAAAGGAAGGTAATCAATGATTAAAGACCGGGATGTCTGATTCCCGTGGGATGTTTGATTCTCAAAGTTTAATCATTGAGAGAGATTGTCTCAGTTTGATCGTTGCCTCTTTGACTGACCCCGCGGCGGCACTGAGGTGTGAGATTAAATCCTTGGAATGGTAGGATAGACTTTTAACAAGTTTATTATTCCTAAAATAAAAAATCTAGTAGTGAAAATTTATTTTTTGAATTTAACTTTCTGTCATGTTTATTTTACAACTTTAATCTCTAGGCTACTAAACTATTAGTAATAGGACTTCATTAAAAATGTGGAAGTAACAAGTACGTTGTAATTATCAAAAGAATGCAGTTAATTTTTTGGAAGAGATTTTTCCTTTGAGCCTTTAAAAACTTAAGTGACATAGTTTAGGTATGTCAGGGATGTCGATCGTGTTGAATGAGAGACGACCATACTTAGTTTACAAAAGATGATATAGGACTGTCAGATAAATTCATTTAGTGAATTTTAAAAGGTGTATTTACACGGCAAAAATTTCTAATTGAAAAATTGGAAAATCATACATAAGGCGTTTGTTGGTTAGACGGTATTTGGAACCGATGAACTAGTGGGAGCCTTAGTCTCATGATTGTTTTTTTCTGAATCATTAGAAATGTGTAATAGACTGCACAAGAGTTTTTTCCATTCATTGGGAAAACAAGAATAAATCGTTACTAGTTAGACAGTATTTGGAACTGATAAACTAGTGGGAGCTTAATTCTGGAGATTTTTATAATCTTTGAAACATCATGAACAAAGCATTGCTAGTTAGACAGTATTTGGAACTGATAAACTAGTGGGAGCTTAGTTCTAGGTGATGTTCTAATCTTTGAAAAATCATAAAGTGTCGCTAGTTAGACGGTATTTGGAACCGATAAACAAGTGAGAGCTTTGCTCTTATGATTTGTCGATTAGAAAAATCGAATAGTCCAAGCTAGTAACACTATCATTAGACATCACACAGTTCAAGAGTAGTATCTACTCAAACGAACTGCTAGTTCAAGACTGTTTCCATTTAAGGAAAGTCGAGAATGGGAAAAAATGTCTATACGTGTTAGTCATCTAAACAAAGCAGTTTTAAGGATAAACCGGAAAATTAATAAATTGGAAATTAGAGGATAAGGAAAGTGATTTCGGATCACTGACCAATGCATCCTTAGCAATTTTCTCAAAAGCTAAGTTCTTTGGAAGAACTAGGTATCTTTGCATTAAACGATAAATAAAATAGACAACGGGCAGTTATTTCAGATAGACTAGTGGGAGTGATATAAGGAAATGAATCTCGGATTCAATTCTTGAGTATCACAGAAAATTCATTTTCTATTTTTGTATTCGTTGGAACGAACGTATTCATTTTCAACAGGATAATTTGTTTGTCTTATTGACGATAAATATAACATTCGTAGCACGAACCCGAGACTCGGACTTTTATTTGATAAAGTCAGAACCACTAAGAAATGCTGAATAGGTATATATATAACACATCTTAAACAATATAAACGCAAATGGTTTCCGTATTTAGATAAACACTTCTTTATATACTATTAATTAGTGCATATTCCCTAACGACAAGATCTGCAGACTGGCTTAGGGTGATTCCTATCTCCCAGTCAAATGAACACTGTCTCACAGGAACAATGCCTAAGTTTCTTTTCAATCGGGAAAAGGTAATAGATTTAAAGAAGTTACATAGCTTGTTCATATCGACCCTCGGGGTCATATGAAAGATACAAGCTAGTAGGAGCTTTTTCAAGTAGTGACATCTAGTCTGACAACTACTCGAAACTCCAATAAGTTTATCCAAAATATTAGGAGGAATCTCTGATTTCACCAGAGATAGGGTATTCCATACTCAAGTATAGGCTTTCGCATAGTCTTCGGGACTGATGCTCGGCCTACCTCCCAGTGGAATGTTTTCACTAAGGGATACATCATAAATTTGCCTTATAAATTTATTGATGTGCTACGATACACTGCTTAACTCACTTAAGATATTAGTTGCAATAATAACGGCTTACATTATAATGTGGAACCGAGAAGTCTATCTAGAAGATGTCTACACATTTCTGGATACGGAGTGAATTCGGTTCACCCCACTTCAGCAAATATAGACATTTAGCACTTAGTGCTTGAAGGTAGGACTGGAAATTTTGCGTACACGTTCGAGCGTGAAATATCTTAATACATTGAGTAAAGGTTGATTATAAAACTCATAAAATCAGAGAATGACGGTTATACTGTCAAACTCGGTCTGATAGTGTCTATAAATCACAGCTTTGGATCTTAAAGTATTTGTACTCAAGATGTTACTAACTGATTTGTTCAGTCCACATCCAACACCAGCAGTTGGTGATAACACTAATAAAAACTACTAAACTAGATCAGTATATCAATCCACCCCGAACGCAGTGGGAGTATGGTTTCTCCATTACACATTGCAAGACCTTACAGTCTATAGGGTAGATTGATGACCTATAGTCCTTCATGGGCTGTATAGGATCCTGATCATAGAGGTTGGTTTAAAAGCCATAACCCTGTGAATGGAGTCTGATACTCCAGTTCTGTTGAAACTCTTGTAGAACCACCTGAGAATCTCAGGCCCAGTGGGAGTAATTGGAACTACACGGAGAAGAGTCGAATGAATAGGAAAGTTTAACTTTCAACGCAAATCTGAGTAATTTTGGGGTGATTCCCTAAAAGGTAGAGAGTTAACCAGACCGTGATCTCTCTTACCACTCAGTCTTGGTTGATTTCGTCTGAAAGCGGGAAATAGGGGTGATTCCCTAAGACTTTCTTGCCGAACAACGGAATCTGAACTCATTCAGAAGTGAAGGGTTTTAGCTTAGAACAAATGACAGATTCGTTACAAAGCAGAAAATAGGGGTGATTCCCTAAGACCTTTTTGCGAGACTAACGGTATCTTAATTTATTCAGAAAGAACCTTTGGCAGGATGCCTGCCATAGCTTATATACTTTGGGGATTAAAGCAAACCTCTAGGTCATTTCAAAGTCATATATATTTTTTTAATATGTGGACTTGACCAGCATGTTGATAAGTCTTTCGTAGACCGGGCATCAATATTAGTAAAGTAGTATGTAGATTAGTGTTTGTGAATGGTAACACTGAAACTGTTGGAAACATCATGGGTGTGTTATCTGAAGTCAGAGGCTAACATGCCATCGGGCTATTTTTTAAAGAATTTGACTGACTCGAATTCTCGAAAATAAGCAAATCCCATTCATCCATCTCAATGGTTAAGATGTTCTTGCATAGAGGAATGCAACATTCAACGATGTAGTCTACCCTACCTCTCAGGAATGCTTGTCTAAACATGCGGATGAATACTAAATGGGATGTTTAGTGAATCCGCTCAGGAATGCTTGTCTAAACCTGCGGATGAATACTAAGTGAATCCTGCGGAGAGTGTGGAATAATATGCTAGTATATTCAGGTGCAAACTAGAATATAAGTGATAACACTGATTTTGACTTTATGTCAAATTAAAGATGCTCGTTAAGTCGATCTCGTCCTCAGTGTTGGCTCAAAGGCATATTGAAATCGTACCACCGGATTAGATGGAAAGGCGACGTTTTGATCCCAAAGATTGACTCAAGCCGCGAACCTACCTGATCAATGTACCAAGTCACATGGTATTAGGATTCTAAATACGCGCCGGGTCACTGACCTACCCTGCGGCGGCACACTCCGGTCGTGCTTGGAAGGATGAATTACTAAGATGCGCTTGGAGGGTATGAATCTTGGGAATATGTCTCACTTGCTTTGAGCAAGTGGGAGAATGTTGTAGATATAGATATAAAGGGAGTGCTCTAAAACAATTAATCCACTTGCCTTTCGTGCAAGTGGGAGATTGTTAGGTGTAGTGCCTGAAAGACAATTATCTAATTGTTTTAGGACAGAATTAATAATTCATCTTATTATATGCATGTATGCTTATAATTAAGACACTACCGAAAACCCTAAGTACCTCGTTTATGTAATCACATAACTCAGTGTATGGCTATACACAAGAGGATTGAGTTAGTGAGATGTACTTAAAATTAACTTAGTCCGTAGCATTTATTAATCTGAGTACGGGTCTCAAGATTAATTTGCTAATAATGCGCCCAGAACACTTTAGGTGTGACAGTCTTATCCGGACTGTCGGTAATAGGGTACCTAGTGGGGCATTTATATATGATGATAATCATATAGGGCTGGACCGATTTGATTTGAGTTCTCGATATAATTCCGTGATCGAGAAGTCTTATCGAATCACAAGATGATCATATATGGATTAATCTCAATCCTGGCGTGATCACAGACAACTGCTTAGACTAGGGTAGAGTTTGATGTGTTACTAAGGATCACTTCGTAGTATGTGGTCCAACACTTCTCGTTGGCTCTATTCTGGAATGAGTGAGTAGTCTGTGCTATCACAGATATGGAATCCATTCCTTCCCTCGGGAAGTAGACAGGCAGTTCCCTTATTTGTTAATTTACAAACTGACCGATACGCGCAGTTCATAATATATTAGTTATGAACTATTTGGTCACTAGGGGGTTAATGGTAAATAAGGATAAGAGGTTTCGAGAATGGTTTACGGAAATATCCCGAATCGTAACGAACAGTCTATGGAGGATTTATCCGTATATAATGATTATATCAGTGGACGCTTATCAACTCAAAGTTGAGTGTAAGTTTATATCTATATTCAGCAGAGTTTAGTTTCGGGTTTATGGTGGTGTAATCCCGGAATTGATAGATTGAATATAATTGTTCGATCTGACGAATAATTTTATTTAATTTATTGTAGCTACTGAATATGGGTCCATGGTCCCCGACGTGGCTCCTAATACGTTTTCTCGTCGTTTCACCTCAATTAATATTAAATAGTTGGATTGGATTGTTTAATAGATATGTGGATTAATTGTTTAGTTGGACTAGATAATTAAAGACTCGGAAAAGACATTTTTCGTGGACTCGTCCCAAAAGTGATAAAATGCGTGTGGCCCCTTTTACTAGGGTTTTGGGCGCATTTTTATATTATTATTTGTTGGGAAATTTGTTTTCTTGATAAATAATAAGACATGTGATTAGATTATTTATTTGTTAAATAATTTAAGGAAAAGAAAATCTTTTGTATATCCTAATTAATTTAGGAATATTCTAGATTTATCTTTTTAAGGAAAAGGATTAATTTGATTGTGATAGGGATTTTCCTAACTACGGCTCAGGACTGTCGCTCCGATCACCGAGATTCCAGCTGAGTATATGTCGGACCGGCAGCTCGCCCAAAGTAGGGGAAGGGACCGGCCACCCTCAGGGTAACCCGCCAGCATGTGGCATCCAACCTGGGTTCGGAGCCGCCCCACTCCGCCTGCGGATTGGGCATTCGTTATGTATTCGCATCATCGATGTCCTTTATCGTAATTATCTGACAATGTATAACATCTTCCCTATAAATAGCGCCATATGTAACCCTCCAAGGGACACGACACTATTCTGATAAATAAAAGAGAAGGCAAAGCCAAATTCTCCCATTTTCCTTTTCTTGCACTACACGGCACCACCACCGGAGCACACAGCTCCCCCATCCACACCATTACAACAACCAGATATCCACCGTAATACCACCCTGGACAACCTGAGATAATTTCAGCATTATCAGTTGGCTCCGTTACCGGGAAAGTTCACTTTTTAGCCAATCTACAGGTCTCATAGCCACCGTGGATAAGGCTCCTTTTTCCCGGATCATCTTCAACACTCCCCAGCAGGAAGCTTCAGTTCTTCAGGCATCTGCATTGACACGTCCGATTCAACATCGAAATAACATCACTACAAGGTAACCTCCTCTACTCTCTGTTCAGAATCACGAGTCTGCGTTTGAATCATCACCTCTCTCGTGGTTTCTGTATAGAGAAATTCGTCGGAGTTGGCATCGTAGGTTTCCTTGCCGGAAACTGCGTCTCAAAACTTTCATTTTACGCTTTTGATAGTTGCTCAATCACGGATAAAGTTAAAGCATGCGTGAAACTGTCGAGTATGCTCCTAAGAGAAACAAGCATTCAGAATTTATGCATCAAGGGGAACGGCAAGAATCACGCCCGTTGCTTAGATCTTTAGTAAAGCACAGTTTCAGAGGTCGTTGCATGTTATCCCGAGTCCTCGCACAGTTAGTCGGAAATAAAGATCAGTATGCTACGTTGTAGGATATTGGGAATCCAGGGACTTCACGCTTGAGAAATCGCAGTTGTCCCCCAAATTCCAACATCCGTACATCGACTCCGGTGGAAAATCCAACAGATACTTCACCATCAGAAAATATCCGCGGCACGCCACCCCAGTAATCGTCAAACAGTACAGGGTTGGTGAGTGTTAGAGCAGTTGGGAGTCAGAATATTATTTGATTTCTCGTACAACTACACAGTCAGAGTTTGACAGATGGCAGGGACGAAAGAGAAAATCCACGTTCCACCTACCCCAGGAAAGGGATCCGCAAGGGATCCTCACCAATATAGTGGGGCGGATCCCGCTCTAGGAAACCCCACTACAGAATGGGGTAACGCGCAGAAAGAGACGGACGCCAGAAATATAATAAATCGAAGAAGGTCTAATTCTGGAAATGACACGGGGAATTCGACATCGGTTCACTCTGAGCCAGCGTGTGAGAAAAACAGGGCAGGAACCTCGAAACAGCGCAAGGGCAAAGAGCAGCTCGTCGAAAACCCCAGAGGGCAGAAGAGACCCCAGGGGCGGATTCACCACAGGCAAAGGCGGCTATAGCATACGCAGAATACGTGAAACAAATGTATGCAGCTAACCTACGTCTGGCCGCGTGCAACTTACCCCTCATCTCTATTGAGGAACAGATCCCTGTTCCCCCCGAGCATAGAGAAACGGCCCCCCTAAGAGTGCGACCAGCCCGAGCACCCGGGACAGCGAGGGAAGAGCTGGAAGGAAGCGTATATTCGTCAGCAGGGCAAAAAAGAAAGCTTATGCCTGAAAAAAGCGGCGAGAAAGCATCAGTCCTGGAACGATTAGGGCGCCTCGAGAAAAAAGATGTGCATCAACGGTTAGGTCCACCCGCCTCCGAGAAAAATGCCGCATCGCCTCATGAGGGCAGGGATCCCCACGATGCGAGGCTCATCATAGACAAGAAAAGAGCGAGCAAGACATGGAGTCGGCATATTACGCGGACTCGGACGATGTCATAAAAAAGAAAATGGTACCCGCCAGAAGCGCCGCGCCGGCGGGGGACGACCGAATGGAGAGGATGGAAAGAGAAATTTCCGAGTTAAAGAAATCTAGGCCCGATGGGAACCTGAGCCGACCCAAGGAATCGACATTCTCTCAAGCGAAATACTGGAATCACTACCCTCCAAGGGCGTGCAATACTCACAGTACGTCTATTACAAGGGAACTACGTGCCCGTTGGAATGGATAGCCGCTTTCCAGAGCCGAACACTCTTAGCCACATCAAACAAATCGGCATGGTGTGTAGCGTTCGTAGGAAGCATGCAGGATCGAGCCGCTGCTTGGCTCAGAAGCCTACCCCGCGGCTCAATTAAAAGTTGGGAGGAGCTAAGGATAAAGTTTCTAAAAGAATTTGAGACGGCAGAGCGGCCTAAGAAAACCATTGAGGATCTCTATGAAATACGACAGGGAGATGGAGAATCCTGCAAAAGCTACCACGATCGATTCGTCAGAGTGTTTGAACAAACGAAAAACCTACCTGAGAACGAAGTCCAGAGGGGTTTTCTGAACGGTATCGCCAAGGGCCCTATGAAAACACACTTCGCCATGAGTCCCCCCTCAAATCTACGCGATCTCCTCAACCAAGCCCGCATCTTTGGGCTAACGGAGCGGTTCCCTCGTCCTCCGGAAAAGGAAAAAGTCGGAATGAGTCCAGGCACTCGGGTGAGGAGAATAGGGACGAACCCAAGAAAGACCGAAGGGATGATCGAAAGAGAGGGAAAAATCGAGATAAAGAAGTCAAAAAACCGTTCAAGTTTGACGAATCCGATTTTGTCCCCATCAACGCAAGTCTATCTGAAATACTGTTTGAGATCAAGGACAGGGTAGAGCGGCCAAGACCTATAAGGTCCGATCCGAGTTCGAGAGACGATACCAGGTATTGCGATTTCCATGAGGACCACAGACACCTCACCGACGAGTGCTTCACACTGAGAAGGATCATCGACAAAATGATAAGAAACGGGGAATTAGACAAATACAAGAAAAATGGTGGCGGAGGCAAGGATGATAGGGGGCCTCGAAGATACCGAAATGAGATTAAGGTAATCATAGAGGAATTCCCCAGCAACCATCTCATCAAGAGTCAGATTAACGCGATCAATATTAGGGGTAGGGAGAAACCAGTCATCCTGGCTCCCGACGAGCAGGCGATGATGTTCACCAGGAGTGAGTTAGCGGGCCCACCAGGGGCAATGGAGCTGCCGATTGTGATACAGGTCGGGATCAACGATTTCGGGGTCAATCGAGTACTCTTGGATACGGGGGCCGCGCGCGACATCATCTACTTGGAGACATTGAAACAGCTCAAGATCGGTATATCCAAACTGAAGCCTTACCTGGGAATGCTGGAGGGATTCTCCAATGATAAAGTATCCGTCCTAGGCGTCATCGACTTGGAAGTGGAGATCGGTGATCACCCACCATACCGCAAAGAAAAAATAAACTTTATGGTGGTCGATCTGCATTCCCACTATACTGCAATCCTCGGAGTCCCCTCTCAAAGAAAATTCCAAATGATTGTTTCGATCCCTCATCAAAGGACGAAATTCTACACCGACGAAGGGATCGGGCTGGCCGTCAGCAGGCCGCAAACTCTGCTAAACCATGTCACTATAAATCGAAGCGATTACCCTACCAGGGGCATGGGCAAAAGACCTCAGGGGGAGGCGTCTGAGCCAGCATCTAGAAGGATCTGCATCGACACTATCGAGGCGACGAAAGCTCGAAGCGAGCCGCGCCCTGGTAGTGAAGACGCCTCAATCGAATCCAAGACGGTCATTTGCGACACCCTTCAGGTCAGAGACGAGTCAGACTTCACCGCCGAGGACGAGTTGGTGGAGGTAATCGTTAATGAGAAATACCCCGATCAGAGGATAAAAGTGGGCGCTCAGATGAGTGAAGAGGAAAGAGAAACGTTGGTCCTGATGTTAAAAGAGAACTTGGATGCATTCGCCTGGGTAGTTATAGATATGAGAGGCGTGGAACCCGAGATAGCGATGCATCAGCTGAATGTGAATCCAGGCTTCAAACCCATCCAACAGAAAGCTCGACAGTTCTCCAAAGAAAAAGAGGACGCCATCAAGGTAGAGGTGAGCAAGCTAATTGACGCGGGAATTATCCGAGAGCTTCAGTACCCAACCTGGCTGGCCAATGTGGTCATGGTAAAAAAGCATAATGGAAAATGGCGCATGTGCGTCGACTTTACCGACCTGAACAAGGCTTGTTCTAAGGATCCTTATGAGCTGCCCAGAATCGACAGAATGGTCGACCGAATAGCCGGATTCGAAATGTTAAGTTTCTTGGACGCATACTCAAGCTATCACCAAGTGATGATGTCCAGCAAGGAAAAAGAATTGACAGCTTTCCGAGCCGCGGGCGGAATGTACTATTACGAGATGATGCCGTTTGGTTTGAAGAATGCCGGATCCACATACCAAAGGATGGTCAATAAAGTGTTCAGCTCCCAAATCGGCAAGAATATGGAAGCTTACATCGACGACATGGTGGTCAAATCTTCCACCGCCGGCCATCTGGCCGACCTTCAGGAAACTTTCGATAACGTCAAGGCCCATTCTATGAAGCTCAACCCTGCGAAATGCACCTTCGGAGTCCAAGCCGGGAAGTTCCTAGGTTTCATGGTAACTCAGAGGGGGATCGAGGCAAATCCTGAGAAAATTCAGGCGCTGACTAACATGGAAGAGCCAAGATGTGTGAAAGAGGTTCAAAGATTAAACGGCAGAATCATCGCATTGGGAAGGTTCGTCTCCAGATCCGCAGACAAGTGCCTCCCTTTCTTTAAAATTCTCAAGGGGAACAAGACCTTTGAGTGGACAGAAGAATGCTCCCAGGCCTTCAAAGCAGTCAAAGAATATCTAGCAAGCCCTCCGCTGCTAGTCAGCCCGGCATTAGGGGACGAACTCTTTTTGTATTTGGCCGCTTCGGACCGGGCCGTTGCAGCTGTTCTTGTCAAGGAGGATGGGACCCTCCAAAAGCCCGTTTATTATGTATCAAAGGCCCTCAGTCCCGTTGAGAGCCGCTATCTTAATGCAGAAAAGTTAGCCTACTCGCTTGTTGTCGCTGCTCGAAAACTCAGGGCCTATTTTTCTTCACACTCAATTGTGGTCCTAACAAATAGTCCTTTACGCCAGTTACTACACAAACCAGACCTCTCGGGCAGAATGCTACGCTGGGCCATAGAGCTGACCGAATTCGACGTTTGGTATGAGCCCAGAAAGGCTATAAAGGCCCAAGCCCTAGCGTACTTTATTGTTGAAATGAGCTTCACGGAGGAAGGACCCACCAGACATTCTAGTTCGCCGAGCGTTGACAAATCAAACACCCCAATAGAGGTCGAGCCGAATAGACCGACCCTCTGCTGGCAGATGTACGTCGACGGGGCCGCGAGCCGAAACGGTTGTGGCGCTGGGATAATACTTCTGGAGCCGGGCTCATCCGAAGAGATTGAAAAAACCTTGCGGTTCAATTTCACCGCATCCAACAATCAGGCCGAGTACGAAGCGGTCATCGCTGGTTTGGAGCTGGCAAGATCTATGAGCGTCGAAAGCCTAGAAGTGTTTTGCGACTCACAAGTGATAGTGTGCCAAATAAATGGCAAGTTTGAAGCAAGAGACGAGATACTCAAGAAGTACCTCAACCTCGTCAGAAAGCTCAGGAGCGCTTTCAAATATTGTGAATTCAAGGGCATACCGCGAGAACAGAATGAGCGGGCGGATTACCTGTCCAAACTCATGTCTAAAGACGAATTCAGCAACCCCACGATCATGTTCGAATACCTGGAGGAACCCGCCGTCAACCGGACCGAAATCATGGACATCCAACCATCAACCCCATCCTGGATAGACGAGATAAAAGCGTATATAGAAAACGGGGTATCACTAGAGGACGCCAAAGAGGCTCAAGCCTTGAGAAAAAGGGCTGCACGGTACACCATACTAAATGGAATTTTGTACCGGAGATCATTCTCGAAACCGCTACAACGGTGTGTGCGGCCAGATGAGACACAGGGAATCCTCACAGAGCTGCACCAAGGAGTATGCGGCGGCCACCCCTCCAGCCGCACCCTCGCACAGAAGGTGCTGTTGGCAGGATACTACTGGCCGAAGCTTGCGGAAGACGCTGAAAGATATGCAAAGGGTTGCGATAAGTGCCAACGCTTCGCCGATATTCCCCGACTACCTTCGGTAGAACAGAGCATAGTCACCGCGGCCTGGTCTTTCGACATGTGGGCCATCGACCTCATCGGCCCACTAAAAACGGGCAGATCAGGATGTGAATATGTGGTCGTCGCCGTGGATTACTTCACAAAATGGATTGAGGCGAAAGCGCTCGTGAAAATAGGCTCCAGCGATATCATATATTTCTTACTGGACCAAATCTGGACAAGATTCGGAGTCCCACGAGCTATCGTGTCCGATCACGGACCACAGTTTAGGGACGAGTTCGACAACTTCTGCCAGGAGCACAACGTCAAGAATTGGCAGTCCTCGGTGTGCTATCCCCAAGGAAACGGACAGGCGGAGAATGCCAACAAGCAGGTACTGAAAATACTGGAAAAGAGCCTAGATGATAAAGTAGGCAAGTGGGTGGATTATCTGCCAGAAGCCCTCTGGGCTCTGCGAACAACTCGGAAAGCAACAACAGGGGAAACCCCGTTCTCGCTAACATACGGCTCCGAGGCAATGGCACCGGTAGAAATGGCACTCCCAAGCATTAGGGTCTCTCACTTTGACGAAGCCAGGAACGTGATTAATCGACAAATCGAATTGGATTTAGCGGAGGAAAAACGTTTGAAAGCCCGGGCCCGACTGGTCAATTACAAACAAGCCGCCAAGAGATACCATGACCAGCATATCCGAGATCACTCGCTTGCAGTGGGGGATTTCGTTCTCCGAAAACGACAAGCCACAGGCCAAAAAACAGACAAAGGAAAGCTGGCTGAAAACTGGGAAGGTCCTTGGCGAGTATCAAGGATTGTCAAAAAGGGAACCTACATTCTCGCAGACAAGGAGGGGCACGAATTCAACAGGCCCTGGCACGCTGACAACCTAAAGAAATATTACATGTAAGACCAGCGGCCACAGTTTTCTTATTTTCCTTTTCCATGATGAAGTAATGATTAAAATAAGGGCGTCAAACCTCTTTCATCTTTTATTTATTACAAGTGAATTTTATCTCAAACAAACAAAACCCGTCCAGCACAGAGTGGAGACGGGATGAACAGAGCGGTCAAAATTTCAAAATTCGAAATTCATTAAAGAAAAATTTGTACAAGGAGGGAAATTCCCCCCAAAAAAAAAAAAAAAAAAAAAGAAAGAAAGAAAGAAAGAAAGAGAAAAAGAAAAAGTGGGGACTATTGTTATTTTTTTAAGCCTCGGGATTTGGGGCCGCTATGTATACATCAGTGGTCGGACACACCGGCATGCCATGGCTTCGGATACACATATTGGAGATCATCCAAGAAAATGGCATTACCAGACCGGCATCCATCAGCCGGGAGAACTTGATCGCCTCCTGGTGAATCAGACGACCCCAGTTAATTGGCACGTCCGGCAGTGAAAGGGCGTGAAGAACGAACGCCTCATCTTCAGTGACCACCTTGTAATCGGGCATACAAAAAACCCGAGTATTTAAGAAACGTTTCCACTCCCTCTCCGGCCGATTGAGCATATGGACTCTGACCTCCATATTATCCGCCCACTCGTGCCGCAGCAGAGACTCAAATGCCACAGTAAGAGTACCAAAATAGTTGATCGGATCCTCAAGGTCCCAAAGGTCGTCGTAATCCTCAACAGGATTAGGGAGGCCATAAAACTCGTTGATAATGGCCGGAGTAAAGTTTACCACCACTCCACGAACAACAACGGTGGTGGTATCCTCAGCATCATTATCCGCTGCCAAGGCGGAGTAGAATTCACAAACTAAGGTCAGATTATACTCCCCAATCGGAGGAGCCACGAATCTCTCCCAACCATTGACGAGAATTCTAGCCCGGTGGCCTGGACCAATACGATCTTGATCCAGTCCCCTCTCATGCATAAGAGGGCAAGTGCTGAAGTAATTATGTAAAAAACGTTTGGCCATGTGAGAGGCAGTCAGACGGAAGCATACCGAAAGCCCCTCATCTAAAGCAGGGTTAGATATAACAGACTCTGGATCAGAACTCTCAGATGAAGAAGACATAGTGAAATAATAGAAACACAGAGTTTGAAGATATGTTTTCGAAATAAAGAAAAGGTTGCAGAAAAATAGCAAAGAAAGAAGGAGGAGAAGGCCCTCCTTTTATAGGTCGAGAAATCAAAAAGGCGGGAAGACAAGGGGTCACGAACGTTTGAATTCAGACGCCATTATCAACATTAATGGGGCCGACGTTTCGAAAAAAGCAACGGTCATTAATGCGCCGATTAGGTCAAAGGTCACAAGACTTCAAACGACTTCGATTTCGACATCGACCTCACAAGACAGGCAAAACAAAAACGATACAAAAAGGAAAATTTTCATACAAAGACCTACAAGGCCGATTATTTACAAGACAAAACGAAAAGAAAATCTAAACTCAATTAGCTTCGGAATCCGTCGACGTGTCCGAATCGATACGGGCGAACTCGACATTGGCACGGGGCGGCACAAAAACATCATCAGGAGACGAAGGCATCTCAGGAGAACCAACGCACAAGTGCGAAATCAGCCTTGGGAAAGGGATAGGCCCATGGAGGTCTGTCTGAGCAGCAAATGTAATTATGGAGCGGTAGATTAGCCGCCCCCAGTCGATGCTCACTTCCTCGCCTCCTTCCAGAATCGCATAAAGAAGATGCGATTCGGCCTCAGAAATCTCTTCAGCGTCAAAAGAAGGAAAAACCCTGGAATTAATAAACCTCTTCCACTCCCGACAGGCCTGGGACATCTCCGAAGCATAGCCCTCGGGCAATGGATTCCAATCACCAAGGATCAACCGCCTAAGTGCTGCGGCCCCGTAAACACGCCTTCTCACCTCTTCGCCCAGGCACCAAGCCGTCTCATAATGTGCATAAGCCGGAGGGGAAGGTAAATGGAAGACACCATTGATGATCTCAGGGGAGAGAACAACATGAACACCCCGAAGGGGGACAACAGTTGAGGAGGCATTGGGCAGCACCACCACCGATAATGCGGAATAGAATTCCCGCACAATGGTGGCGTTGTACACCCCCCTAGGAGCCCCCAGAAAATCAGACCACCCCATCCGGACAGTACGCTGGTGTTGGGCATAGCAAATCTTCCGACGGTTCAAATCCCTCTCAGGCAGGAAAGGAAGATCACTAAAAACAGATAGAAATTTGGAAATTGCAAGAGGCGAGGCTGTCTGAAAGAAAATCGAATTATTGAAATTATCCATGACGGCGGAATAATCAGAAAGTGGAGTAGAGTTGTGATATACAGAAGAAACGTGAAAGAAAGCCCTCCATTTATAGTAAAAAATAAATGATCCAACGGAGGAAAAACTTTTGATCCAACGGCTAGGGCGAGACGCCTGTTCAGATTTCGAAAATCGAAATCTCATTAACGCGGGAGCAGTTATCTGAGCAGGCTGACGTGCTCACGGTTTCCCAAGCGTCAGCAACAGGAAAATAATGACAGCTGGCCAAACGTCGCAGCTTTGTGACAGGACGTGACAGGGGAAGTCGAACCATCAAATCATAAGAAGGACATCGTCTAAAGCCTGCGATCCCACTAGAAACAAGGGAGCCGCATCAAGCCGCCAGAACCGCAGAAGCGAGAGAGGGATGGCTAAAAACTTGTTTTGACCAAGTTCGTCCTCAACCTTGTTCCAAACAAAGGGGAACAGGGTGAAAATTTTCAAACTTGCGACGGGTTATCTGAACAAAGGGTGTTTCGATTGTTTTCGTAAGCTCAGCGTCAAACTCGACCTTACCAAAACCAGAGGGCCGCTATTTAGCGCTACAAAGCTACAAAGCACAGGAAAACTTTTCGTCTCGGCGATTCCGGATACGAAAGCTACCGACCTCACCGACACGAGGGGCCCGCATACATGTAATACATTTAGAAAGCAAATGAACTTGAAAAGACGCAAGACAAGCAAAGATCAAGCACCATTCAAAATACAAAGTCCTAATAAAAAAGGTACAGGCAGAGGGCCGGAGCCGAAGGACAGCAGTCGAACTCACAAATACAACAAAAATCAAAATGAGTCAAATCAAGATTGTTTATCTGAGGGAGGAGTCTCAACATGAGGCCCAGTCAAATTCAAAAATTTGTCACATTCCTCATCGGGACTCTTGTCCTCGCCGGCGCCAGTGACGGCGGCCCCTGCCTCCTTCGCAGCAAGCTCGAGAGCTTCTTTCTCCATCTCCAACATCATACCACGAAGATTTCTCTCATTGACTGCGGGGGGATCCCAAATCGGCTTACCACGCTTCAGATTTTCGATCCGGAAATCCTCAATCTGGGCGGCAGTGTAAGGAAGGTCAGGGTGAAACACCCTCAGCTCGGGATCATCCTGGTCCATAAGTAGCCAATCCTGCAAGGTTTCGAGGCTCGGGGCACCTTCACAGAACGCCTTAAGGCACCTCGAGGCATGATAGAAACCCTGATCGAATCCATCCAGCAAGGCATCACTGACTTTTCGGGCAGTGTCAGCAACAGCGGCTCCAGACTTATTCAGCTCGCTCCTCAGCCGGTCGATGACCTCATGGGCCTCTGTCACTTCGCTTTTCAGCTGGTCGACAAGCTCATGGGCCTCCGTCACCTTGACAAGAGCCTTCTCCCTCTCCGACTCAGCGGACTTTTGAAGATCGGTCGTAGATTGAGCTTTCCGGGATAAAGTCTGAACTTCGGCCACAAGCTTTTTCTCTCTCTGCTCCGCCGCGTTCGCCCGATCCGCCTCAGCAATCATCTTCATCTTCATCTCAGACATCTGACTTGCCATTTGCCTCGCCTCTTCATCACAGGTCCACTCGATCTGCTTAAGCTTGGTGGCAACCTGAAGAGAAAAAAGGCTCAGAGCCAGAAAACTCAACAAAAGAAAACTCAAAAGAGAAGATACTTTACCGCACTAGCCGTGGTCCCATAAAGACCAAGTGTTTCGAACAAAAGCTGCCGACTAGATGAAGGCCCCAGAGAGGCTGTCGACGCCACCACGTCGGCTTGGGCAATTCTGTTGACGACGCCATGACCGACCATCAGTTGAGGGGCATCGGGCAGTTTTAGCTTCAGATTTCGCAGGGGAATCACATCAGAAATAGAAGCAGATAACTCCCCAGCTGTCTTGGAAGAAAGAGGCTGCTTCAGGAATTCATGGTCCAACCATAGGGCCGGCTTCCCCTTGAATCCGACGGGAACCTTCATCTTATTCGAATCCTCCTGCACCGATCCAGTAACGGCAGGCTCAGTGTCGGCGGCAACCCTTTTCGCGGATCTCTCGGTCAAATCATCAGCGGCCACTACCTCGCTAGAGCCCCGGCCACCTTCGACCCCAGACTCCTTGAGCAATGGGTCAACGAAGACATCAGTCGAGGGCTCCTCCTCGTCTACCAGGACAGAATCCTTCCTCCCGGCAGGTCTTTTTCTCTTCGCCTTATTGACCACGGCGGTTTTCTTCACCTCTGAAGCCGTAGCAGATCTGGTCGATTTGGCTACAACGGCACCGCCGCCTGCGGACACAACTTCATGCGGCCCCGTAGCGGATGTGCCCTCACCAACAGGAACGTCTTCCATACTCACGGCAGGGGGAGGGTTCATGGGCTCACTGGCACCCAACAAGGCCTGTCGAGCTTTCCTCTCGTCCCTAAGACGGTTCATTATAGCATTCCTGTTCGTGTTGGCGATCACCATGGTACCTGCGAAACATAAAGGAAAAATAGTCAAAATCCCAAAATAAGTGAATAAAGCTACCAAAAAATAGTTAGAAAAGGAAAAACGAAATCAAAGGGGGGAATTACTAGCGGGCCGCAGCTCTTCAATCCCCGTACAGATCTGACATTGGGTAGGGAAACACCTCCCATGATGACACTCGGCATACCAATCCTCGTAAACACCCAGGTTGGATGCCTTCACAACAGGCTGAGCAATGATCGGTCCGGAAATACCGGCTACACAACAAAAGGGGGCCTTCATATCAATCAAACTTCTCCAGCTGAAAGTCCTTTTCTGAGTCTCACTCTCCTCATCCCAGCCGAGAAATTCGAAAAGCTTCTCAAGAAGTTCCTGCTCAACATGGTCGAGAGTCTTGGACACGACAACACTGTTCTGCCTCTTTTTGGGGCGAACATCAAACTTAGGAAAGGGCCACCCAGACTTCGACTCCACCAACATGGCCCTCGTGTTCCAGCCTCGGACCTTATTCGAAGTCCAATAAAACAGGCGACACTTCTTTGCTCTGGTCGCCAGGAAATTGCTTGAATCAGCCTTATTCGTGGCCGCTTTGCTGAAGGTATAAAACTTCAGAAACACCTTCATCGAGGGATCGTAACCCAGGATACGGCAGAGAACGATGAAGGCCATAACCACCCTGACGGCACCGGGGGTAAAATCGCAGGGAAGGGCTGCCAAGTTCCACATGACCTCGACAAAGAAAGGGTCAAATGGCGGCCTAAGACCAGCCATAAAATGATCGAAAAACAAAACCAGGACCATCTTTCTTCAACCTCATGCCGGCTCGGTTCTCTGACGTCTCGAAGCCGCTAAAACGGAAGTCAGAAGATATATGAAATTCAGAGAGGAACTGGGGGTCCCTAAGGCGGGAGCAAATGGCCGCCCAATCTGCTTCGACCTGTTTGTCAAGGGCGTCGATTTCACTATCCTCCATAAGGGCCTCGACATTGCGAGGTCTAGGAGTCTTACTGCTTTCCTTAGGCTCCTCCACATTATCACCGTCTTCCTGATTCCGCTGGGGTTTCTCTGACATAACCACACCGGAGGAGGATCCTACAGCCCTAGCGGGTTTTTTCCCAAACTTCTTTAACTCCCTGGGGGCCACAACCGAAGAGGCGAGCTTTCTTTTCGGTAGCTTACGAGATGTAGACCTTAAACCACCAGGTTGCAGGGGAGCCACTTTGGCCAACACCAAATCATCCTCCGTACTCTCACCTTCGTCACCCTCACCGGAGCTAGTACTCACCTCATCGGCATCCTCAGAGGCATAGCCATGAACACCGTCATCATCGCTACTTCCTGATCTGTCGCTGTCAGACATCCTACAAAAGAAAAGAACGAGGTGGATAAGTCATCACCTAGGACAGCGGTAACCGGGCCGAGACCATCTGAACCAGTCCGTCTCGACACCCCGTCTTTTCATCTTACAACAAACCCCACCAATCAAAGGGAGCAACCTTAAGTGAAAACCCATTACGGCAACAATCGCGCCAAATTCAATTCAAGGGTTTGGGATATTCAATTCCCCAGATCAACCAGAGGATTGTCAAACAGGGAAATGGAGACGACGAGTGTAAATTCAATTACACCAACCCAAATGAAAATAAAGCCAGTATTAGAAGGAATGCTATAAATCGAGAATGGAAACAAGCTTACTTGATGATTAGCAGGAGATACTAGCAGGAAGCAGGAGGCAGGAGTAAATCTTCGAAACCCTACCGGAAATCGCCTCGTCGGAGAACTTCCACTCAGAAGCAGCCGATAGAATTGCTAAAACGAAAAATCGGAAAATATTTGGGGTTGGGCAACTCTCCCTTTATATAAGAAGAGAAAAGCAGATCCAACGGTCCATCGCCCACAGATCCAAGGGACAAGATTACGGGCGGGATTTTCAAATTTGAAATTTGGGACTGCCATCATTACGCACGAATACCCGAAAGGTCACAGCCAATCAGAGCTCGCGGCGGGTCACGTCAGTCTTTTCCCCAAGACTAGGGCAAGTGGGAATCGGGCAGAACAGAGCCGTAATGAATACGCTTGCCAGGGGGCCGACATAATCTGAACTCGCCATCGGCCAGGCTAAAAGCCCAAGATGCCAAATCCTCAGAAGCTTAGGCTGTCCGCCCAATTACAGCTTCGCCACAGGCTAGGCTAAAAGCCCAAGATGCCGAATCCAATGAAGTCAAGGCTACCGCCCAAGTACGACTTTGAATCGGCTAGGCTTCGCCAGATGCCAAATCCTCGAAGCTAGGATATCCGCCCAAAGCTAGGCTAAAAGCCCAAGATGTCGAATCCTCGAAGTCAAGGCTACTCGCCCAAGTACGACTTCGAATCGAGGCTAGGCTAAAAGCCCAAGATGCCAAATCCTCGAAAGCTATAGGCTAAAAGCCCAAGATGCCGAATCCAATGAAGTCAAGGCCGACTTCGAATCGGGCTAGGCTAAAAGCCCAAGATGCCAAATCCTCGAAGCTTAGGGCCGTCCGCCCAATTACAGCTTCGCCACAGGCTAGGCTAAAAGCCCAAGATGCCGAATCCAATGAAGTCAAGGCTCGCCCAAAAGCCCAAGCCCAAGATGCCGAATCCAATGAAGTCAAGGCTACTCGCCCAAGTACGACTTCGAATCAGGCTAGGCTAAAAGCCCAAGATGCCAAATCCTCATAAGCTTAGGCTATCCTCCCAATTACAGCTTCGCCACAGGCTAGGCTAAAAGCCCAAGATGCCGAATCCAATGAAGTCGAAAGGTCTACTCGCCCAAGTACGACTTCGAATCAGGCTAGGCTAAAAGCCCAAGATGCCAAATCCTCAGAAGCTTAGGCTGTCCGCCCAATTACAGCTTCGCTACAGGCTAGTTTAAAAGCCCAAGACGCCGAATCCAATGAAGTCAAGGCTACTCGCCCAAGTACGACTTCACCGCCGATTAAGCAGAAGAATTGAGGTATCGGATCGAATGAAAGTGTAACCATCCAATAAGTGGCGATCTTCCAAGAAGGTACTCCCCACCCGGTATCGAGAAATGCCAAGGGTGCGGAGTAGAGGGGCCATTGATAGGGATTTTCCTAACTACGGCTCAGGACTGTCGCTCCGATCACCGAGATTCCAGCTGAGTATATGTCGGACCGGCAGCTCGCCCAAAGTAGGGGAAGGGACCGGCCACCCTCAGGGTAACCCGCCAGCATGTGGCATCCAACCTGGGTTCGGAGCCGCCCCACTCCGCCTGCGGATTGGGCATTCGTTATGTATTCGCATCATCGATGTCCTTTATCGTAATTATCTGACAATGTATAACATATTCCCTATAAATAGCGTCATATGTAACCCTCCAAGGGACACGACACTATTAGAGAAGGCAAAGCCAAATTCTCCCATTTTCCTTTTCTTGCACTACACGGCACCACCACCGGAGCACACAGCTCCCCCATCCACACCATTACAACAACCAGATATCCACCGTAATACCACCCTGGACAACCTGAGATAATTTCAGCATTATCAGATTGATTTTGTATTAATTAATTAATACCTTGGAGACAAGGATTTCTCTCATATATAAAGAGAGTTCTCCAAGCCAAATCACATCACAATTTCGACATACATATGCAAAAGCTTAGAATTTTCGGTTTTTGCAAGGGTTTGAGTTTTTAGGAAAACTTCGGGTTTTTCTAAGGTAGCATATCGAGGAGGTCAAGCGGCTTGGATCACCATCCACCTGGTGTTGCTTGGAGATACACGTCGGAAGACGGTGGCATCTCAATTTGCTTGGATTGAAGATTGTTCTTGGAGTTTATTCACCATAAACTGTTAAGCAATCTAACCCCATCGTAGTTTAGATCTTTTATTTATGTATTTTGATTGACTGTGATCTAGATCTTGTACTTTCCGTTGCGTAATCGGGTGGATCTTTGATCCATCCGGTGATATTACATCCTACAAGTGGTATCAGAGACTTTGATCTATCAATCAAAGTATTTAAATTTTAGATCGAGGAGTGGAAAAAGCATGTTTAGATTCTTTTTTTGTTTTTCGTTTGCTTTTTTATATGCATCGAAATTTATTCATGTATGTTGCCTTGTGATTGTCGTGGTTGAAGAGATGGATTGGGGTTGGTACTGTTTACCCGTAGATCTGTTTTGTAGCCCTTTTGATTAGTATCAATTGAGCATAGGACTTGTAATTTAATTTTATGCATTCGAAATAATGTAAAAAGGTAGCACTTTTTGTATTTATTTTATGTTCCGGGCTCGAAAATATGAAGATCTTGGTGAAAAGATGAAGATCAAGGCGAAACCCAAGGTATGAATGAGGAGAAACGGCTTAAAACCCTTAATAATCTGTTTTTTTATAAAAAGGGCGGCAGCAGCACCTTTTCGCGGCGCTTACTGCCGCCGCTATAACCTGATTTAATTAAACTAGCATGCGGCTAGGGTTCATGCGGCTGTATAATGCGGCTAGGGTTCATGCGGCTGTATACATGTATATATATATATATATATATATATATATATATATATATATATATATATATATATATATATATTATTTTTTTATATAATCTGTTTTATTAAACAGCCTTTCGGACATAATAAAAAAAAAGTTTTTTTTTAATAACAGCCGAGAATATATAATTAAAAAAAAACAAAAAGGGGTTCTATTTATTATAAATAAATTGGTTTTATTTTAATTAAAAGCCTTTCTCCTCTCGGGTGTTCGTGGTTCGTGATCCGGTAGTTCGAGCTCAAGATTCGAAGTTCAAGACTCGAAGATTAGATTAAGTTTTTACTTTTCCTTAGAAAATAGGTTAGTCGGGGGTACCAACGGTCCATCTCGGTGTTTATTTTTCCGTTATTTTTTTTTTCTTGTATGATCGAAAATCGTATGATATAACCGGAAATTGCCATGACATGCATCTCCATGATTCCACTCCAATGCATACACGTAGATATTTAATTTCGAATTAAATTAGGCGTGTATAACTTGATTAATTAGTTAACATACTTGTTTTAATTAATATGTGGTAGTTAATTAAAATTAAGTAACTAATTATAAAAACCGAGGACCCGGGTTTTGTCAATCGTTACGATTTTAGTGATGGATTCTCGGTGAATCACACTTAGATAAATCGTTGAGTTTTTGGTGATGGCTTCTCGATGAAGCCACCTTAAACAGAAACGAGATTACGATTTGGTTGACAACATAGAAATCGGAAAATCTTAGTACATGGGTTCAGAAATGGTCTAACCATGGTTGGGCGAGTTCAACTGAGCTACGGCTCGATTGACTCCCCTCCACGTGTGACGTTTGCACGGGGGTTCGACAAGACTTATCATATCCGATATGCCTTCGGGCTAAACGGGGCTTCTCTTGCCGGATCCGACCGACAGTCACATTCCAACGAATAAGACGGCGTAGGCTTGCCTACTTAACCGACCCTGTTCGGAGTACATGATTTATTGTTTCTTATTGTCAAGACCGAAACCGTAATTAGTGAACCCACCACTTTTTCAAATTATTGAGTGGGAGCGGGGAAGGCGACAGCCAACCCCACGGCCTCTACTATAAATGCAAGCACGTGAGAGAAGGGTGACGCCTCGAGCCGCTTTGATTCCGGCCCCCTGCGGGTGGTGTTCACCCCTATCAAAATTCAAGGCTTGGTTTCCGAAAGGATAGGATTTCGGGTACTCATTGAGTCACTGACCGACCCTGCGGCGGCACACTCGGGGCATACTTTGAGATCTGAATAGTAGGTCACACTCTTTATGGATATTTTTGAAATATCTAGGCTAGAAAAAGGAAGGTAATCAATGATTAAAGACCGGGATGTCTGATTCCTGTGGGATGTTTGATTCTCAAAGTTTAATCATTGAGAAAGATTGTCTCAGTTTGATCGTCGCCTCTTTGACTGACCCCGCGGCGGCACTGAGGTGTGAGATTAAATCCTTGGAATGGTAGGATAGACTTTTAACAAGTTTATTATTCCTAAAATAAAAAATCTAGTAGTGAAATTTTATTTTTTGAATTTAACTTTCTGTCATGTTTATTTTACAACTTTAATCTCTAGGCTACTAAACTGTTAGTAATAGGACTTCATTAAAAATGTGGAAGTAACAAGTACGTTGTAATTATCAAAAGAATGCAGTTAATTTTTCGGAAGAGATTTTTCCTTTGAGCCTTTAAAAACTTAAGTGACATAGTATAGGTATGTCACGGATGTCGATCGTGTTGAACGAGAGACGACCATACTTAGTTTACAAAAGATGATATAGGACTGTCAGATAAATTCATTTAGTGAATTTTAAAAGGTGTATTTACACGGCAAAAATTTCTAATTGAAAAATTGGAAAATCATACATAAGGCGTTTGCTGGTTAAACGGTATTTGGAACCGATGAACTAGTGGGAGCCTTAGTCTCATGATTGTTTTTTTTCTGAATCATTAGAAATGTGTAATAGACTGCACAAGAGTTTTTATCATTCATTGGAAAAACAAGAATAAAGCGTTACTAGTTAAATAGTATTTGGAACTGATAAACTAGTGAGAGCTTAGTTCTGGAGATTTTTATAATCTTTGAAACATCATGAACAAAGCATTGCTAGTTAGACAGTATTTGAAACTGATAAACTAGTGGGAGCTTAGTTCTAGGTGATGTTCTAATCTTTGAAAAATCATAAAGTGTCGCTAGTTAGACGGTATTTGGAACCGATAAACTAGTGAGAGCTTTGATCTTATGATTTGTCGATTAGAAAAATATAATAGTTCAAGCTAGTAACACTATCATTAGACATCACACAGTTCAAGAGTAGTATCTACTCAAACGAACTGCTAGTTCAAGACTGTTTCCATTTAAGGAAAGTCGAGAATGGGAAAGAATGTCTATACGTGTTAGTCATCTAAACTAAGCAGTTTTAAGGCTAAACCGGAAAATTAATAAATTGGAAATTAGAGGATAAGGAAAGTGATTTCGGATCACTGACCAATGCATCCTTAGCAATTTTCTCAAAAGCTAAGTTCTTTGGAAGAACTAGGTAGCTTTGCATTAAACGATAAATAAAATAGACAACGGTCAGTTATTTCAGATAGACTAGTGGGAGTGATATAAGGAAATGAATCTCGGATTCAATTCTTGAGTATCACAGAAAATTCATTTTCTATTTTCGGATTCGTTGGAACGAACGTATTCATTTTCAATAGGATAATTTGTTTGTCTTATTGACGATAAATATAACATTCGTAGCACGAACCCAAGACTCGGACTTTTGTTTGATAAAGTCAGAACCACTAAGAAATGCTGAATAGGTATATATATATAACACATCTTAAACAATATAAACGCAAATGGTTTCCGTATTTAGATAAACACTTCATTATATACTATTAATTAGTGCATATTCCCTAACGACAAGATCTGCAGACTGGCTTAGGGTGATTCCTATCTCCCAGTCAAAGGAACCCTGTCTCACAGGAACAATGCCTAAGTTTCTTTTCAATCGGGAAAAGGTAATAGATTTAAAGAAGTTACATAGCTTGTTCATATCGACCCTCGGGGTCATATGAAAGATACAAGCTAGTAGGAGCTTTTTCAAGTAGTGACATCTAGTCTGACAACTACTCGAAACTCCAATAAGTTTATCCAAAATATTAGGAGGAATCTCTGATTTCACCAGAGATAGGGTATTCCATACTCAAGTATAGGCTTTCGCATAGTCTTCGGGACTGATGCTCGGCCTACCTCCAAGTGGAATGTTTTCACTATGGGATACACTATAAATTTGCCTTATATAGTTATTGATGTGCTACGATACACTGCTTAACTCATTTAAGATATTAGTTGCAATAATAACGGCTTACATTATAATGTGGAACCGAGAAGTCTATCTAGAAGATGCCTACACATTTCTGGATACGGAGTGAATTCGGTTCACCCCACTTCAGCAAATATAGACATTTAGCACTTAGTGCTTGAAGGTAGGACTGGAAATTTTGCGTACACGTTCAGAGCGTGAAATATCTTAATACATTGAGTAAAGGTTGATTATAAAACTCGTAAAATTAGAGAATGACGGTTATACTGTCAAACTCGGTCTGATAGAGTCTATAAATCACAGCTTTGGATCTTAAAGTATTTGTACTCAAGATGTTACTAACTGATTTGTTCAGTCCACATCCAACACCGACAGTTGGTGATAACACTAATAAAAACTACTAAACTAGATCAGTATATCAATCCACCCTTAAGATTCAAAATTGCTTATCACGTGAATGCTAACCTAAAGAAACAGCATACCATGGAATTTTAAAATATTCGGCATACCCATAGACAAGGATTTAACTATTAGCAAATTAGAGTGTAGACAAGTCCTTGTATGTGTGACCAAAACCGGGAAATTGGCATTTCAGGCAACTGTAGCAACACAATTTTTTTTTAGGTGTGTCAGACCCTCTAATTTTTTTTCGAGTAAAACGTCCAAATTTGGAAGAAGTCGTCCATATTGGGTCAAAAACGTCCAAATTTGTACGCATATCGTCCAATTCCATTGACATGCATTTAACCTTCTAAAATACACAAAAACCGTCCAAAATACACAAAAAAACGTCCAAATGTGGACGGAACCGTCCAAATTCGGACGAAAACCGTACACTTTTCAAACCTTCATCAAATCGTCCAAATTTGGACGATGTAAGTGAAACGCACCGTCCAAATTTGGAAGATTTGATAAAGGTTTGGACGGTTTCGTCCACTTTCAAAGAACCTTATCAAGTTTTATTTACTTTTT
Organism: Gentiana straminea; assembly: GCA_036785695.1. Classification (NCBI taxonomy): domain Eukaryota; kingdom Viridiplantae; phylum Streptophyta; class Magnoliopsida; order Gentianales; family Gentianaceae; genus Gentiana; species Gentiana straminea. Next base: position 4,060,445 of record JAVUPR010000042.1, read on the forward strand.
TCACCTACTCTTTCACCAGCCTCTGTCTTCACCGTTTAACAGACCCAAAAATCACCATTGTTGAGTTTGTGGTCCTTCAAACGAAATAAACAATAAAACAATCAATACCGGGGGTTGTTTTTGCAAAGAAATGGGTAAGCATTCATTCACCTAGCAATTATTTACTATTGAAAAAATTTATATATCGTGTTTGTTTTTATTGTTAATTGTTCACATGAATGTATTATGTTAAAAGCGCGTTTAATTAGCGTGTTTGTTTTTATTGTTACTTGTTTTTAATGAAAAATTTTATTTATCGTGTTTGTTTAAATTTTGTTCAATTAGCGTTGTGTAGTATGTGCGGTATTTAGGGTAGAGAAATGATTAATTTTGATGTTATTTTTCGATAATGGAATTGATATTTTGATTATATACATTTTCACTGTTGTTGAAGCAAGCGTGTTTTATTGGTTTGGTTATTAGTTGATTATGTTGTTGTTGTAGAGAAAGATGCCAAATCCGCCTTGAAAATATATGGTATACGTTTTACGGAATTTTGTAATAGTATGAGAACATTTTTTTAAATTAGCGTAACGGTTATGTTAATTAAAAAATTGAACCAAACGACACACTACCGTTGTTTGAAAAACCAAAAATCAATATCTCGCACCGAATTCTATGGTACGCCTCGGCCGACGAGGTTCTTAGAATTGCATGCTTTCCCTAGGGTGTTTTCGATTCCTTCGATCCGCCGTGTCATGCCTAATCTCCAGGCTTTGTATTGGGGCTCCCGTAGGTAGCTCGTAGAAAATTTCATTAGGTCTGCTCAATAGAGCATCTTTTCCTGTCCTCAGCAGCCTGGTAATCCTCAGCCGGAAGTGAGGCACCCTTTAGATCGAAAATATAAGGTCTGTTCCGCCGGCTCCGTACGGCCTCTCGTTCTCCCTCGTCATCATCAAGTATTCTATGACGTGGTAAAAACCATAATTTATGCTTTCTTACCCCCCGACGTTACAACACAACGAGAACACAACGATTATATACCAAAAACAATAAACAGATGAATAGTATATGTGTACATATATGTATATATTTGCATATGTATATACATATGTATGTATATATGTGTCTATATATGTGTATGTACTTGTATATATGGGTATATATATGTATATGCATGTGTGTATAAGTGTATACATATGTGTCTATATACGTGTATATTTATGTACATATAAATATGTACATAAATATGTACATATATATATGTAAATGTATGTGTATATATGTATGAATACATATGTGTCTATATAAGTGTGTATTTATGTACCTATATATATATATATGTACATAAATATGTGTGTGTATATGTGTATATATGTATGAATACATATGTGTCTATATACGTGTATATATATATATATATATATATATATATATATATATATATATGTGTGTGTGTGTGTGTGTGTGTGTGGTGTGTGTGTATATATGTGTGTAAATGTAAATGTATGTGGATATATGTATGAATACATATGTGTCTATATACGTATATATATATATATATATATATGTACACACTCACACACACACACACCCCCTAATGTATAAATATTATTATTTCATATTCATTTCTTCACGAGAAAACTAATGCAAAATTTTAATTCTTTCACAGATGACAACATTTTGTCTATTAGGTTTGCATTTGGCGGAGAGTGGAAATATGATGAAAGAAGCGACGAGATGGTCTTATAGAAAAGGAACATTTTATATGATTCTTATAAGTAACGATACGACATTGGATGACGTCAAACAAAAAGTGTGTTCGAAAGTAGGAATTGATGTATCCAAAAATAGATTGGTAATGAAACTTTTGTATCCAAGCTGCGAGGGACCGATTGATGTTTCGGATGACGAGACATGGATAGCATACCTTCGTGATGTGCGTAGACAAGAACCCGTAAAGCGTGTGTTAACGCCGAACCGGTTATTGATGATGATGAGCCGGAAGACAAAGTTGGAAAACACATTTAACTTAAATGAAGAACCGATAGTTGATAGAGGGATTGAAGATTTTACACCGAACTTTATAATATTCGCAATCCCCGTGATGATGTTGTACAAACTCCACCAGTCTCAGCCCCTCATGAAAATGTCATCCAAACGAATACATGTTTCGGTGATCAAGTAATTGATGTGTCGAGTGAACGTGGCTATGATTGGGGATTTATTGCAAATATCATTAGTCAGCCATTGGACTTACCGTACAATGAACAACGTATGGGTCGGATGTGTGCATCTATGAATGAAGCTGGAACGTCTGGGCAGAATGTAGATCAGACGACCCACACACAAGTATGGGCGGTTTATGCGAACTAGGATGCAAGCACCGATGCAACCGGGCCCTACTATCGGCGGATCTTTCACGAGTTATCCGACCGCACCTTTGCAACGAGAACACCGACCGTGGTCACACATTTGGTATGGCAAGTGTCAATCGCAAGAGAGGTGCTCATTTCGGGTCCGGAATGGACCTTTCCCAAATTCCTCCATGTCCACGTGCTGAGACGTTTCAGACCGATAATCCGGATGTATTGTTCATCGGTAAAAGGTATAGAGACAAGGAGGATATGAAGGATAAAATGAGTTACCACGCACTGAGGCATGACTATATGTGGAAACTCGTCAGGTCAGACCAGGAAACGTTAAAACTACGATGTTATACTTCCGACCGATGCGAATGGAAGGTTGTCGGTAAGAGGGTTGTTGATTCGAATGTGGACGCAAGGGACGGACAACGTTGCTGTTCGGTAAAAACTAGTTTTATAATTTATAAACCGAAACACCCCAAGTATAAGGATCGTAGTATAGGGTGTTTACGGGTCGTCCTAAGGGAGTGGAATGTTTATCGGATTCAAATATAAATCTATATCAATTATGTCACAATTATCTATCTAAACTAAAGTTGAAACTAACTAAAACCTAAACCTAAGAATTGAAACTAAAACAGGAAATAAAAACAAGCAGAAAATAAGAAAACAAAAAGAAGGACGAACGTTCACTAAAGTGAACGAGCGTCTGGAAACGAAATCTAATGGACGAGCGTCTGCTATTGCGGACGAGCGTCTGATTATGAACTGAAGCAGAAAAGTGCAGGAAAACAGCAGGAAACTAGGGTTTATATAACTAGAACTTAAACTAAACTTAATCTAAACGGTTTGATTATAACAATTAAAGGAAAACACAGCGAGGCAACGAATCCACCCATCAACCAACAATCCAACTAGACGGTGATTAAAAAGACATAGTTTTTAGTAGTGATTTATTCACGAATTCAATCAAATATCTTTAATCAAATTCCTAAGGTTTCGTTTATCTTTTCAAATAAACTAAACATGCAATCAACACGAAATCACGAGATCGTTTCCAAGCTCTTACTCAACTAATCATGCATAATCTCTTAAAACACAATTAGATGCATTACTTTGAATAAAAGAGAACTCAAATAAACAGACTTTCATAAATTTATTCAAGCATAAATTAAACATAGATCGTTTCATCAAATCTTAATTAAATAAAACTTAAACAATATAAAACAGATCCAAAGTAATGAAAAACTATGAAATAAACTCACTAAACTTAAGCATCGAACTCTCTAGTTGGTTTGTGTTGTTGATAGGCTTCCTCCGTCGACTCACTGCAAGGCTTTTAGCCAACAATCATGTTGAAGATGATTGTTGGATTGGAGAAATTCATCTCTGTGTAAAAAGGCTTGTGGCCGCAGCTTTTTGGTGTAAAATTGCGATCTCAATTATGTGGTATATATATTAGGGTTGGGGCTGCCGCTTTATTTATAGGAATTTGATGTCGGCTAGGGTTAAGTCGGCAACGGACGCTCGTCTGAATATCCGGACGCCCGTCCAGAATGCCTGGACGCTGAGTAAACGCTCGTTCATCCTCCGTCTGAACTCTCTGAATGTAAAATACGATTCTGGACGCTGCATGGACGCCAGTTCACTTCTGGACGCTCGTTCAAGATCAGTAGACGCCCGTTTGAACTGCTGAGGATCGGATCTCTTCATCTTTATCCAATTTCGTCAAGCCAATTCCAACTCTATCTCTTATAATTCGACTTGAGCTTCATTTATCCTCATTATATGCACGAAAATTAACACCTACATGATAAATAAACAATGCAAAAATGTAATAAAACTCAACTAATAATAATTCCATTAAATTAACACTTAAAATCATCAATTTTGCATACAACCCTCTTAAAATCATCTTTATTAAATAATTACACTTAAACCCTTAATTCTCATGCAAATTATGCAAATGTGGGGAAAATAATAATGAAATAAACCCTTAATAATCATATAAATATGGCCTTAACAGTTGCATGAATTTTGAGATAACCGCGTACACTGAAACCCACACTTGTGGACTAGAGCAACTAACCGACAATCACAGACAGGCCAAGCCCGGACCTATAGGTCGTTTCGTAAGGGATAGCTCATAAAACCCGGCAGCGGATTCACGACAAAAGTTTTACAAGCCGAGGTGAAAAAAACGTTCAACATAGACCGAATTATCAAAGGGCGTATCAATGTAGACAGAAAGCATTGGAACTGATCGGCGGAAACGTTGAAATGTCGTATTGTAAATTATACGCCTACTTTTACATGTTGGAGGTAGAGAATGAAGGAACCATTACAGACATTGTTCCTGATGCGCTTGGCAGGTTCAAGTATTGTTTCATGGCATTAGGATCAAGTATTGAGGGGTTTAAGTACTGTCGGCCAATATTAGTTGTGGACGGTACACATCTTAAAACAAAGTGCGAGGGGACATTGTTAGTAGCGGTGGGTGTAGACGCGGGCGACCATATCTTTCCGTTAGCTTATCTTTGTGACCGACGGAGAGAGCCTTCATGCTTGGACCTATTTCATGGTTAAATTGAAGTCGATAATTGGGGAACGTATCGCCTTGGTTTTCATTTCGGACGAGAGGTCCGGGTATAATTGGAGTCGTTACACGAATATTTCCAAACGCTTACCATGGCTACTGCTACCACCACATTGTCATGAACCTGAATAAAAAATTTGGTAGCACGGGATATTGTCCATTCACCTTCCGGGAAGCGACTTATACGTATTCGAAACGCGCTTCCAAGTATTATTCCGAGAAGATAATAGACATGGATATCGACCCAACCAAACCTGTATCGCGTTACCTACAGGAGATTGGAGTCGATAAATGGGCCAGATCACAATTCCCCAATACACGTTACTCAATCATGACAAGCAACTATGTTGAAAGCTTCAACAATGTGATCAGGGATGCACGTAAGATGAGTATCGTGAATCTCTTTGATTACATCCGGGCATTGTGTCAGCGGTGGCATTGCGAGAGGAGAGAAAGTGCGGAATCTTGCCGCACCGTCTTAGCCCCTGAACCTGAAAAGTTCTTGAATGATGTTGCTCGTGCCAGAAAGAATTTCACACTGCATAGTATCGACCGAGACCAGTATCAAGTTGGAGACATCGATTCTAGTGAGAAAGTGAATATGCGTAAGAGAGAATGTTATTGCGGGCAGTTTCAGGGACTACAGTTACCTTGCGTGCATGCTTGTGTCTTTGCTATAAGTCACCGTTGTGAGAGTCCCTATGATTATTGTTCCCATTACTACGGTAGCCGCTGTTTACAACGTACATATGAAGGACGTGTTTTCCCGGTTCTGTGTAGGATGATTGGATTCTTCCCGTTGGATAAAAAATAAACCTTCCCTCACTCCGCCCGAGCCTAGAGTGAGGGAAGGAGGAGAAACAATCGGGATGGGAGCTAGGCGGGGCCAACCTAGGACCTTGAGGATTCCTTCTCAAGGTGAGCCTACGAGTGCTAGGACGAGCAGAATGCCAACAGAGAGTACAACTCCAGGTTCCGGTAGGAATTGCTCGAATTGCGGTAACCCTGGACATAGAAGGAATAGATGTCCCGCTCGTGTAGTTGTTCCCAATTGAATAAACCTTTATTTAATTTTATAAGACATTATGATTGTAACATATAATTTTTTTATTCTGTTTGCTTGCAATTGTTTTATCACATTGATTTTGACATTGTTATATCAATTAGAGGGTGAGTTGTAATTGTTACCTTACATAAGCTATTGTAATTTTTATATCACATTGTTATATCACGGAACGATTAGAGCGAATGTGAAAGTAAACGGTGGTACAAAACTCGCGAGATTAACTGTGTAATTTTTATATCACATTGTGCTTCTCATAGTATTTGCCTCTAACTCGTGTAATGAATGGTTATTTTATCCTTTGTATCTATCATTATTTATCAGCTAAAAAAGCTGCAAATTGAAAATAATAAATTTATTAAGATTATCAATATTAAGATTATCAAACTCCATTGAAAAAAGATTAGCACTAGCACTCAAATATTATGCATTACAATTGCAAGAAAAAAGATTGCTCAACACGAAATATTATACAACAAATATATAGTCGTCATCATGACCGTATGAAACATCATCGTCAGCATATTCCGGCACCCCGGCGGACCTAACGCACATAGTTGTGATGAGATAGGGAAAAAATATATATCCATCGCCTGCGTTGTCATTTGCTATATGTCGAATCCTGGAGAGAATATACTCTCCGACGTCAAAGTATGATGTAATGGATGCGTACGCAAGTGCATACAAATCAAATGAAGGTAGGGTGTAGTTCACCGTGCCATACATATTGGTGGCCAAGAACATAATGAAGAAAGGAAGAAATCGACCGCGCCATGACCAGGGTGAAGGGCGGGTACGCCTCACACGTTCCCACAGATGAGTCTCCCCAAACAAAATAGCCATGTCACGCTCTAGTAATTCTGGAACATCAGGAAATAGAAAGAAATCCAAACCTTGAGGATATTCTGGAATGTCATACTCGTTGTTGATCCATGCATTATTTAAAACGACGGGAACGCCTCGAACAATGACGCACCTTTCATTGATCCGTGTGGTAGATAGACAAGCATAGAATTCACGCACAATAGACCGATTCACGTGTTGAAAGCTTATTGGCATCTGGGGGACACCATGCCAACCGTTATCTCGAAACAAGTTTGCAATCAAAGTAGGAAGACTATCTATGTTCAATCGCCTCTCCGGAACTACAGCTCTTGCCATCCAGTTAGTCACGTACTCACGCCTCTCCTCTTCTGTTCTAAAACGGCTTATGAGAGACTGCTCATCCAACGACAAATCAATTTCCTCGTTGGAAATGAACACAGGAGCATGTGGGTTAGCCATTGAAGGGAACACTAGATGAGATAATGAAAGAGTAAAATAAATGAGAAATGAGAGAGATGAATGGTTGTTAGAGGATTTGTGAATATATAGATTTTTTTCCAAAAAGGTGGGACCCGCCGATAGTTCGATGGGACACGTCCAATATTTGGACGTATATATTCACACACTATCTTCGACGGAATCGTCCAATATTTGGACGGTGTCGTCCGATTTGGACGGTCATATATGAACAAGATATCTAACGTGTGGGGCCCTGTCTATTATTGCACTATACGTACGTGTACTGCCCTGCCATAAAAGCATACGTCACAACAACTTTAAAAGGTGGGATCCGCCGATAATGACCACATTTGTCAGTTCGATGGGACACGTCCAATATTTGGACGTATATATTCACACACTATATACGTCGGAATCGTCCAATATTTGGACGGCGTCGTCCGATTTGGACGTTCATATATGAACAAGATATCTAACGTGTGGGGCCCTGTCTATTATTGCACTATACCTATGTGTACTGCCCTGTGAAATTGGAAAATCAGGCCCATTTAACCTCTGACATTGATTGATTGATTGAAAGTATAGAAACCGTCCGAATCCAGTCACTTACCAATATTTGGACGGAATCCGTCTAAATTTGGACGGATTCCGTCGAATTTTTGGCCGAAATCCGTCTAAATTTGGACGGAAACTTGGACGGTTGATAACGGAAAAATTCACAGTTATTTTTATAACTTTTCACCCCGTTTCTGATATCATTTTGAACACTTTTGTATCATTTCGAGTCTTTAATTCCTAAGTTTCATAAAAATTTATAAGTAGTAACTATTATGTAAAATATCGTGTTTTTAGAAGTTTTTATTAGTTTTTGTACCGGTTTAGTAACCGGAGTGTCGTGTCGGATTTACGTTTGGTATTTTGGTGGTTTATTGCGTAATTATAGGTTGACCAAAATCCCGAGTAACGACACGTTTTGAGGCCTAAAAGAGGTGTTTTTAGGGATATAAGAGTGTGCCACAAGCTTAAAAGGTCAAGTGGATCAGTGGTTCGTAGTACCACTATCGATTTATATCTTCGACGAACCAATGGCCCATTAAAACGGCATTTTCTGAAGAGGTGGCCTTAATGAAAGTTGTAGATCTTTGATAGAGCTTTCCAACGCATTTTGAATCATGTTAATTGGAGGTCTACAACTCAAGTTATGACCAAGTGGCTAATCGATTCGTAATAGTAAAAATCCCGAAAACGACACGACATACGAATGGCTCATCAAAACGGCGTTTTCTGAAGAAGAATCCTTCATGAAAGTTGTAGATTATTCAACGAGCTTTCCAATGGATTTTGAATCAAGTCAATCGGACTTCTACAACTCAAATGGTGGTCAAGTGGCTAATTGATTTGTATTAAGGAAAATGTCGCAAACGACACGTAATGGGAATGGCCCATCAAAACGACGTTTTCTGAAGAAGTGTCCTTCATGAAAGTTGAAGAATTTTCCGAGAGCTTAATTTTGACGTTTGAATCATAATTATTGGAGGCCTACAACTCAAGATATGAATTTTAGAAGTTTAATATATAATTATATATAAAATTCTCCGCTGCATGTGCTGCTGCATGTTACTGTAATCATTAGTGATGATGAGCTCGGATCGATCCGGCACAATTTCGGATCGATCCGGTTCCCTTATATTTGCCTATATATACAGAGGATCGAAGCAGCAGCCCCATTTGCCCCCTTTTTCCCATCTCTCTTCTTCTTTTCCTTTCTTTTTAATTATGTTTTGGGGGCCTATATGTAATATATATGTCGTTATAATGTCGGTGTAATAACCCGACTAGTTATAGTTTTAATATAATTTCGTTTCCGCTTTTTATTGCTTTCTTTTATTTTATGCAATTAGTATATATAATATATATATATATATATATATATATATATATATATATATATATATATATATATATATATATATATATATATATATATATACGTATACTATATATATATATCTATATCTATATATATCTATATATACATCTATACGTATATCTATATAGCTGTAGTTATCTTTTTCGTTTTGTTTTCTTTCGTTTTGTTATTTTCGTTGTTATTTTCGTTAATATGAGTAGTTAAACTCAACATAGCCGAATTATGTGAAAACGGGTAAAATCAACCCTCGGGAAACGAGATGGGAGTTGTGTGTGCTTAATTAAACGTTCTTATGATAAAATCATGTTCTAAAATTTGTTTTGATCATTTTCATAGTTTTGAATGAGATTGACAACCTTGTTCATTGCTATGAGATGTAGAAACATGTATTAAAGTCATTAAAACATAGCCTTAATCGTTAGATTGACAACCTAAGTGACATGTTAGGACTATGCTTTTGTGAGGTTTTTCAGCGGTATTTTATTTTGGTCAACCATGTTAGGTGAGTTAGCTCTCTAAAGGGAGGGTTAATAAACCTAGTGTGGGGGTTAAGTGAGAGCTGTTCAGATCTTAACGTAAGAATAAAGAGTTGACTCCCGTGAATATCATATGAACTGAATCAGATAAAACACACTCCTTATCAAGTTTTTCCTGTGGGGAAGATAACCTGTTGGATCATGGCTCGGCTATGCTTTTTAATCACCTAGTTAATCTCGTTAGTTAAAATTTATTTTTCGCATTAGTATAAACACTCCACTTAAAACTTTGATCGCCTAGACTAAGAACCACGTTCGCTTTGGTACTCACAACCACATTTCTCTTGGGACGACCTCGTACTCCTGTAGCTATCCTAGCAATCGACCTGGTACTCTGCCAGTTAGAGAGTTGGTTTACCCACAGTTGCGAGTCTTTATAAATGTATTTTTGAGGGGTAAATTTTAGCTCATCAAAAATTGGCGCCGTTGCCGGGGACCAATATTTTAGTGGGTGTATTTTTCTCTCATCAAAAATTGGCGCCGTTGCCGGGGAAATGTGTGATATTGTTGTGATATCTTGTAAGTGAACCGAAGGCTTGGGCCTAGGTTTTATAAATAAAATAAAAAAAAACGAAAAAGAAAAAAAAAGAAAAATTTTATTGTTTTATTGTTGTTTTCTGAGATCTTGCAGATTGAGCTTAAATGGATGGATTTTTCAATCAAAACTACTCAGCTGAACAACAATACCCCTACCAACCTTATCAACAACAGTTCGTGTCTGAACCTCAATATCAACAGCAGAATAACCAAGGTTCATGGGATTATCAGTGCCCTAATGCATACCAGGACCAGAATTATGGTTATGCGAGTTATGAGCCACAACATTACGAGGGTTACCCGAACCCTAATGCTTATCATGATTACAGTGTTCATACTCAGCACGTTGATAGCTTTAACCATATTCAGCCATCTGATCAGTGTCTGGAATGGCAAGAAGACTACCACTCACCTCCGATGAATCAAAGTCAATATGATCGGTTTTCCCCATGCCACAAGAAGAATTCACCGACAACAAATAGAGCAACTAGAACGATTGAACCCGAGCCTGGAAGAGCGATTGTTGGACATGCGGGGAGTTCAAGGTAAGTACTGACTCCGCTATAAGAAATCTTCAAGACAAGGTGGGGGAATTGATTGAATTAGTGAGGTATGTGGAAGAGGCAGAGACATGTGAGGTGGATGGGAAAGATGAAGTGCTCATTGAAGAAGTTCAGGTTGAGAATAAGGTTGAGGATTCAGTTTGCTATAATGGGATTTCGAGTTAGAAGAGCAGGAGAGTGATCGGCCATCTTTGGTAGAACCACTGGGAGAGTTGGTAATAGCTGATATATCGGTCCCGGATTACTATATTCGTCCACTCTGTGAGGATGAATTTTCTGCGGTCCAGTTCGTATACTCCCCAATGGATGAGCTTTATGGTGATTTGCAAAAGAAGATGGTTCGACAGGCTGATAAAAGAAGATTCTCTGGCTGGGAGGAGATAACATCGAGGGCCAAACGAGGTACGTTTCTAGACAATTTAATTTCTGTGGTTCTCGCATTGTTAATTTTTCTAAAGCTATTGATCTTCTTGAGTTCAGATTTTGGTTGATTGTTTTTGCCAGTCGAGCCAACGACATAAAACAAAGGCGCTTGGGGGGAGGCAACCCCGCCTTAATAAATCTGGGTGAAATTAAATAGTTGTTTATGTGTTTTTATTGGTCGAGCGAACGACGTTAAACAAAAGCGCTACCGGGAGGCAGCCCGTTAAATAAATAATTTGAATAAGACTAGTCTTAATGAAATGTAGAATCTGTATGAAAGATGAACACAAAGCACAACCAAGTCTCAGGATGAATGTTTGAATTTCATTAAGAGGGAATGATTAGGTGGTTATCCGAAAATCCCGATGGAGAAAAAGATAAAAACTCAAATGTATCATTTCTTGGACTTAGGTTATTGAACCCTTGAGGATCTTGGTATAAAAGACTCACTACATTACATTTCATGATCTAGTCTGTTTCAAATTTCTAGTCGTTGTAGTAGAGTGGTGAGTATTCCCGCTTTAATAAAAGCGTGTGTAATAAAAATGAAACTAAGAATAGCCGACTTGACCGTGATATATGCTCTTGTGATACTTTCTATAATACGTATATGCTTTATGTTCGTGTTTTACCCGTTAAGGTTATTTTTCCATCTAAAGCTATTATGTGATATGCTATCGAGTTTTTCGACGTAACGGGGCCATTTTCTTATTATTCCCATATCCCTATTACATACTTTGGCACGAGGACCATGTCCCGTGTTGGCTTTGTTTTGGTTGTTTTGGTACAGGGATTCGGGATGTGCTTTCTCACGGCTGTTACGGGATTCGATAACACCTTTCTGCCTGGTTTATAAGCTAAGTCTTCCTCTCTATCTCATTTACACTCTGAGAATAATGCAAAATCGTAAGTGGGGGGTAGAGTCTGGTTGGTTTAGAAATGGCAGTAAGTGTTTAAACCCTTAGTTTTTGATCTTTTTCGAGCATTATTTAGTTGATTAAAATAATTTGTATAAGGTATATATTTCATGGATTTAAAGATGTAATGATCAATTTGGATATGTATAACCAATGTGAACCGCAAGTGTATTTTAACCGGAAATTTATTTGTATAACATGAATTCCTTCACGTAAGCCTTTGATATTGAAGCGAAAATTTTAAACTTTATCCATTCAGTATTCTAGTGGTTTATCCTAGAGATAGTAGTAACTTAGTACCTAACTTCTAAACGTGTACTGTGAATATACGAAGGTTTGAATGTGATAGAAAGAATATCAAAATAAGTGAGCTATCTATATGTCGGTTGTAGCTACCAATGATTTGAGTGCGGTAGGGCGTTATCACGAAACGTCCTATACCACTATGAGGTTTAAAAGCTCCCGACTGCCTGATGATAGTAGTCCAGCTAGGGTGTTATCACGAAACATCCTATTGCTGGGAATGAGGGCATATGCTACACATAAAAAAAAATAAAAAAAAAATTAAAAAAAAAGAGTTAGATAGGTATTAATGTATTCAATCTCACCTCATGACGTTTGAAAGATAGTCGATTTTGGCAATGAGTTCGGATATGTTAGTATTCTATGGAAAAAAAAGAAAAAAAAAGAAAAAAAAAAGAGAAGTTATCTTCTAACTATCCCCAGTATAAACTGAATGATATGCTTTAGGGATTATCCTAATAAGTACACGGGAGGACTTTGTGTGGAATTGTTCGTCTATACCTAGGAAAGTCATTAGGGATCTGTCTGAATGGATATTTGTGCGTTTGCTTGAATTATTCAAGAGAGGATAGTGGAAATTGAAAAGGCTTGTCACACACACACTCTGTTATACATTTATATTGCGGTTAACGTGGGATTATGATTCAATTGGTTGTATCATCTGATTGTCATTTATATCTTATCTTCATGAATTTTTCCTCATTCATTTTATTTTATCGCTTGTTTTGTTCGAGGACGACCAAAAGCTAAGTGGGGGGTTGTGATAACGGAAAAATTCACAGTTATTTTTATAACTTTTCACCCCGTTTCTGATATCATTTTGAACACTTTTGTATCATTTCGAGTCTTTAATTCCTAAGTTTCATAAAAATTTATAAGTAGTAACTATTATGTAAAATATCGTGTTTTTAGAAGTTTTTATTAGTTTTTGTACCGGTTTAGTAACCGGAGTGTCGTGTCGGATTTACGTTTGGTATTTTGGTGGTTTATTGCAGAATTATAGGTTGACCAAAATCCCGAGTAACGACACGTTTTGAGGCCTAAAAGAGGTGTTTTTAGGGATATAAGAGTGTGCCACAAGCTTAAAAGGTCAAGTGGATCAGTGGTTCGTAGTACCACTATCGATTTATATCTTCGACGAACCAATGGCCCATTAAAACGGCATTTTCTGAAGAGGTGGCCTTAATGAAAGTTGTAGATCTTTGATAGAGCTTTCCAACGCATTTTGAATCATGTTAATTGGAGGTCTACAACTCAAGTTATGACCAAGTGGCTAATCGATTCGTAATAGTAAAAATCCCGAAAACGACACGACATACGAATGGCTCATCAAAACGGCGTTTTCTGAAGAAGAATCCTTCATGAAAGTTGTAGATTATTCAACGAGCTTTCCAATGGATTTTGAATCAAGTCAATCGGACTTCTACAACTCAAATGGTGGTCAAGTGGCTAATTGATTTGTATTAAGGAAAATGTCGCAAACGACACGTAATGGGAATGGCCCATCAAAACGACGTTTTCTGAAGAAGTGTCCTTCATGAAAGTTGAAGAATTTTCCGAGAGCTTAATTTTGACGTTTGAATCATAATTATTGGAGGCCTACAACTCAAGATATGAATTTTAGAAGTTTAATATATAATTATATATAAAATTCTCCGCTGCATGTGCTGCATGTTACTGTAATCATTAGTGATGATGAGCTCGGATCGATCCGGCACAATTTCGGATCGATCCGGTTCCCTTATATTTGCCTATATATACAGAGGATCAGCAGCAGCCCCATTTGCCCCCTTCTTCCCCATCTCTCTTCTTCTTTTCCTTTCTTTTTAATTATGTTTTGGGGGCCTATATGTAATATATATGTCGTTATAATGTCGGTGTAATAACCCGACTAGTTATAGTTTTAATATAATTTCGTTTCCGCTTTTTATTGCTTTCTTTTATTTTATGCAATTAGTATAAAAATATATATATATATATATACGTATACTATATATATATATCTATATCTATATATATCTATATATACATCTATACGTATATATCTATATACCGTAGTTATCTTTTTCGTTTTGTTTTCTTTCGTTTTGTTATTTTCGTTGTTATTTTCGTTAATATGAGTAGTTAAACTCAACATAGCCGAATTATGTGAAAACGGGTAAAATCAACCCTCGGGAAACGAGATGGGAGTTGTGTGTGCTTAATTAAACGTTCTTATGATAAAATCATGTTCTAAAATTTGTTTTGATCATTTTCATAGTTTTGAATGAGATTGACAACCTTGTTCATTGCTATGAGATGTAGAAACAGTATTAAAGTCATTAAAACATAGCCTTAATCGTTAGATTGACAACCTAAGTGACATGTTAGGACTATGCTTTTGTGAGGTTTTTCAGCGGTATTTTATTTTGGTCAACCATGTTAGGTGAGTTAGCTCTCTAAAGGGAGGGTTAATAAACCTAGTGTGGGGGTTAAGTGAGAGCTGTTCAGATCTTAACGTAAGAATAAAGAGTTGACTCCCGTGAATATCATATGAACTGAATCAGATAAAACACACTCCTTATCAAGTTTTTCCTGTGGGGAGATAACCTGTTGGATCATGGCTCGGCTATGCTTTTTAATCACCTAGTTAATCTCGTTAGTTAAAATTTATTTTTCGCATTAGTATAAACACTCCACTTAAAACTTTGATCGCCTAGACTAAGAACCACGTTCGCTTTGGTACTCACAACCACATTTCTCTTGGGACGACCTCGTACTCCTGTAGCTATCCTAGCAATCGACCTGGTACTCTGCCAGTTAGAGAGTTGGTTTACCCACAGTTGCGAGTCTTTATAAATGTATTTTTGAGGGGTAAATTTTAGCTCATCAAAAATTGGCGCCGTTGCCGGGGACCAATATTTTAGTGGGTGTATTTTTCTCTCATCAACGGTCATAACTCACCACCATTTGACGTGTGGGGCCCCGTCTATAGTGACACTGTACCTATGTGTCCTGCCTAAATGCAATAATCACAACCACTTGAAGTGTGGGACCCGCCGATAGTGACCACACATGTCATGTCTTATCCTTTGACATTGACTACACGTTCATTTCACTTTTTTCAAAAATTTCGTCGACACCATATCGATTCAACAGTAACATTGATTGATTGAAAGTATAGAAACCGTCCGAATCCACTCACTTACCAATATTTGGACGGATTCCGTCGAATTTTTGGCCGAAATCCGTCTAAATTAGGACGGAAACTTGGACGGTCATAACTCACCACCATTTGACGGATTCAACAGTAACATTGATTGATTGAAAGTATAGAAACCGTCCGAATCCACTCACTTACCAATATTTGGACGGCGACCACACATGACACGACTGGTGACATCATATTTAGTCCCGCCCCATTCTCCGTATATATACTATGACACATCCCAAATAATCATACAAGAACGAACAATTAAAAGAACTTCGGTTATTTTTACTATACACTGAAGCAAATGGATTTTCCAAGTTTCTTTAAAGTTCTTGATGGCGGTTTCGCTACAAGTTTGGTATGTCATTATTAATTAACTTACATTTATATAACTTATATTATGATTGAACCAACATGATATGTTTCTTTTTTCATAGACGCTACCTCCAGCATGGTATAATAGGTGGAATGACACGATGGGGAACATAGATATGACCGTTCTCGAAGCCGATTAGGGACATGGGAAGTGAGGATTGGAGCCGCGAGACAATGGAACTCTTTGTTTCTTTGGGGAAGGTTGGGAGGAGTATGTGGCCGCTCATGACTTGAATGAGGGGGAGTTTATAGTGTTTGAACACATAGGGAATTTCATTTTCGACACTATTGTCTTTGGATCACACTTCTTGTGAGAAGACTTTTTACGTTTCCGATGGTGAAGAAGATGATGCAAGTGCAAGTCACCAAAATCCCCATTTTCGAGATGACGCGGCAAGTTTGGGCAATTTCACGTGGTTATGTGGTGAGAGATGGATTTGATGTCGTTTAGTTGTTTTCTTGTGTATCTTTCTTCCTCATTGCAATTTTTAACAGTATTTAAAATTGTTTGTGATTTGTAGAATATTCCAATGCCATTTGCTAGAACAAACGACATGTTGCGAAACAAGACGGCTGAACTACGAATTGCCACAGGGGGATCATGGCGTGCTAGAATTGTAGCTTCTATTTCAAACTATCAACAAGTTCGTTTAAGCGGGTTGAATGATTTCATTACCGACAATGACCTAAATGTTGGAGATGAATGCACCTTTGAAGTCGTTGATGAACCTATAGAAAATCATGTCGTGTTTAATGTGGTGATTACTAGACATTGAAGAGCATTTATTAAGACGTCGTCCTATCCTATTTAAGCCAATGTATCATTACTCACTTTCTTTTTAAGTTTGTAAGCCTTGTATGAAAGCCAATGTATCATTACTCTTTCTTTTTATGTATGTAACATTGATTGATTGAAAGTATTGAAACCGTCCGAATTCACTCACTAACCAATATTTTGGACGGAATCCGTCTAAAGTTGGACGAATTCCGTCCAAATTTTGGACGGTCATAACTCACCACCATTTGACGTGTGGGTCCCCGTCTATAGTGACACTGTACATATGTGTCATGCCTAAATGCAATAATCACAACCACTTGAAGTGTGGGACCCGCCGATAGTGACCACACATGACATATAGGTAGGACACATAGGTACAGTGTCAAGTCTTGTCTTCAGACTGGAGAACATGGCTAGTTATGTTTTGACATTAATTTGATTCCGTCTGAATTCGGAAGGTTTTTTTTGTGCAGCAAATGCTCGATGAACTTGACAGTGTATACCCCACAGTCACCATATGGACGTATATATCCACACACTAACTTGGACGGAACCGTCCAATATTTGGACGGCGTCGTCCAATTTGGACGGTCATATATGAACAAGATATCTAACGTGTGGGGCCCTGTCTATTATTGCACTATACCTATCTGTACGGCCATGACATAAATACATAAGTCATAACCATTGAAAAGGAGGGACCCGCCGATAGTGACCACATTTGTCAGTTCGATGGGACACGTCCAAATGCATATGGACGTATATATCCACACACTAACTTGGACGGAACCGTCCAATATTTGGACGGCGTCGTCCAATTTGGACGGTCATATATGAACAAGATATCTAACGTGTGGGGCCCTGTCTATTATTGCACTATACCGAATCTTCTAAGTTGGACGGAATCGTCCAATTCGGACGGTCTTAACTCATGTGGGGCCCAGTAATCGTCCAACTGTCCAAGTAGCCCGTCCAAGTTAAATGGAAACATTGATTGCTTGACAAGACAATACCATGACCTCGTAATTGATTCAATTTGGATTAAAATTCCCAATATTTACGCCAATATAACCCCCCTCTATACCTTCTCCCTCTCTCATTAGTCCTCACGTTCTTCAAGTTCCTTTGCCTGTAACTTCCCACCTTGTACCCTCTCGGTCACATTTTAAAAAAACTCCGGTGAAAATGTCGACTCCGATTCCCCTCCTTCGTACATTCGGATATACAATCCCGATAATCTAATTCTCCCGGCTTGGCATCCTCACCGGCCGGTGAGTCACCTAGTATACCTTATGTGTATGACGAGGATACGCTCGCTATATCGGTTCACAACACAACACGAGCGTGTCAATTGGTCTACATATTTTCATGATATTCTTGTTGTTGCGAGAGAGGAGGATGGAATGGGATACCCTACCTACCGGGATGCGAGAGATTCATACGAAGAAGATCATTGGAGCGCCTCGCTAAGAGTCCCCCACCTACCTCCACTATGAATCGATCAATCGTTCGTGAATTCTACACTTTGGTGAGGTCTAAAATTGATGCGGCCATACCAACTTCAGGGGTGTACACGCTACGTGGAGTAAATGTCTTCTTTTCATCGGATTGGATCAATCGCTACTATCGTATACCAGAACTCGAAGCAACCGAAATCTCAGACACCCAATTTTACGAATTACAGAATCGCCTTGAGTATCCTGACTATCCTGAAGAATGGCTGCGTGTTTACTTCGAATGGATTGGTAGTAGCGTGTATGGTACCGTACACACTTTTAATCCGAGCAATGCCTTAAAAGCTTTTTCGTTTGCCTTTTTAACGCGTGAAGTTGATTTTGGAAGTGATATCGTTCGTAGGATTGGTGAAATATCGCTTAACATGCTTGGTGATGGTTATCTCGTATTATCCATTTCTTATCACCGCTCTCGCAAGAGAATTTCACGTACCAGAGTATGACAATGATGACATTGGTGAGGAAAGTATCCCAATCACCTTTTGTGACTTTCCGTGGTTTGTTTAGGAGCAGACGCATGGTTTACCTTTTGTGACTTTCCTTGGTTTGTCTAGGCTTTGGCTCTTCTATGTCTTTGTTTCTAAAGTTTAATGTACTGTATTTATATATATTTATCTCTTTGTTTCTAAAGTAAATTCTTGATTTCGTAATCTACATGTCTTACTGAAACTTCTGGTCGATGATGAATGTAATAGATAAACGAGGAAGTGCATTTGCCTCATGTAATAGATAAACTTTTGAGTAAACCGTACTACTTGGAATGAGCTGAATTTTTAATATGTTTTAGTTTGCATATAGGGGTACATTTTTCATCAAGAAACCATTCTGATTTGAGGCCTGTATAATAGCTTAAAGCTGGTCACAAACGGCTTGGTCACTTGCCCCATTTTTCTCCTCTGCATTTACACCCATGCTCACAACCCCATAACTCGCTCAATCTTGCACCAAATTTCGTGTTCTTTATATGGTTGGAAAGCTCAGAATGCAAGCTTAAAAACGCATGTTTCAGATCTCATATTCATGTATAACACATCACACACCATGTCAAACAAAAACGCATCAGATATTGAAAATCTGTTTCACATGTTTCTGATGTGGTTTTGTGGCTAACTTTTGAGCAAACCGTACTACTTGGAATCAGCTGAATAAGAAACTAACATAAAAAACGAGCCGATATAAACATAAGTTAATATAAATATTACAACGACATAACTTGGTATAAAACAAACAAAATGTCATGCCATATACATCAAATTCACAAAAAATAACTACATATCTAAAGATCTATGCACCGATTAAACATACGCACGTACATTTTATGTCTAAATAACATCATGTTTTCGTGTCCGATCGGTTCAAACGTAGTGGAGTGCATCATATGCTCGATGAACTTGACCGTATACACCCCACATCCCCCCCGCACAGATTGTAAATTTCGATTAATCGAGTTGATAATAAGATAATGTACACTATATAGTATTATAAATACATTGACGTTAATAACACTTACGGGATTTTCATTTGTGGTACGTTCTCGGCCTTAACTATTTTGACAGAACGGGAGGTCGTCGCGGATCAAGCATTTTTGGGTGGTTACGTAGTCGATCATTCGTCTCAAGCACTCTCCTCAACACCACACCAAAGTGTTTCAAAGTTTCATGGATTTACGGGTGCGATTCGTACTTTGTCCACGCCGGACAATCGAACACTAAGGCTTGCCATTTTGGAATAGAAAATTGAATAGCAGCCCGAAGTGTCCGTGATATATGGCCAGGGCATGTACACCACCGAGTTTACATCCCATTTTGACGCGATCTCTCTCATATCATCTCGAAACCTCTACCGTCTCGGGCGTCCTTCCCCGGTCCTTCCCTCCAAGTGCGCAAAGCGGGCGAGCCCGAGAGGAGATGACGGTCGAATTGGGATGAAAGGCATCCGGATATGCTTCCCGTTGACGGCGTATTAGGTCCAGGTACCCATCCACATGCTTTGTCCGCATTCAAAAAATAAAGTACGAGATGATGCAAATCAAACATATGAAAATTTCATAAATATGAATATGATTTCACAAGTATACATACCGCTCCATCTAGCTCTTTCGATTTTCGTGGAGGCGAGCGAAATACGCTTTGTCCGCCTTTTCATCTATACTCGATCCTCCAACGTACCGACTGTAGGAATATATATAGCGGGTGGCGTCTCTTGTTCGTACCGTCGTTGAAACGCTTTTCCAAAGGTTGAGGGAATTTTTTCAATGGCGTCCATCTGATACCGCCTGGAAGATTGACTACGAACGACCCGTCAGTTAGATGTTTTGGTGGGTTAATAGTCTGACGGGTCGTCAATCTTCTGTCCGGTTCACCGTCGCCCTTTCCTTTCCCCACTGCCAGTTCACTTGGACCACCCGCTATACGAAGGACAAGTTATACTACATGCTTATTGACAAACTAATTTCTAGTTACCAAATAAAAAATGCACACACTTACTGTACTGAATCCCACTCTGCACTGGAGTTTCTTCTGTCGTAGAGGCTCTTAACGTATTGTCGGGAGTTTCTGTACCATGTATTAAAGAGATAATGAATTAACGAGAGTAATAATATAACCTACTTACCATGTATTAAATAAGGAAATCAAACAACTTACCATAATTCATCTCGGGCTCTATAACAAATCCCTGACTGGTGACATGGCCCTCGGGAGTACCTATGCAAATTATAATCGATATCGTCAAGTAGAAAATAAGAAACAATAAAATGCGTATGTTGATGTCACGAAATACCTATCATATGGTCCGTTTCGAAGCCCTCCTCGGGTGTACGTTCCCCAAGCCTCTCCTGAGTATGACTGGGATCCCGAGAATCACGGCCTGTAGGTGTATCGGTCTTCCGGCTACCTTGTGGGTCACTAAACCACCCCTCGCGAGTCGAGCCTCGGCACCGGATCCCCGGCTACCTTGTGGGGTCACTAAACCTCCCTCCGGGAGTCGAGCCCGAGCACCGGATCCCCTGGTTACAAGCATATTAATATATTAGATTCGTGTGTAAACAATAGAAATACGGGTGTCAAATTATTATGTGCAAGATAATTCATACCGCTGGCTAAGCTTCTTTGTTCCATGAACAATCTAAACCGACTCTTGAGTTCGGCTAACTCGGCCCTAGTGTCCCTTAACTCGAGTCGGTTTTTGCCAACGAAGCTCTCAACCCCGACTCGGTATTTGCCCACGCAATCTTAGAAGCTCGAACTCCGAGTCGGTTTTTTCAAATGCACTCTTCGAGCTCTCAACTCCGAGTTACTTCTATCCAACTCTTGTTGGATGAGTTCGAATAAGGCGGCCTCGGTGGCTCAACCGGCGCGTTTACCGATATCGTCCGATCGCCTTCCGGGTTGGCGAGAGGTAGTCGCATGCTCGTCCGCCTCGCTTCGCGTACGTTGAGCGTCCTCTTCATCAAGCGGTGGACGCTCACGTTGTAAGGTATGGCCGGAGGGACGAGTACGTGTGCTTCGTCGGGAGAGACCGGTCGTGTGTTTCGAGAGGAGGGACCGGTGGATCGTTTGTAACGGGGGAGGGGAGGGACCGGTAGTTGACGAGGTACGGCCGTAACGTACTCCGCCGGCAACCCTATTGAAATCACATACTCCCTATCTCCCGGGGTGCTCGAACATCATCGGGCATTCCGCTCGAATAAATGAAAAAAAA